>OZ010791.1:33655823-34255823 GCA_963932465.1 Maratus speciosus | reverse complement strand
CACAGTGGCGCAATTTTTTTCTGACGCGAATGTCATATACGCAACGGGTACTTAGCTGGCGCCAAAGTGTCGTTATTTTGCTTGATATGGTAACCCAGATACTGTTGTTTATGCTGTTGATGTTTTCGCCAAATTGGTGTCGGAAAAAAATCGCGCCAATATATGACATCTGTGCCTCAATTTCTTGTGTTTAAAATTTTTTGCGAAAATAATTGTATCAACAAGGATCTTACAAATGTCGCCGTTTGTGCGATGAAACATATCTCGATCTAAATAAAGGTATTATGCCTTTTAAGTGTATTTTTTTATCACTTTTATCACTTTTTAGCTTAAATTGGTTAATTATAAGTGTTAATCATACATACTCCTAAAAGAATTTTTATACATAAGCAAATACTAAGAAATTCACTTGCAAAATAAATAAATAAATAAACGATGTTATATTAAATTCTAAATACACTCAATTCGCATTGTCAATTTATCATTATTTATATTATTTATATACACGGTTTTAAGATGCGTGCTTAAAACGCACGGTATTTATATACATCATACACATTTACAAATATAAGAAACATTTAAAAAAATATATGTGTTTGTTCTTGTTCCTTGATAAAATACGAAATATTCCAGCTTATTTATTCTGCGAACTGCATTTTATTCCGGCATATCACGCGCATACGTGAAAAAGTTGGATGTGCTATAATATCGTGGTAGATAACATGATTTAGTTTATAAATTCTCAAAGAAACCGATATTGAACTCTGTTATAGAAAACCTTTGACTCTGAAGATTGGGGGATGCAAGTGCATTTAAAAGAAGTGGTTTCTTTTGGATAAAAGTTGCCAAATCAAGGAGCATAAATCAAGGAGCGTGAGGTATTTTCTAGATTCAGAGTTTATTAAAATACATCAAGGATTTATCGACTGTAAATTTACTTTGAGTTTCTCCTTTTTTATATAAGGAAAATTTTCAGAAAATTCTTTCATGTAAATTGTTTTTTTCTACGTTATGTTTGGTTGAAATATAATTAATACGCAGAATTGTAAAAAAAAATAATATTAATAATAATATGAAAAATAATAATTTACAACAACGAATAAAAAAGCATGAAAAATAATAATTCACTACTATAAATAAAAAAGTATGAAAAATAACAATTTACTACTAATAAAAAAAAGTATGAAAAATAATAATTTATAGACAAATGAAAAACGTATTTTATATTAGATTATGTGCTTTTGTAGCTCATATTAAAAGTAATTAAAAAAAAATACACAAAAGTTTGATAAGCATTTTGGGCGATTATTCAAATAAATTAAAAGAGTTTGTATGCTATGAGTTATATTTTCGAAATGCTGATGTCAAAAAGACAATTCTTATTAAAAAACTATATAATTGAAAGACATTTTCCATTTTTTTTTATAAAGATAGACGGTCCTTTTAGAAAATACTGTCAAAGTTGGCGTTTTGAATTGAATTTTCTCACTCGATGCCGCGAAAAAGGCAGAAAAGGAGGTTGCCAGGCCATATTTGCATATAACTAGGTAAGTAATTTAGTTATCAATAAATGGAAAACGCATTCCAATTCGAAATCCCTTCATTAGAAAGTGTGTTAAATAATCTATGCTGGACGCATGATTTTTCGTTTTTGTTCGCTCATCTTTTTGTTTCTACTCTCTACCTTTTGCTTTGAATACCACAAGAATGGATTCATGTTCCACTTACTAGAATTCTGAGATAGATAAAAACATTTGGTTTCCAAATTTTCAAAGAAGCCGATAGCGAAATCTATGAAACAGTACTCTTTGATTCTGAAAATAGAGCAATGTAGATGAATCTTAAAGAAGTGGCTTCCACTGAAGAGCAGATGCCGGAATTAGGCAATAGAAACCCGTGAGGAATTTACTTATGATTTAGATTTCAATAAAAAAATCTAGTTTTTTATCTATTGTAAATTTACTTTGAGTTTTTTTTTCTTTTTATAAGGAAAAGAATTTCAAAAAGTTCTTTCATCCAAATTCGCATATACGTATACAAATTGGCTTTTTTGAGCTGCATTTAAGTGAAATGTAATTATTGCATTTGATTCTAAAATGAATAGTTTTGTTTTCTAAAAGGAATAAAAGGCAATAAAATAAATTAAAAGGCAAGGCTTGAAATAAAAGGCAAGAAGCCTTTTATTTCAAGCATTATTGTTAATGCTAGAAATAATATTGGGTAAACAGTTTCGACAAAAATTTTGAAAAACAGTATGGATTATATTTCCTTAATATAATGTTTTCTTATTCGTATTCATAAGAGTTCCAAAATAAAACAATGTGATATCCTGATAAAATTATAATTAAATAAATGAAGACGGTTTGGTGTCAACGTGCATTTTTGTTGCTAGATATTAATGTCTATATGATATTAAAAGAATATGATTGGAAATCTTTTGGACGTTATTCGAATCATATTCTGTAAGTAAAGTCGCATGACAAATAATTAAATTATTTTGTCAAAAGATGAACCCTTGGACAATAGATATTTTTACATTACTCCATGTATTCAAATTATTTTTCATTCAGACGAAAAACGTGAGATGTTCTACGATGAGATTTATAAATGTTGATGTTTTCGCCAAATTGGCGTCGAAAAAAATCGCGCCAATATATGGCATCTGTGCCACAATTTCTTGTATCAACAAGGATCTTAAAAATATCGCCGTTTGTGCGGTGAAACATATGTCGATCTAAATAAAGGTATTATTCCTTTTAGGTGTATTTTTTATCACTTTTATCACTTTTTAGCTTAAATTGGTTAATTATAAGTGTTAATCATACATACTCCTAAAAGAATGTTTATACATAAGCAAATACTAAGAAATTCACTTGCAAAATAAATAAATAAATAAACGATGTTATATTAAATTCTAAATACACTCAATTCGCATTGTCAATTTATCATTATTTATATTATTTATATACACGGTTTTAAGTTGCGTGCTTAAAACGCATAGTATTTATACATCATACACATTTACAAATATATGAAACATTTAAAAAATATATGTGGGCGATTCTCAAAAGGTGGACACTGGACACACGTCATAACTTTAAGCCTTTCAAACATAACTTTAATTATCAATGACATTTTTTTTTAACACTGAGTTTTTAATTCTATTCAGAGACAGAAAATGATATAATTTATTGTAAAAGCTTTGTATAAATATCTTAAAATTTTATTATTTTATGCTAAAGAGGCCAATTTCGGACATTCATAACGTTAACTGCTCCTATGTACCACCAAGAAAAAGAGTTTTAACTTGCTTCCAGGTTGTTCTAATGGTAAACAATGAACGCATAAAGAAACGCATGATTTTTTGATAATTTCGTTAAATGATGGCAGGCTGATTTATTGATTTTTTGAAGATAGAAGGACTTTTCTATAAAGATTTTTTTTGTATTTTGTTATGTCCGAAAGTAACATACGCGACAAAGCATTTGATTTTATTATTATTATTACTGGATAACAAAAAGTTATTTATACATATATATATGTATACACATACAATTATAGGACACATTTACTAAATTTTTAGTCTTAAGAATTTTTTAAATACTAAGCGCAACGTCCAAAATCTGTAACGTACGTGCGAAAAAACGCCCAAAATTTGTAACGTACACAATTGCTAATTAAATGCTTTAATCATTAATTTTCCAGAATAGTTGCTGTCTTTAAATGTTTGTGTATAATTTCGCAGACATACTATTAAAAATATTTATATATTATATTTATAGACAAAATACTATACTATTAAAAAAATGGCCTTAAATTTGAAAAGTTTAAAAATTACATATAGTTAACGTTTAATGATCCCACCTTTTGAGAATCTCCCATGTGTTTGTTTTTGTTCCTTGATGAAATACTAAATATTCCAGCTTATTTATTCTCCGAACTGCATTTTATTCCGACATATGACGCGCATACGTGAAAAAGTTGGATGTACTACAATATCGTGGTAGATAACATGATTTAGCTTGTAAATTCTCAAAGAAACCGATATTGAATTCTGATATAGAAAACCCTTTGATTCTGAAGACTGGGGAATGCAGGTGCATTTAAAAGAAGTGGTTTCTTTTGGATAAAAGTTGCCGAATGAAGGAGCATAAACCCGTGAGGTATTTTCTTGATTAAGAGTTTATTAAAATACATCAAGGATTTATCGACTGTAAATTTACTTTGAGTTTTGCCATTTTTATAGAAGGGAAATTTTCAGAAAATTCTTTCATGTAAATTGCTTTTTTTTCTACGTTACGTTAGGTTGAAAAATAATTAATACGCAGAATTGTAATAATAATAATAATAATAATAATAATAATATGAAAAACAATAATTTACAACAACGAATATAAAAGCTTGAAAAATAATAATTCACTACTATTAATAAAAAAGTATGAAAAATAACAATTTACTACTAATAAAAAAAAGTATGAAAAATAATAATATATAGACAAATGAAAAACGTATTTTATATTAGATTATGTGCTTTTGTAGCTCATATTAAAAGTAATTAAATAAATAAAAAATTACACAAAAGCTTGATAAAAATTTTGAGCGATTATTCAAATAAATTAAAAGAGTTTGTATGCTATGAGTTATATTTCCGAAATGCTGATGTCAAAAAGACAATTCACATATTTCAAATCGAAATATATAGACAACCAAAATTTCGCATATCCTAACGATTTTTTCTTTATTCTTCTGATTTAGTAGAAATAAATAACTTTAAAACAATAAAGTATTGTTTTGATTTTTCTATTACACTTCAAGATAGATGCAATAAAAAAAAATGTATAAAAATATTTTTATGCATCTGCTGTTTTACAATCTATATTTTCAAAAAATATTCAATTATATGTTAATGATGATAAATATAAAACATACAGTATTATACTGAGTGAAATTATTTAATAAATAGCTAACGAAATCTTTTCATATAAAGCAAAACACACTGTTATAGATAACGACTAAAAACAGCTTGATATTACTCATTAACATATTTGATAATATGTGTTGCAACTTTTCAGCCTAATTCTGTATTGTTTCCGTTTTTAATAATTAAAGTTTAAAATACAAAATATTATTTGTCTATGCCCGTAAGCCATGGTGACGTTACGGCGACGTCGTTGTGAAGTCACATTGGGACTTTGTGACCGTAGATGTGACGTCACGTGACGTCGATGTGAAATCATAATGACTAGAATGTGAAGTCGTTATGGTCGTTTTAGAGCTCATTTGTGGCGTCACATTGTGACTAATTTGTGAAGTCACGGTGAGACCAATTTGTGAAATATGTGTCATTTGTGACGAAATTGTCGTTAACACTCTGATGATTCTGTGACGACAGTGACAATGTTGTGAAGTCACAGTGTGACAATTTTGTGAAAACTGTGTAATTTGTGACGGTTTTATCATTAACTTTGTGACGAATATGTGACTACAATGACAATGTTGTGACAGCGTTAAGATGCAAGACATTTATTGAAAAATGAAATCGCTATTCGAGTCCAATCAATGAACCTAGACAATGGAGGCAGGAGTGATTATGAGTAAAAGAAAATTCTGAAGTTCACAGAAAAATTTCAGAATTTTTTTCACGATACTTCGTCGAAATTTGAGTTTTTTTTCCCGATCCTTTTGAGAAATTCGCCTTTTTTGCACGGTTTATTGGCAAAATTTGACGTTTTTTCGCTATCCTTTGACGAAATTCGCTTTTTTCGCTATGCTTTGACCAAATTCTCTTTTTTGGCGATCCATTGACGAAATTCACGTTTTTCTTCAATTTCTTGACGAAATTGCGATTCTTAGATGAAATTCACGTTTTTTTTCCACGAACTTTTGAAGAAATTTAGATTTTTTTCGCGATCGTTTGCCAAAATTCGCCTTATTTGCGCGATTTTTTTACAAAATTTCGCTTTTTATTGCGGCCTGTTGAAGAAATTCGCATTTTTTCTACAATCTTTTGACAAAAATTGCTATTCTTAGATGAAATTCGCTTTTTTTCCACGATCTTTTGACGAAATTTGCATTTTTTCGCGATCCTTTGACGAAATTCACCTTTAACCAATCAAGTTATTCTTAAGCAACGTAGCAAGTATAATAAATTTTTGAGAGTAAAAGAATAATTAGGTAATATGTTATTTTCCCATTCTACTTTTGCAATAATAAATTTGCAGCACTAAAGAAGAATGAAAGAATGATATCTGCTGAACAACTACCGTATTTACTCGCGTAATAGTAGCACTTTTTCTGCCAGTTTTTCATTGTGAAAGCCTAAGTGCGACTATTATGCGGGGAAATATACTACACAATATTGTACACTCTAATGCGAAAACATTACTGGTAAATAAAAAAAAAAAACACATTATAATAAAATTAGTAACTTATCAAACGTTTCCAAATTATGTGCTGTTTATTAAATACCATTTTTCTTTTTATGGTTATATTTTTATAGACGTAAAATTTACAAATATTCTTTGCGAAAATTTTGACAAAAAATTCTCATAATTAATCCCTTTCACTGAAGGTATCAGTATTACTATTGTAATGTGAATCGGTGTCTGAAGAATCTCCGTCATTCCATAAAACGTCATCTTCGTTTTCGTCCAAAACGTCGGAGATACTCGTCTTCTTAAAACTTTTTGAAGTTATATCGCTTGTTATTAATGTCAAGCTTTGTAATGTCCAACTACATATTTGTTCCAGGCATTGACGCGTTACTTTTTCATTCGGAATTTTTTATTTGTTCTCTATATCCATATACTCGTCTTATATTGTCTTTAAACGGTTTGTTAACCGATACGACGAACGGTTGCAAAATCGATGTGAGTCTTCCAGAAATTATCTCAAGATTTTTTTTGCTTCTGAATGTTCCTTCTTTACATCATCAACTAGATGTCCCCAGAAATTATCGAGTACTAGCATGGCTGGATTTTTGAGCAATGCTCTACACCTTTTCTTCCAAATATTGCGAACCCAATCTTTCATCATTTTTTCATCCATTCAATTTATGCGAGAAACTTATATTTTGATGATTTTTTTCTACTTCAAATCGGGGGGTGAGACTATTACGCGAGTAAACACGGTATTGTAAAGAATGGAAAGAGAAAAAGAATTAATTGGTATAAAAATATTAAGCTCAGAAAGAGCTTCTTCGGTAGAGGTTGAATAAATGTTTTTATTTTTTTTACTTTTGAACTCATGTACACCAAATAAAGAAATTAGTTAAAAATTGAAAATGCATTTTTTTTCTTTTCTTTAGCACTGTATGTTAATAATCCTCACTGAGTTGTAACAATGTTGCTCTTTGATATTTTGAGGATTTTCGATATAATTGGTTATTCTTATATTTACTCTGTATGTGTAACTAATTTTCATATAAATAAATACATATATATAGATAGATAGATATATATACATATATTTGGTTAATATATATACATGTGTGTAAGTTTAGATGTTGGTAATTAATAGTAATATTCCTTTGTACAAATGCAAGATGAGCTGCAAACCATATTTGCTTGTTTTGTTATTTGTGCCACTAGCTAAATTATATTTATTTGCTGTTTTTATTCATTCTGAAATTACTTACTGTTCCCTCTAGGCTATTTTTTAAAGTTGCAGCACTCTGCTCTTTTTAAAATTGGCGAAATACGCTCTTTGAAAAAAAAAAAAAAAGTGAAATTCACTTTTAGTTGCAATCAGAGATTTCTTGTAAAAAACTTCCCCATACCAAAGTATTTCTAAATCAGTGTGCCCAAGACCTTGCAAAAATTACAGAACTTTATTTATTTAGAAGATACAAGATATTGTTAAATCATGTCATTATTTAATTGTATTTTTCAATTTGTAATTCAGAAAATCCTTAAAAATTAATGTCACTTTATTTATCATATTAAAAAATTATATACTTTTTTCTTATAGCATTACTAACCACATTACTAATACATTTACTCATGAAGCTCTGTCATCATGCTCTGTTTTTAATGAACTAGCACCTCTTTTTAATACATTTGACTAATAACACCAAAAAGCATTTTTATATGAAAAATATCAATTATTTATTCAAATAAAGTTTTGAAATTCAATACCGATACTTTCATATTACCAACATTCCAAGAGTTAATAGTCGAAGATATCGCCAAAGATTTTAGTACCTACAGCAGGTTTTTTTTAAAAAATTCTAATAGTTTTAGTAGTTTAAGCGAGCAGTTCGATTACATGTTTATTAAATTTGTGTTTATTTATGTATATTTTTGATGGAGTTTTAAATTTACTATAAAGGTTTTAGAATAACGTGTGGTGAAAATTTTATATATACAGTTTGTTACAAATGCAGGTAATCATACTTACTTTTATATGACACAGTAAAATAAAAAATAATGAAAATAATATAAAATATTTAGCCATTTTTATGTGAATAAAGTAGAAAAATTCAAACCATAAGCACAAAATAGAAACACACATTGGCTCATTATTACTATTATTATTTTATTTACAGGATTAGATGATAATTATAAATAACAAGCCCCCTTTAATTCGTCTGTTTTCTAATAGAGTGTATAGTATAGATATTTTGAAGTTTATGCGTATAAAATCATTCAGGAAATAAACTGTCAAAAGTATCCAGAAAAAAACAAATAATGAAATATATTTTACATTTTAGCTTCATTCATTCAAGTACATGGATATGTTTTTTAATAATTAAATCTTTCAATAAAACCATATTTAAATTCTCACTCGGTTGCATAGTTTCTATATTTGTCAACAAATTGAAACACCGGTTTACTTTTAATACTTTTCGTTCATAATGTTTAATTGAAAAGTTCTTACCAGCTAAGGATATCTCTTTATAATTTTTTATAACTTTTCTCACATCGAATAATACTCATTGACACTGATTTTTTCTCCTTAATACTACATATGCATGATATACTTTAAATACAGCATATGGCCAAAGGTGACCGGTCACTTGCGATTTTTGACGTTTTGTTAAATATCTAGAAAAATACACGAGGAATTAACCTGAAATTAGAGGTGTGTGAACAGTATTGTATAGGTCATATATTTCCGCGAAGATTTTTTCCCGAAACCCCATAGGGGACCGTCAAAAAATTGAAAAAGAACGAATATCTTTTGGATAACCCTGTAAATATTAATGGAGCAAAAGCGTTTAAACTCGAGATTATTAATAAGTGGCTCATTTTTATATATTGTGTTCATTTTTATGAGGATAGCGTGTATATTCGTAGAGAAATTAGGGTTTTTATAAAAACAGTCCCAAATTTCGCCAAGTTTTTTGTTTATAATTTGCAGAATTATTAATATAAAAAATAGTTCTTTTCAGAAAATATGACGAACAACATTGTACACAATACCCCGCAATCAGAATGAAAAAAATAATAAAAATTGGATGACAAATGAGCAGGTTTACTAAAAAATGTTTCACTGCGCGTGCGTCAATGCATTCAAAATATAATGTGCATAATGTGTTAGCTAAGTGTATAGAGCAACTTTTGTAAAAGTCTCAAAAACATAGCTTGAAAAGTCTGATAATAATCGTTTATAGAATAAGCTCAAAATCCGTTGTTCCCAAAATGAAGCAAAAGCATACGGGGTTGTATCCAAATATCCATTGATTAGTGCAAATTTAGCAGACACAATATTGCACGTAATACTGTATTTGGATACAATCCCTCATCTTTTTGCTTCATTTTGGGAACAACGGATTTTGAGCTTATTCTATAAACGATTATTATCAGACTTTTCAAGCTATGTTTTTGAGACTTTTACAAAAGTTGCTCTATACATATAGCTAACACATTATGTACATTATATTTTGATTGCATTCACGCATGCGCAGTGAAACAGGTTTTAGTAAACCTGCTCATTTTTCATTAAATTTTTATTATTTTTTCATTCTGATTGCGGGGTAATGTTATTCGTCATATTTTCTGAAAAGAATTTTTTTTTTCTATATTAAGAACTCTGTAAATTATAAGCAAAAAACTTGGCAAAATTTGGTACTGTTTTTATAAAAACCGTAATTTCTCTACGAGTATACATGCTATCCTCATGAAAATGAACACAGTATATTACAATAAGCCACTTATTAATAATATCGAGTTAAAACGCTTTTGCTCCATTAGTTTTTACAGGGTTATCCAAAAGATATTCGTTCTTTTTCAACTTTTTGACGGTCCCCTTCAATTTTTTGACGGTTTATGATTTCGGTTGCTCTGGCCGTCAATCTGTCTGGCCGATTGATCGTTCTGTAACTCTCTAAACGCCTTAGTCATACTTTGATTCCTCGACCGAAGAACCCAAACTCGACAGTACAGCAATTACCAAATAAAGTAGACTAACGATTAGTAGAGTAGATTAACCAGTCTACTTAAGGCTCTTCTGAAACATAAAGGATCTACTTTCTAACGCAGTTTTTATTCATTTTTGTTCGGCAAAGCATGAAATTGGCAAGAGTTCTTATTAAAAAACTATATAATTGAAAGACAATTTTTTTTTTTTTTTTGATAAAGATAGAAGATTTTTTTAGAAACTACTGCCAAAGTTGGCGTTTTGAATAGAATTTTCGGAAGCGATGCCGCGAAAAAGCAGAAAGGCAGGTCATCAGGCCACATTTGCTTATAACTAGATAAGTAATTTAGTTATCAATAAATGGAAAACTCATTTCAATTCGAAATCCCTTGAGTAGAAAGTGGGTTAAATAATCTATGCTAGACGCATGATTTTTCGTTTTTGTTTGCTCATCTTTTTGTTTCCACTCTCTACATTTTGCTTCCAATATCACAAGCATGGATTCATATTCCACTTGCTAGAACTCTGAGACAGATAAAAACATTTGGTTTGCAAATTTTCAAAGAAGCCGACAGCGAAATCTATGAAACAGAACTCTTTGATTCTGAAAATAGAGGAATATAGATGAATCTTAAAGAAGTGGCTTCCACTAAAGAACAGATGCCGGAATTATGCAATAGAAACCCGTGAGGAATTTACTTATGATTTAGATTTCAGTAAAAAAATAATAAAAATCTAGTTTTTTATCTATTGTAAATTTACTTTGACTTGTCTTTTTTTTTTTTATAGGGAAAATAATTTTAAAAAGTTCTTTTTTCTAAATTCGTATATACGTATACAAATTGGCTTTTTTGAGCTGCATTTAGTTGAAATGTAATTATTGCATCTTATTCGAAAAAAAATAGTTTTGTTTTCTAAAAGATTTTTAGCCTTTTACTTCAAGCATTATTGTTAACGTTAGAATTAATATTGGGAAAAGAGTTTCGACAAGAATTTTGAAAACAGTAATGATTATATTTCCTTAATATATTTTCTTATTCGTATTCATAAGAGTTCCAAAATAAAACAATGTGATATTCTGATAAATGTATAATTAAATAAATGAAGATGGTTTGATGTCGATGTGCACTTTTGTTGCTAGATATTGATGTCTATATGACATTCAAATATTCTGAGTGCAAATCTTTGGGACTTCATTTGAATCACATTCTGTAAGTAAAGTCACATGACAAATAATTAAATTATTTTGTCAAAAGATGAACTTTTGGATAATAGATACTTTTTCTTTTTTTCATGTTTTAAATTTATTTTTTATTCAGACGAAAAACGTGAGATGTTCTTCGATGAGATTCATATATGTTGTTATTATTGTTTTGTTTTGATGTGTGTATTCGAGTTGCTGTGTGTTGATGTCTAAATAAATGTTATGCTTCGTGTGTTCAAAAAGTTATATTTACGGTAAAATAATTATCATTATTTTAACTAAACTGTTAAAAAATAACTAATATATTCTGCGTACATATACATTTTAAAGTGTTTAAAGCACGAATGAATTTTAAAGCGCACGAATCTTAGAAGAATATTTATACAGGATTAAATTAATTGGTTTATCTTATTGACACTAACTATAGGGAATGTCCCCAAGTCTCAGATCGGGATTATGTCGAGAGTGGTGCCGTTGGAAAGATCTTACACAGGAAATACACTCTGTGTGGTAGAAAAGAGAGTTGACGGATTACAGAGGTTACAGAGAAGACATTTATGTTTGGTGGAAAAGTAACTTCACGGATGGTAGAGCATTTCTGACTAGAAATGGCTGAAGCACGAGCATGTCAATCACCAGGCAGAAACAATGAAAAGGGGTGTTTCGCAGTTGTCACAGAGGTTATTAGTTAAAGTTTGCCTGTTTAACTGATCGAAAGACGGGATATACAACGTTTCTAATTGAACCCTTTTGAAAGGCATACCGACGCATGTCATCGAAGGTGGACGAGCGGTTAGTTCCTGATGTTCCTTAAAGCATACTCCAAGTCAGTGCAGTCGAATTAGTTATATATGATTGTCAAAATGTGGTCACAATCTTCTGTTACTTACTAGAGGGAGCGTGGAATCTTCAAAAACTTCCCACTGGCAACAACATGTTACATAACTGTACTGTAAGCTGTCTTTTCTACCACAAAGAGTGTCTTTCCTGCATAGCTAGCGACCTGGAGAAATCAATAAATGATAGAAACACATCGGCCTATAACTCCTCACCAGTTCAATTGGGATGAGTAGTTGTACACATTTCCTTGATCCCCATGGTAAGAGCTTTCCAACGATACCTACTCTCGACATAATCCCGATTTGGCAGTTGGGCACTTTCTCTAGTAAGAAATTCTCTCGCGACCCCTCCCCCCCCCCCCCGCCCCGATGATATAATAAATTCTAAACACACTCAATTCGCCTAAATGGTCAATTCATCCTTACTTCAGTCACACTTTAAGATTTTAAGATGCATGCTTAAAACGCATAATATTTCTTAGCACACCACATAGATTTAAAAATATCAGTAACTATTTTTCTAACAACATGTGTTTGTTTTTGTCCCTTGATGAAATATCAAATATTCCAGCTTATTTATTCTTCGCACTGCATCTTATTCCGGCATATCACACGAATACGTGCAAATGTCGGACGCATTATACCGTGGTAGATAAAAATATTTAGCTTGAAAATTCTCAAAAAAACCTATATTGAAATGGAATTCTTTGATTTAGAAGATTTCGGAGAGTATGAGTATAAGAAAATTTTGAACGAAAGTTGCCGAATAAAGAAGCATAAAAACGTGAGTTACATGAACTAAAAAGTACACTGTTTTACTTAAAAGTGGCTAAAATAATAAAATAGATGTTAAGCACTTTCAAGCTTTTCCAAGCTCTTCATCAGAGAATATTTTAATAACTAATTTCTGTACATTTATACAAATACCTCGCTTTGTTTTTAAAATGAGAGAGCCAATCAATCCAAGAAACTGCTACTTCTACTTTCAACTCTAATAATTATCGGCTCTCTCATTTTCAAAACGAAGTGACATATTTGTATAAATAAACAGAAATTAGCTATTAAAATATTCTCTGGTGAAGAGCCATGAAAAGCTTGAGAGTACTAACGCTCGTATTCACCAACTACTTCGACCCCGAGTTATACCGATAACCTCGGTCGAAAGCTCAAACGGTATGCACCTTTAATCCTGATTGGACGCCTCCTTGATAATGTCCCATCAAATGTTATCGTGATTTTCATTTGAGCGTTCGACCGAGGTTTTACAGGTCGAGGTAGATGGTGAATACGATCATAAGACGTTTTAAATAAATGTATATTTTAAACTTGTAACTTCTCTTTTATTATTTTAGTTACCTTTTAAGCAAAAGAGTGAACTATTTAAAGTTCGTATCATATATTTTATGTTTGAATCAATGTGAAATGTTGCGCTTCGTCTTATGTTATTATTTGACACGTGAGTTATTTTCTCGATTTAAAGTTGAGTGAAATACATCAATGTTTGAGTTTCTCCTTTTATTTAATTTCAGAAAAAAGTTTAGAAAGTTCTTTCACGTAAAATTAAATGTATGTAAATTGTTTTTGCTTTACTATATTTAGTTGAAATATAATTAACTAGCGAAACCCGCAGCTTTGCTCGAATAATAATTGAAATATGATAAGTGATATTTGTGTCATCTATCTTTATTAGAAGAAATTATAATACTACAGATAAATCAAAAAGTACTAATTGCGACACAGTTTGACTAAACTTCATTATTACACTGCATCAGGCGAAAATGAGACTTAAATAAATTACAAGGCCAAAAACTAATTCTATGTCAATTCCATCATAATTGACGTAACACTTGATCATTGAATTTTGTTTTCAAAACTGTGCAGAAAATTTCCTAATAAAGCTAGAACAAAGTTTTTACAATTTAAAATATTTCTTACTAAGGACTTAATACTCAAATACCTGCAGATTATTTCAATCTCTCTTTTAGTCCCAAAAATTGCAATTCAAAATTCTGTAACTGATGTAACATAAAACAGACAAACATTTTTTCTTCCTTCATTGAAGAGTAAAAATTATCAAAACTATCCCGTTATAAAATGTGACTTAATGTTCTCAATAATACTAATAAGGACAAATTATAACAGTAACTATTTTAATTAATTTCTGAGCAATAAAAAAGAGAAAATAACATTTACAGATGTACTCACATAACTTTTATTGTGTAACTTACGTAACATTATGACTTTATAAAAACAATAATGGTACTTAACTTAGTTTGTAATTTACAATGCCTTTTTATTATGATTTTATTATAGAACATAAAAATATCAAGCTTTCCAATCATAGCCTTAAATTAAACATACTGTGAATTTTATTTCCACCCCCCCCCCCAAAAAAAAAGAGAATTTTCTGTGGACTTGCCCTCTAAATAAATAATAATTTAGAATGTATTTTCAAGCTGTCGTGCTCATTGCAGTTTTCATTTGATGCTTTGAATTTCTTAGAAACCATTCTTACAAAGCATTTACATCTAAAAAGTAACCATTATGCCCTATTCTGGGCAATAAAATGTAGCCAACGTTGGAGCAGGGACTGCCACCATCAATTTGCAATAGTACTTTTGAAATCAGTTTGGTATTTACTGAGATTGCACAGAAATCGAAATTTAGAAAGATTTTAGAGTTCTTTTTACTCATTACACCTTTTAAAATTTCGAATTTGTTTTCAAATGGTCTCAGAGACCATTTACTTCTTCTAAGTTTCTGCCACGCCAAATTTGAAGTTTATATCTTAAACAATTCCGTAGAAATCGTAATTAAGATGTTTTTAGAAGGCTTTTCGTGCATTCTCACCCCTTTTAAATTTTGAATACTTTAGAAACTATTCTTAGATAGCATTTATATCTTGCAGAGAACAACCAAGTTTCATGTTTCTAAGTCCTTCAGTATCACAAAAATTTAATTTTTAGAAAGGGTATCCTGTATAGTGTTTCCAGGTGTCCCGCGTAAATCAGGACAAAAAATGCTCTAGACAATACTGATTTTTTCTTACAGTTTATTTGGCCATCTTTAACCGCCTGGACATCTGGCAACACTAATCCTGCACGCCTGTGAGGATAGTAGCAACGTCATGAATTATAGCCTATATAGGAACTAGGTTATTTGCACCATAAATTTTCCACCATTACTTTTGAAATCGGAAATTTCACAGAAATCGTAATTTGGAAAATTTTTAGAATGCTTTTTGCCCATTTCACCTTTTTAAATTTGTATTTTCTTTGGAAATGTTTACAGAGAGCATTTTCATCTTATATTTATCTACCATAACAAATTTTAAGTTTCTATCTTTTACAATATGAAAGAAATTGTAATTTAGAAAATTTTATAACGCGTTTTGCGCATTTTCATCCCTTATAATTTGGACGTTTTTAGAAACTGTATTTAAAGAGCATTTATATCTTATAATTATCATGCCAAATTTCAAGTTTCTAGCTTTCAATGTCACTACAATTTTTAGAACTTTTTTCCTCATCAACCGCCCAGGGGATAATGGCACCGACATAAAATATAACCTATCTTCAAACAGGACTGTCACCATACTTATGCACACTCAATATATATCAATATTTGAAAGCTTGGCTTATGCAATAGTAGCTGAATGGTCAAGGTTTGGTTTTGGAAAGGTCCTTAATTTTTCTTTAATTGGTATTCCATTGCAGCAAATATTGCTTGTTTACTATAGGTTGAATTAAATAGATAATTTTTCGTCTTGATGTATCTTTGAAAAGTTATGATTGTAAATTGGCAGTGAAAGAAATATCGACAAAATACGGAAATAGTACTAGCGTCACAGTTTTCACATTTCAACGAAATGTTATTTTACAGTGTATTTATATAAACTAGGGCTGCTAGTTTGGCCTCCATTTATATTCAGAATTTTCGAGTCCATACCAGAAATAAAGAATAGTATAAGTAATAATTTTTAAGTATATACTATTAATATAATATTATAATTTATATAATTTATTAATATATTATAAGTTTTATTTAATAAGTGACATTTAGCGACCAGATAAAGTAAAAATTCTTTTTTCGAAATTTACGGTATGGATTTGAATCTTCGGATTAAAATTGGAGGCTAAACTGGCAACCTTGATTAAACTATACCGGTTCTGTGCATAAGCTGTACATACGATTTTAGGACCTCGATCTCTCTATCAGAGATGGCATAATGTAAATATAATTTCAGACGATGCTGTTTCTTGTAAATTAAAGGTGCACGATTTTCTAGTTTTAAATCAAACCAGCTGGAAAGGGGAGAAGCGCACGAGTTTTTCCTTTATGCAAATGTTTTTTGCGACCAGATGTTCGGTTCAAATTTTACATCTCAAACTATAAGGTTATGTACTATTCGCACAAAATCCATCATTTTGAATTGTTACACTGATATATGTGTACTAATGTGCAATTTACACGTTAAGCGGTGTATTTTAGAGTTATCTGATAACTTTTTACGCAGAACAATGTGTATTTTGAAATTATCATACCAGGCGTGTTTTTAGAAATTCACACGTCAGTTTACTCATATATACAAATCACTTTTGCATCATCGGTATACCTGTTTTAATGTTTAAATTTACGCAATTATTTTTAGATTGTATTAAAAGCAATTAAATTAAAAAAATTACATGGAAGTTTGATAATTATTTTGTACAATTATTTAAATAAATTAAAAAATTTTGTACGTATGAATTTTATTGCGAAATGTGGATGTTAAAAAGACAATTTACATATTTCAAATCAAAACATATGGAGAACCGAAATTTCACGTACACTACGGTAAAGATTTTTTTTTCTTTTTGTGAGTTAGTAGACGACATAAATTACTTTCGAACGTATAAGTATTACTTCGATTATTCGGTTACATTTCAAGATAGATGCAGTTTTTTGAAAAGTCATTTGTATAAAAATAATAATTTTGAATATCTACTGTTTTAAAAACTATATTCTCAAACTATATTTAATTATACGTTAATGATGTTAAATGCAAAACATCCAAAATTTATACTGAGTGAAATTATTTATCAAATATTGAACGAATTCTTTTCACACAAAGCAAAAGCTTTATAGAAAATTATTAAAAAACATCTTAATATTACTGTTTAACAAATTGGATGATTTGTGTTGCAACTTTTCTGTCTCATTCTGAATTGTTTCTGTTTTGCCAGGTGAAGGTCTCGTCATCTGATCAAGGTTCTAAATTACGAGACCAACTTGAGTAGCAATGTGCAGGTGCCAAACAACAGGGTATAACGTTAAGTAACCGGCAAAACAAAGTATACACAAACAAGCCGTAGGCACTGCAGATAGGTTGACGATCAAGGCAATGATGTCAGGTTTATTGACGCTTCGCGGCGATGAGGCGGTCTTACGCCCCGATGCCAGGTACTAAACCCGTTAAGCTGGGGCAACCTTGCAGGTAGGGGCCTGGTCATCGGTTAGAAAGAAATAATTTTTTTCCGTTTTCAATAATTTAAGTTTAACTACAAAATATTATTGTAATATGTGTCTTATTAATACTTTGCAACGTAGTTAAAAAGTTCTTTTGACTTCGGTTTGTCTGGCCGTCTGCTAATTCTTTAAGGGGTCTTGTAAGTTTTAAACGCGTCGAAAATTAACGAAAAACTTCAAAGTTTAAATTAGTCTATCTTCAAAGCCTTTTTATGTATAGAGATGAAATTTTGGATATTGATTAAACAGATTGTGCTTTGTAATATGCTACCATTAGACATTTATTAACCCTTTACAGAATTTCTGTATTGTTGAAATCAAAATAGCTCTTTTTTTTACCCCATAAGTCATTGCGCGCATGATATCTTGAGAAAGTATGTATGGATTGCCCTGAAATTCGGTAAAGATACTAAACATATATGTCTGTGGCGTGGCGTGAAAATTTTCGGTGGTCATCGCAATTATTTAAGTTTGTGGTGAAAAATTATTAACTCTAAAATTCAATGGTTGAATGTTCAAAAAAGAAACTTTAAATCTTACCTTCACTTATACATGAACTCCAAATGTTCTGCTAAAACTGGATCGTAGAGTTTTAAAAGCTTATTAAGAGTTTTAAAATATTGCTTGGTCATCGCCGCATCCAGCGATGACCGGACGCCACGCCACTGATATATGTGTGTTTAAAATGATCTACTCTTAGGCTATAATTATTTCATTAACTATATAAAAAAATATTTTCGTAAAAAAAAATAAAAATTTTGTATTTTTAATGAATAAAAATAGTCATAACTAAAAATATTACCATTGTAAATACTTAAAAGTAGATCTTTTTAAACACACATATTTGTTTAGTATATTTACGAAATTTCATGACAATCCATACATACTTTCTCAAGATATCATGCGCGCAATGACTTATGGGGTAAAAAAAAGAGCTATTTTGATTTCAACAATACACACATTCTGTAAAGGGTTAATAAATTTCTGCTGGTAGTATATTACAAAGCATAATCTGTTTAATCAATATCCAAAATTTCATGTTTATACATAAAATGGTTTTGAAGATAGACTAATTCAAACTTTGAAGTTTTTCGTTCATTTTCGACGCCTTTAAAAGGTACGAGACCCCTTAAAACCGTTAGTCACAGCTTGGATTTCGGGACCGAAACGCGCAAGCTCGGTACTACAAAAAATATCAAATATAGTAGATTCCCGGATATTCAGTCTAGGTAAGAAAATTCTCCATAATAAAATTAGGAATTACTTGGAATGAGAGTGTATGCTAGAATCTCCCATCCTCCATTATTTCACGTATCATTACCGACGAATGTTGAAAAGAAGATTCAGTCGTCCAACAGAGACTTTTCTAAAAAACTTAAAACTAAATTTTCACTCATTGGCTTAACTTTTCGCATTCGTCAAATCATTCAGCAATGAAGAATAAAATAAGTTTACCCCCCCCCCCCCCTTTTTAACAAGGTTTAAGTTTAACCTTAAGATTTAAGTTTAACCTTAAGATTACTTAAAAAGTAAATGTACTTTAATGATACTGCACAGAATACGTGATTTTGTTTCCTGCAATTAAATTTAATAGCATGAAACTTGTCTTAACACATGTACAGTAATTTTATTCTTGGACTTTCATTTTCTATAACAATTATTTAAAGAGTACAGCACAATGTATACCAAATATTTATAAAATACCAGCCTGAAGTAAGTGATAAGAAAATAGAAATAAGAGCGTGTTGTGGATTAACCTCTTCGGTCCCTAGCTCCTCATACAGGGACATCTATTCTTTTCTTTATAAAAACTTAAATGTCCAATTTTTACATTTTCACATCACTTCTTAATAGCTGAATGTTTTTTTTTTTTGTTGTTGTTTTTTTTTTTTCGTTCAAAGCAAGTGCATAAATGGCAGCATCTAAGCTGATTCACACATAAAATAAATGTTATTTTCATCTAAGTTTGCAAAATGCCTAAAAATGCCAAAAGGTCAGTATGACCAAGAAAGTGAGAAATTTTCATAAGTATTTAACTTAAATCTTTTTTAATAAACAAATTTGAGGATTTGTAGGTTATTTACTTGTTTAAAGCTCTTAAAATTTTGATTGCGTCAGTTTAGGTTAAGGGTTATTAAATTGATGTTTTTAAGGGGTTTGTAGTTTTAGATCCCTATTTTTGAATCTATATTACTAAGCGCCTAAAGGATCAATTTCAGAAAAGATATTTTTTTCTGTCATTTACGATGTCATTTTGTTTGGAGAAAATCAATGAATAAGCATTTGTATTACCATTTTAGCTTCGGAACTGAAGAGGACAAAATGTGCATTTCTAGTGTTATAGTAGTAGCAGGATTTACAGAACTTTGGTCTATTCGGCTTTTTCTTTATCCGGTCTGCTATTCAGCCAAATAGTTTGGATTCAGCTGTATTCAGTTAGTAATTAAATATTTCTTTTAATATTTTTACGATAAATTTTCAGCAAAATTTTCAATACAAAATGAAGACAACAAAGTATTGCTTGTTTTATTGTACTCTTTGCTGAGTTTCTAGTGTAACTGAGTCTTTTCTCAGATGGAACTAGATTTCTTATGATTTATTTCAAATATAGGATGAATTATCAGTGAATTTAAAATAACATGTTTTTTATTCGTTGTGATAACTGAGATTTTAATTTTACCGACACAAAATAAAGTGGAGATACATTGCTTGAATAAGATGAGCAAAAATTATTCTGTGAAGGGTTTTTTCAACGCTTTTCAACTACGATGGAAAGTATCTAATGTTATGAATTCAGCTGTCTGTCAACTATTTGCCTATCTGTCTGCATTTTGCTTACCCGTGCTCTATACTTTATAAATATACCAACATTTTAAAGTAATTTACACTTGTTGTGTTCATAATAAAATATTTGATTTAAAAATGAAGAGTGTAGCATCTGTACTTCGTTTACAACGACTGACAAAAGAATTTCTTTATATTATGATTTATGGACGAAACTAATTTGCGGTGCATTTTATTTAAGTGCAGTGGAACCTGTTTATCCGAAACTCTTTCAACCGAAATACATTTTTAAAACTTTTTTTTTTTTTTTTTTTTTTACTATCACATTTCTTGTGTGCAAAATCCATTTTGAAAGTTTTTTTTTTTAAACTACCATATTTCTTGAGTGCAAGCGGTCCTTTCCGTGCTACAAGTACGTATAAATATCTTCGATCCCCTTTTTACTGAGCTCCCGTATGCTTCGGAGTGGAACGAAGAAAACGAACAAATTAGCAATTCTGAATCTCTTGAATGTTTTGCAAAAGGTCTGGCATGGCAGCAAAAAGACTGCGGTACGGACGAACTAATAATATTAAAACACTCCATGATAGAGCTTTAAAGCAAATGCAATCGAAACGACAATAAACAAAACATTTTTTCAAACCCTTGTGATATATTTAAAAGGTACTTAATTTCAAAATTAAAATTCAGGTAACTTATTCTTGTTTCTATTTTGCTATTGCTTTATTTTTTATTAAGAACTTGTTGCCATAATACGACATATTGCATATATTTATCCTTAATTTTAAAATGGAAGCATTCTCGATTATCCGAAAATTTTTATTTTCGAAAGAGGGTCGGTCCCAATTACTTCGGATAATCGAGGTTCTACTGTAGATTATTTAGATATCTTATTTCATTGTATGAAAAAAAGACACATTTGCTTAATAATATTCTATCAGTGTTTTATAATCCATAAATCATGCATAATTTTTCGTTCATGTTTAAAATCGTTTTTCGAAGAATCATCGCAACGATGAATTATGCACAACGAATTCTAACGCGACAAATTGTAGATATATTGTATGGTACAGAGTAATTAAATTTGATTTTTTAAACTTTGATTTTAGTTGAACGGAATGCATATATTAATGTATGTATTCTATTAGTACTAACATTCAATGTTCAAATATGTTGTTACAATTGTGAGAATATTATTATTCAGGAATATTTAGATATTAGTCTTTCAACGAAAGCCTATATATTACAGTCGATAACGAGTGCCTGACGGCATATTCATGGTTATTACTGAAAAGTGAAACCAGTTATTGCAGATAATCATTCGATGAGAGATTGACTACTATATTAGTCCTCATGTTAATAGCTTCCGGTGAAATTAAGCTTTATGAATGGAGCTGTTGAAAATGTCAAATTGAAGACTGTTCATTGAGTACAGCAAACGGTTTCAGATCTTTATTATTCGCAGAAAATACATTACATGAGAGTTGTACATAAAAATCAATTATGATGTGTAATAAAACACGAATTATTATGTACAATTTTAACAATTTGACAAATGCGGTTTGAAAGTTAATTTTCTTCCCTATAATCATGTTGTTCCCTACCCGAAAATTAAGACTTTAAATAACATTGAAATGTTGTTTTTGGAGAGGTAATAGTTTTTCTGGAGATATAAACTAACGCTTTATATTTGAAAGCTATTTGTTTTATTTGTAACAAATGAACATACTGCAAAATGTACAAAGTAATGTCAGACATAATTATTAGCCTCCGGTATGGTATGCTATTTCTTTCTCCCAGCTTATTTTGTGTCCAAAAATTGACGCTACCTTACAGAAGCTAGCCGTAGAACAAAGCTTTACGATTAAATACTCTTAGCATTTTTTTAAACTTCTAAGGATCGCACATTTTCAACTATACCGTCGTATTGGAAAAAAAAAAGCTCTTTTAAATGCATTTTGTTTGAAAACTGCATCTCTATTTATTTTTGAAATATTAATTTTTTTGTAGTTTTTGGAGCCATTTGCTTAACATTGGCAACGGAAGTACTCCATTTCTATAGAAAGTAAAGGAAAAATAGTTTTAAAATAGTAATTATATATTTTTGTTGCCATTTTCTCGTAAAAACTTAAGAAAATGTAATTAAAATATGTGCTATTTTCAAAAAAATATAAACGAATGATGTCTGTTAAAACAATGGAGCTATTATATACTATATTTAATTGTAAGTATCTATGAATCATTAAATAGCGGGTTTTTTTGTTTTCGATTTTCTGCAATGACGGCATCTTTTTGTTGCATTTGTGCATTATTTCGCGATAGTGCTGTGCTATGCATGCTTTACTGTAGATGTTTAAGAGTAGATCGTAAATGTGAAATTTTTAAGCGGATGCGAATGATGTCATTTTACATAAAATAAAACGTGTGCTGTAAGTCATAAAATTGAAATATGTTTTGTACTGCAGTAGAGTCCCGCTTAACCGAGTTATATTCTTCTGATGGACTGGGGACTTCTATTATTATGAAACAGCCATTATAAATGAAGTGTTAAGTGAAGATGAAATAGCAGCCGTAAAAAAAAAATATGGCCATCCCCCCCTATTTTGACCAGAAAATCAAAGTTCTAATTTTTTACGGCTGCTCGTTCATCTTCACCTAACACTTCATTTATAATGGCTGTTTCATAATAATAGAAGCCACCAGTCCATCAGAAGAAAATGAAGTAATGGAAATGCCTGGGGTGACACTAAATTCTGAAAAAGCAGAATTCCTGTTCTCTAGTATTAATTACTCCTTAGAGATAATTAGAAACAGATTTCCTTGTGTTAACTACATAATCCGATATTTTCTTTCTGTAAAGGTACAAAGGTTAAAGGCCAAACTTTATATATTTTGTTTATTTAAAGTATATCCCCCATTTCTTGAAATATACAACTATAAAAAGAATTTGGATATTGGTGTGGCTGAGATAATATGAACAGAATGTATATAATGTAAAATTTGGATGTCAATTGAAGTTATTCATTTTTTTCATTTACGAATTGAGCTGCAATTATTGTTATTTTGGATATTGCGTTACTTTGTATAGTTATTCATTTTACTATTACCGTACAGCAACAACTTGTAATATAATTGCAATAAGTAACATGGTATATTTTTTAAGAATTCAGTGGATGTATTTTTCACTTTTTTTGAGAAATTCTCAGCAGATCATATCGCTCATCTGCAAGAAAATTGTCACAGCTCGCAAAAGTTCATTTTGAGTTTTATTCCACTAATAGGTTTGTCATAGGTGCGTCTTGCTATACAAGCAGTTTCCTAAGTGTATAGCAATGCGAAAAATCACTTTATTACGCTATATGTCCATTTGAGACCACAGGAGAGGGTGGATTGTGGGGGGAGGTAAAATTATCTAACCCTCCAAACCTCATACTACGCTTTCATTTCTAAGTGTTTTATGCTTTTATGCACTGTTTCATTCCTGCATGAAAAGCTAAGTGCTCAAATTTCATGTTACAATAAAATCATGTAAATTTTCTTTTGCCTCTCCTGTGAAATTTACTTTTGTCGAGATGTGTCACTTTTATTGCGGATGAGCGATGTGTATTAAGCGATTTAACCTATTTTTTGTTCTAGTCAATTCTCAATTTTAAAAGACTTTTTAAACTAATTATAAAAAAATCAGACGTATAAAAAACAACTGCTACCCATAATTGGCATACTGATTTAGTTTAGATTGAATTGACATTCAAACAGTGTCGAAGTGTTGAAGCAGGATTTTGGTATCGATAGAACTTCAGTTTATCCGGTGTTTTTGCGTTATCCTGCCTTTTATTCCGTCATATTATGCACTATTTTCGGAAATCAAGTTCATTTAATTTTAATTATACATTTCTTGTTATATATTTACGGTAATTGTCAGTAACATATTCAATTCAAAATGACAAAAATAAATTATTACTTGTTTTATTCTTTTCTTTGGTGAGTTTCTGATGTAAATAACAGAAACAGAGTCTTTTTCCCGATAGAAGTTACACTGTAAAAAAACCACTGTAAATTTGCCAGCACAACTTGATCACAGTTGAATGTACTGTATCTTTCTTTGGTTTCCTGACTATTTAAAGATGAAAAATACAGTAGTTGCGTAAAATTAACAGTACAATGTACTGACAATTTTGGACGCATTTGGACCACAGCACAAACTACTGGCGTTCAAATTGCCAGTACATTGTGCTGTTAATTTTACGCAACTACTGTATTTTCCATGTTTAAATAGTCAGGAAACAAAAGAAAGATACAGTACATTCAACTGTGATCGAGTTTGTGCGCGAGATGAACAGTACTTTGTACTGTAAAACTGTCGTATTTTATTACAGTGTAGATTAAATCATGTATTATATGTATATTTAAAATAAAATGATTTTTATTTTTTTAATAACACAGCTGGTATTTTTATGTTATTGACATGGAATAAAGCGGAGAATAATCACTTTATGAGTTTCATTTACAAACGTTATGCAGTAAAATTATATTTTTCCTTTGTAAAATCTATTTCGATGAATTATCACAACGACAAGTAGTGCGCAACGAATAGTAACGCGGTGAATTCATATTGAATTCTTTTATAACACTGAAGGGTGTAACTAAATTTATCTTTTGGAAATTAAATTTCGATTGAGAGAATAGATATTGCTATGAATGTATGTGTTTTATTACTATTTTTATTCTTCGAAGAAGTCGTTATAATTATGGCAATATTATTATTCAGGCACATTTCCTTATTAATATTTTAATTAAAGACTATTTATTATACTGGACCACGAGTGTGGGAAGTCATATTCATGACTATCATTGCATACAGTGACAGTGTTATTTAATACTGGTAATAAATCATACAGTGATTGGTTGACTGGTATACTAGTTCTTATGATAATAACTTTTGATGAAATTAAGCGTAGTCAATGAAGCTGTTGAAAATGTCCTATTGCAGACAGTTCAATACTGCAAATGTTTAACGGTGATACATTAATCACAAATTATACACTTATCCGCGCCCACTGTGATCAGTAACATTAAATACTATTTGTTATAAAACAGTAATTAATCTGTACAATATCACAAATCTGGCAAATACGATTGCAAAACTCTCGTTTTATGTTTCTACTTATCATTTTTTCTCGCAGAAAAGTATAAGACTGTTTTGAAATCTTTTGGAGGGTTTTTTGCTAAGTCTCTGGCATAAGGAACAGTGTCTTTTTTCAAGTGGAACATCAAATAAAAGAAGGCTTATATGTAAATTTCAAATACAATGAATTTTATTTATTGTGATAATACAACTGGATTTTTTATATTATTAACATGAAATAAAGTCAAGAATCATAGCTTAGTTTCATTTGCAAACGTTATGCAGGGATTTTGTTTCTATTTTGTTTTCGATTTCTATGATTTATTGACTCAACGACGAACAGAGAGGAATAAATTGTAATGATCGAATTATTGTTGGATAGATTTTTGCATACTGAATGGTAACTAAGTTATTTCTTTTTAATTGACTGTTCTTTAAGGAGATCCGGGACAAAAAAATCTTTAATTTTCTAAAAAACTTTTATTGCATTAAAAAATTCTCCGTCTTTTTTTCTGCTTAAATTGACGTATAAATCATGTTTCTATCTTAATTAGAATAGGTAATATTAATTTTTTCGTTTTGGTTTTATTTTCAAAATCGAGGTTTCAAGCAATGGTTGTCGTTTTCACAACTTCTTGTGAAAATGCGTTTTTCTTCATGATGGGTTTTATCTCAATTTCACGAATTTAAATTGTTATAAGTCCCGAACCGTTAAAGATAAACGGTTCAAACTTGGAACATGTCTTTTTCAATTGGTTAACTTTAATTTTGAACCAGCAAATTTGAAAAAAAAATGGTTACTTTTAAAAATATGATTTTCAAAAAAATTACATTTTTTAAAATTTAAATATTTTTCATTTTTATTTGAATTAATATTTTTAAAAATGCTGAATCAAAATTAAAACTTACACACTTCTGTTTATTTAAATGAAAACAAATTGAAATTCTACAAATAATATTTTCAGTTATAACTATTTTAAATTGCCCCGTTTTTTTTAATAAATTTTAAATTAATTTTTTTTTTAAATTATGAGCAGTTTTATCATGTGATTTATTTTACAAATGATATGGTTTACTATCACAAAAATTTTCAAAATTTCAACTCAATAAAAAAAAATTATTTTAAAATGCGTCCCAGACCCCCTTAAACGGAATACATAACTCTATAAATGTATATGCTTTATTACTACTTTAATTTACAAAGAAGTAGTTGTAATTCTGCCTTTTGGGAACGCCTATTGTTACTCTTTTGACCATCAGAGAAAATTTTCCTAAATACTTTCAGTTATTTTATTACAAAATATATTTAGGATAAATTTGATGAAAACACTTAAAAATATGCGTGCTCTACTCACATAAACCATATTCAATTTATAACAAAAAGCAATTTACTTGTCTGGATATTAAATTAAAGTTCTGTTACTCTTGTGACCACAAAAAAAAACGCAATATCCAAAAACTGTGTTTCACGTATAAATTCTGTGAATTGAATAACAATATAGAAATAAAATTTACAGAATATAGCAGAGTAATTATATCTTTTTAAAAAGAATTAATTCTCGAACTCATCTGATAGCACATGAATTAGTTACATTTTATTTTGCAAAATACTAAGTGTTACTCTTGTGACATTTTGTTCATAAGGAAATTTTAACAAACGTTCATTTTAAACACTAAAAAACCCATTAAATTACATTTTGATAAACTTATTTTTCATAAAGAACAACTTTTTAAGCTGGTTAAAGTTTAAAATAACATTAAAGAATGTAAAAAATTATAAAATTATAGTTTATAAAGTCTTCAGGAGTTTCTCAATATGGGAGCTTTAATGTCAATCAGTTTGATTTTTTTTTGTATCAAATAAAGTGGTCACCAGATTCAAACTTAAGAATTATTTCTGTGCTTCATGGCTCTAAGTACTTTATTTGATAATCATCATCTAGTAATTCAGTAATAATAACATGAAACTTTAAATCATCATATTTTACTTATCGTAATCACATAACAACGTTCCGGTTTCTGCTACTGAACGGAATAAATTATTGTCTTCATTATCAATAATATAATTTGCAACTTCTCCTATATCCTTAAAAATATTTTCATTGTACGAATCATGTTATGTTCTTGGTTTGTGGTGGATAGTATCTTTATGGCTTTAACAAACTGTACTTGTTGAGTGCTCTTCGCGGCTGGTAGTTTCTCTCAAAGTAATAAAACGTGATGTTGTTGTTGTTGTTTTTTCAATGTGATACACTACACGGACTATGCTTACTTATTTTTTCCATGAACAATTTTGACAAAGTCAGCAGTATTCCTTACAATTGCTTTTTAGGACTAACTTCGTTCCACACATTTCGTCATACAACAGCACATTAAGTCTACAGCATCTTTACTAGGAGCTTTGACAAAAAAATATATGTGCAATTAAGTTAATTAAAGAAGAAGATTGATTTATTCCTGGCATAATTGCAGTTATATTTTTATTTAAATTAAAAAACACAACCATGAGAAAAAACAGAAAAATTGATACAATTTTAGAAAATACATTCCCTATGTTGGAATTTTACCCAAGAAAGCATTTACAGAAAATTAGTTATGAGTTAAATTGTCTGAATAAATAATATTAGATTTTACTTTATGGCATCATACTAAATAAGAACTGAAAATGCAGTCACTTGTGGATTTAAACACTGGAGAGGAATTTCGTACCAAAATTTCGTCCTGGCATAAAAATGTATAGTTTTCATGAAAATCTACTTGCATGACGACTGTTTCAGAACTTTTTTTTCTTTTGGCATTACCAAAATAATTCTGTGTACAAGTTTGAATGAATGCGTGCCACAAAAATGGATTTAGTCGCTTTCAAAAATTTTGTAAATAATTAGAAACAGTTTCTTCAACTGTTACTTTTCCAAAACGTTTATCAACGTTTTGCTATTGACAGTAACTTATAAGAAGTTCTGTATCATGGACTTCAGTTTCAAATAACTCTTCGATGTTATCTTCGAAAATTAGATATTCTGAATTCATATTTTCTAATTATGATTTTTCACAGGAGAGAAAATCATTAAATCCTTCACGGGAATCTTTAATTCAGGAAATACATCACTCACTACCTTGTGATTTGCTTGAATGTTTTAGTAACGACGACAAATGCAGATATTCTGAGGAATAATTTTCTGTTGTTTAATGAAACTAGGCCTCAACCTTTTGAGGGGCAAACAATTGTGTTTCTGAAATGTTGAATTCCCACCGGAAATTTGAAAAAAAAAACTATTTCTCAAAAAGGAAAAGCATTTTTTCACCTTTTTTTTTTCACCAATATTATAAATGAAAGCTTTATTAAAAGTTTCTGGTGCAAATCATAATTAAAATTAGGTGGGATATAATATGTCCCACGCCCCTCAAGGTGTTACAGCTGCAAATGAATCCAATTTTTCAATCTAGAAAGACTTCTTTCAACAAAAAACTATTCTCTTAGCAAATGTCATCTGGGATTGATGAAATTATGTGATGATTTCATGTGATGTTTTCCTAACTAATGTAGATTTAACTGAAGAATTACCTCTTGCTATACCTTCATCGACATAAAATTCTCCAAAGCTGTGGAGTCAAAGATTTTCTTTTCATTACAGAATATGAGGTTACCTAGTTCTCTACTTTTTCCTTTCTCTTGCTGAGTCTTTTGCTGGCTCTAAGGTATTTCTTCACTTTATCATAATACATTTTGTTTTGTTTCTTTCTCACTTCAATATATTCAATTTTATTCTTAGTTTTTCTGTACAATTTTTGGCGCTTAGCAGATTTTTTCCGGCTCTTTAAAATAGTGCAGTGTATAAGATGTAACATTAAAATGTTTCTTTTAAAATATACTATCGGGATTTTTTATATAAGAGATACTATGAGAATCTCTGTAGATCATACAGCAGACTTTAGTAAACGAAGCTTTACAAAGTCTGTAAAATATTTGATCAACGATCATGGACTTCAAATCAAAAGAAAACACAAAAATAACACTAGCTGGGCCGTTTTAATCTATCTTTAATAACTTTTCATGATTTTTTTATAATCTTAAGTAATAATTTAAAAAATGTATAAAATATTATTCATTGAAGAAAAACGAGTAAAGATCATTTATCTTGCTTACAATTTACAAAATATTCTTAATTATGGCTAAAACTATTTCAAGAACTGTTGTAATAATGGAGAAAACAACTAAACTTCAAGCATTGTTTTAGTTTTGATTGTAACGCAGTTTTATGTAAAACTATGGACAAATGTTTCTCTTCTGACACACACAAGTGTTACTCTTGTGACAACCCTCCAGATCCTATTCCATGTATAACATAAAAAAAAATATTTCACGTAAAATTTGTCTTATGCCTCCAGATCAGATAATTAGAAGTTTTGGGTAAAATTTTTAAGTAGTTTTTACAAAATTAAAATTTGAACATGTTTTCTGTTACTCATGTGACATTTAATTATCAACTGTTAAATAAAGTTAAAATTTCATTTAATACCTTAGCTAAAAACTTTTATCTATCTCGATCTGACAGATATAATAATATCTTGTAATTTTCAATGCATAATAATTTACTGTAATAAACAGAAGTTAAAGAACAATACAACTAAATAAGTGGATTTTTATGCTCAACTGTAAATGAATTTTAATACTGTCAATTTCTAGCTAATTTTCGGTATATAATTATTCTTATGGAATTAAAACTTATAAATTCATATACGAAAACTCTTTATCTTTAAATTGGTGTATCCCACATGTACTCCGTTTTAAAAAAAAAAAAAAATTCAGCAAAAATTTTCTATTGCCGTGGACGTTCCCTTTTATGATTATTCATGCACATTTCCATATTAGTCCTTAATTAACAGCCTCTTTATTACACTGTAGCACGAGTGCCTGAAAGCATATTCGTGGCTATCACTCTGAACCATGCAAGTGATACCTATTACTGATGATAATCACACAATGAGAGATTGACTACTATATTATTCCTTATGATAATATTCTCTGGTGAAATTAAGTGTATTCAATGGAGCTGTTGAATATGTCATATTGCAGACAGTTCAATATTGCAAATGTTTACCGGCGATATACTATTCACAAGATATACAATATTATGCATGGTGACTGCATAGCCTGTAACATTAAATAATCTCTTTAACGAAATAGGAAATATTATGTTTCCCGAAATAGGAAAAATACAGTTACAAACTTATCTTTTGATTTTGCTACTTTTAATTTTTCTCTCAGAAAGGGTAGTCTAAAGCTATAAATAAGCATTGAAATAAGTAGGTTACGGTTATTCTGATGAGATGAACGGAAAATTTATGTTTTAAAATTAGCTATTTACTTGTAATAAAAGAATATACAATTAAATTTTTAATGTATGGTGACGCTTAAATATAAAACAATTATCTTTTTTTATTTCATTAGAGAGAATTTCGAACAATATGACTTACGATAATCATAAGATCACAGATTATCTGTGTACGTATATGCAAAAGGTAAAGGATAACAAAATTTTACATAAAAAAGTTCGATAGTTATATTCAAGTGTCTTATTACTTAAAAAATATCTTTAAAAGAGGTTTTCTTTTCTTAAGTGTGAAATGGCTAAAAAGTTTAGCTATAGAACATCTAGGAATAGGCACACTTGGACGTTAATAGCAAATCTTTGACACGACCTCTGAGCTGGAAAGAAGCATCGAGACGGCAATCAAAAGTCGTCTCAAAAATTGTAAAAACATTATAGTCCAGGCAATAGAGACCGTATAGGGGCTCTACATAGCAAAATTCATGGTAGTTCTGGAAAAAGGCTTACTATATGTTTTTGGGTCGCTGGATCCGAATTTTAAACTTCCCGCAAAAATTTCCCCCAGCAGCCCCGCCCCCCCTCCAAATTTTGGTAAAATGCCCCCTAACAAAGGTTTTTATTAAAAAAATCATTTTTTTTTATTATTTTAAGGTAAAGTATCTAGAAATTCAGAAAGTAGACAAAATTTGCAATAAATTAGATACATGACATTATGACTTAGGATGAAGGGGAAGGGGGGATCAGCCTTGGAACATGCGCGCGGTGCTGCGTGAACTAAGTTGTGCGATTCCACTTAACACCTCACACATTTACATTCGCCCTCCCATATCCCCTCCGAACTTTCTCTATAAGGTTTACTTTAAGTTTTTTTGGTCGCTGAATCCGAATTTTTAACTATCCCAAAAATTCCCCCCCCCGGAACCTTCCCCCAAATAGTTGCTATTAACTTAAATTTCTAATTGTTTTAAGGGAAAATATGAAGAAATTCAGAAAGTAGACAAAATTTGGATACATGACATTATGCCGTAGGATGAACGGGGAGTGGGAGGGCTGCCTCTGAACATGCACTGCGGTGCTACGTGCATTAAGTTATGAAGTCCAGGCAATATAGGATTTTATCTGGAAAAATTAATACTAGTTCTGGATTTCGACTCACTTTATGTTTTTTGTGTCGCTGAATCCTAATTTGTAATTTCCCACCGAAATTTCACTCGGCAATCCCCCCCCCCCCCCCCACCAAAAAAAAATTGATTTTTTGAAAAAATTTGGATTTTGAGAAAAGCGCGCGGGAATGTTCCGAGGCAGTCCCTTTTTCTCCCCGTTTATCCTACGTTATAATGTCATATATCCTATTTGCTGGAAATTCTGTCTAGTTTCTGAATTTCGTAATGGTTTCCCCTAAAATAATAAGAAATATAAGTTAATAACAACTATTTGGGGGGTTTTCGGGGGGGGGGGAATTGTGGGGGTAAGTTAAAAATTCGGATTCAGTGACCCAAAAAACTTAAAGTAAACCTTATAAGGAAAGTTCGGAGGGGAGATGGAAGGGCGAATGTAAACGTGTGAGTGGTTAAGTGGAATTGTGCAACTTAGTCCACGCAGCACCGCGCGCATGTTCCGAGGCAGATCCCCCCTTCCCCTTCATCCTAAGTCATAATGTCATATATCTAATTTGTTGCAAATTTTGTCTACTTTCTGAATTTCTAGATACTTTTTTTAATAAAATTTTTAATAAAACTTTTTTTAAGATTATTTTTTTAATAAAATCCTTTTTTTTGGGGGGGGGGGGCTTTTTACCAAAATTTGAGGGGGGGGGTGCCGGGAGAAATTTTGGTGGGAAGTTACAAATTCGGATTTAGCTACCCAAAAAACAAAGTAAGCCGATTTCCAGAACTACCATTAATTTTGCTAGGTAAAATTCCCAATTGCCTGGACTATTGCGAGATTCAAATAATCAAGGCAATTGATAAAAATACCTCTTAATCGCCAACACTAACATCACCTGCTTATTCAAATTTAATGTTTTGCAAGAGAAAGTTTAGTTTAATCTTTCGTGTAAAAGAATTTGAGTTAGTTGGACAGAATGTATATGATGTAAAATGAAAAAATTAATGGCAATTGAAGATCTTTTTAAATACGAATTTAGATTATTGCAGTTACTACTAATTTGGATTTTTTTGGTACTTTGAGCAGATACTCATTTACAACAACTACATAGTTCTATACAAAGTTCAAAAAAGGCTACAAGTGTAACAAATTTTCTTTATTAACTACAGATAGGAAGTACAAAAGAATATATTTTCCGATCACTTTTTCACATAATTACCAAATATATTTAGGCATTTATCTGAACGCAGGACAAACTTGTTTAACCTGGATTGGTATATATCACGTCCCTGCCCATTGAGCTAGTTCTCACCAGCTGTTATCACATCCTGTTTAAAAAAAAAGTTTGTCCAGATAAATATTCCTTCAATTTGGGAAAAAGGAAATAACATCTGAGTACTACACTGTTAAAAATTTCCGCTTAATGTTACACCAATATTTGCAGTAAAATAATGAGGATTGTCAAAATATGGTGCTTCTTAATTTTCAAAAACTCCATTTCATAGTGTAACCTTAGAAGTTACGCTGGATTGAACCACATTTTCGTAATAAGTTGAACCAAGTTTTCGAACTACTTATCAGCCAATCAGAACAGTTCGTCTTTGTCTATGACGCCATTATAAGATAAGTGAAACGATTGCATTTTGTTCGCCATTTAAAGTTTAAACGACAGGTATATTAAAAGGAATATTTTTATTGGAATGCGACGGTAAGTCTTATTTAATTTTAATGTTTCATTCCTGTACTTAGATATTGTATAAGTGTTAAATAGTTTTCATGTTTTATAGAAAAAGATTGATTTAGTTTTCCAAATTTCACAAGCGAATGTGAGTTATATTCGTTCTTTATGTAACGGTTTGAAATATAATTGTTTTAACAATTAAATAACGAACAGTTCTTATTAAAAATTAATCTAGACTTCATTCGTTTTGTCTTTTTAAATAAAGAAAATTAGTGTAAACGTTTCATTCTTCCTAATCAATAGTGAGATATGAAGTATTTTAATTTGACGCATCTGGAAAGCAAAAACAATAAAATGTTGACACCGAACCGGGATATGTTGATTCATGATGGCTGTATTCATAGTAGTAGAAGTAAACATTAATTTGCGATGATTTCAAACTCTTTATTTATACAGGAATTTTTGTGTTCTTTACCGTTTCCCGGTTATAAAGAATAACAATCAATGAATATGTATTTAGAATTATTAATATTTTGGAGTGAAACATGATATTCAATGATTAAGATAATAAAATAAGTTTCAGATTGAAAAATAGATTTACACTATGGATATTTCCTTATACATATTAAAGTTTTTAGTTTAAGAAGTGAAAAGGAAGCATGATATTTAAGCATTCAATAAAATGTTGTTTATATCGATATAACGTTTATGTATAAAACTGCTGTAGTATATTTTAAGTTTATATTTACATTTTATTTATATAATGTATGATTGAATATTTATTAAAGAGATTAATAACTACTTTCTACATTCAAAATATTTTTCAAACAATGAAGAACAAACAGTACATATGCAATCATTTTTTTTCTTTTTAAATTTCCTTCTTTTTTTTTTCTTTTTCCTAGATCAATCTTTTCTATAAAATGCATTTTGCTCGTATTTATAAAATACAATGTGTATGGGAATAACATATTAAAATTAAATATAGCTTATCATGTCGTTCCATAAGTATTAATAAGAATTATTAATGAATATGTTTAAAGGGAAATTATATACATATTCCGTAGCATTAAAAAAATTAGACTCCATGTTGATGTTCACATTTAATAAAACAATTACCAATCTCCATACATAAAAAATAATTACACATTCGTAATAATTAAATCATGCTTAGAACTTATTTAAAAAAAAAGAAAATGTGAGTAGATAACCAATGCTTTTTGCCCCCACCTCCGTTTGACATAGTTTTTTTTTTTTTTTTTTTTTAATAGATCTTTCCTTGTTTCAATTCAATTTATGATTTATATTTACTGTTTCTCTGATTGATTTTTGTTTAGAGACTGCTTGCATCCGTCATACGAAATCAATTTTATAGGTTTATTTAGAAAGTTATAATGCATTTCAATTATCTCAATTTGATAAGTTTATATATGTATACTTACATAATCGTATCCTTTCTTATGTATTTTAATATGTAAATTATAGTGTAAGATATTTAAAATAACAATGGTGTTATGATAATAATTAAACTACTTTAAAATTTGCTAAATAAACCTAGGTTTCTGATCTTGAAAATTATTTTCCAAAAAAAATTAATTGGAGAGACCGTAAATGTTTCACCTTAAATTATATTAAAAAATATCTTTTAAAAAAGGTAAAATATTTTACCTATGAAAGAGGAGGGGTGGGGGGACAAAAATAATTGCTTCATCAACATTTCACCAATTTATGGTTCAACATTTCGCCACTTTGCGGTTAAACGTTTCAGCAATTTATGGTTCAAGGTTTTCACCAACGTATGGTTCAACGTTTCACCAACTTATGGTTCATCCTTAGAACCAAATGTTGGAACACTGTTTCAACATATTATGGTGGCAGCTACTGCAGCACCAAAAATTGGTGCAACGCTGTACCAAATTTTTAACAGTGTATATCTGGGTTGTATGGAGCTTTCTCCAGACCTCGCACTTGAACTTTTCATAAATTCCTGAGTTTAGCGAGCAGTATGGTCCTGGCATTGCCTTGTAAGAGCATGAGACCACCACGCAATATGCCAGGCCGTTTGCATCGGATGGCTTCAGGTAAGGCTGTCAAAGTGGCGCAAGCGATACCACGTTTACAAACATTTTGCCATTTCAATCACTCTGATGTGTCTGCGAACTTACGCTACACTGTTAAAAATCTGTAGCGTTTGCTGCATAGTCACTCCACAGCTTTTATAGAAAACAATTACTTGACTATAATATGGAGCATTCTCATTGGTCAGAATGGAGATATTCTATAAAAGCTTTGGAGTGACTATGCAGATAAAGCTGCAGATTTTTAATACTGTACCTAGCCACATGACTACTGTAAGACTACTAGCGTCACCTATCTGCACTCTGGGAAAAATATTCTATCCACAATAATTACTTTTCAAATTCTGGTGCTAGAAATCTTTTTTTTTTTCTTTTTTTTAAATCCATTTTCGTATTATATTTTTTCATGCTAATTCTTGGAAGAATTCACTGAGTCTGTTTGACACATTTTTTGTGAGAAATTATCAGGAGAACATGTGTTTAGGTACTAAGGAATGCACTCTATTTCATGTTCTCGGTAATGAGAGTTATGAAAAATTCTGATTTTTTACATAATTATGGAACTATTTTAATAATCAAGTGCTTGAAGCAAATAAAATCGAGTACTACCGATGACTCCGAATACAAATGCCATTTTTAGCAGTATAACATGCAAACAGTTCTGAAACTTTGATTCACTGCAATCATGTCACTGCATTTAAAATAAAAGGGTATTTTTCGAAAGAAAGTCTATGAGTTCGTAGCAAAAGTATAAAAACGTGCTCATTTTGGGGTTATTTTTTACCTTTTTTGTTCCCATTCACAACATTTTTACACACTTTTATTTTCATGCTCCATATACAAGAATTTTGAGGTAGATTAAAAAAACAACAACATTTGGTTTCCAAATTTTCAAAAAAGCCGATAGTTAATTCTATAAAACAGAACTCTTTGATTCTGAAAATAGAGGAATGTAGATGAATCTTTAAGAAGTGATTTCCACTGAAGAGATGATGCCGGAATGAGTTATTTTCTTTTGATTTAGAATTCAGTAAAATAAATCTAATTTTTTATTCATTGTAAATTTAGTTTGAGTTAGCTATATCTTTGTAAGACAAAGAATTTCAAAAAATGCTTTCATCAAAATTCATATATACGTCTATAAATTGGATATTTAACTGTGCATTCAGTTGAAACGCAATAACGTATACAATTGTAAAGCATATTTTTGTACTATGAATCTTTATTTTTCCTTAAGCATTATTTTTAAAGATGGAAATGAGATTTTGATATCAGTTTTAACAAGGATATGGAAAATAATTGTGCTTATATTTCCTGCATTTAAATGTTTTTTACCCTCTTGCCAAGAAGAGTTAGAGTAGGTGGGGATAAAGATACGCACTTTCCATACATTTTGATTTTTAACGCACACATTGGTCTAAACTTATGTAATGAGTGATTAAAATGTTAGATTAGAACCTTAGGCAAGCACCATAATCTACCGGCATTCTGTCAAATTACAATTCTGTGAGAAATTACAAATTTTAAAAAACATAGCTCTTCGTATCTTTGCCCCATCGGTTGGGGTAAAAATACGCAGTGGTTGGGCAAAGATACGCTGTGCGTATTTTTGCCCCATTACTGTGGGTTTTTGCCCCATTTCCACTAAAACGAATGAATTATGCAAAAGCATTAGTAAATTTCACTATTATTTATAGTTAAACAGAAAATTGTAAGTTAAACCATGAAAAAAAACAGAAAAAAACAACGGTCTGTGAGATCGCAAATAGCAGTTAACCTCTAACTACTGTGACATGTGACTGACTCATAAGATACTGATTTTGCGCTAACCTTTATGTAAAGGTCTATTATAATAAAAATTCTCCTAATTTAGAAGTCTTTAGCGATACTACTAAGTTTCCAAACGAATAAAACTTAAACTACCATGCTATGAAAACTGAATATAGCAGATAAGGGTTAAGACTTAAAACCAAAATCGTTTTATAAAACAGGAATATTGATTTTTAAAGGTATGTAAGTAGATACCTACGTTATATATTGAAAAAACTTAACTAGAAAAAGGAAAAGATAGTTAACTAGCTTACATTAGTTAAGTAGCTATTATATTTTATACAATACTGGCTTATAAAAAATAAAACTTTCTACAACGTAATTTTGGAAAGCTTTACATCTATTTAAAACGATAAGGCAAAGCAGCGCCGAAACTTAAACTTGTGCGTATCTTTGCCCCAAGGCAGACATTTACCCCATTCTGCAACATTTTACTGAACCGGCTACCTACAAGTTTAAAGAAATGCGATCGAGGTAAACTATACGGCATTTAGAAGCTATAGAGCTTCCGTTTTCCACTGAATATTTGGATTTGTAAAAATTCGAAGTATTGACAGCTAAAAAATAAAGTGAAATTTAAAAAATATTAGATGAAAATTCGAAAATTTAAGCTTGCCTCATTTTCTTGGAACGGAGAGCTACTTTTTTCACAAGGTTTGAACACACAACTACTACACTTGAGACCAAACTACCACCTAACGGTCATGATTGTAGAAATGTTTCTTCATATTAAATCAGCCGGTGCGTATCATTGCCTTGTGCGTATCTTTACCCCCACCTACTCTATGCGTTTGACGCATATCTGGGTATGTGGATTTATTTATTCCCTCGAAACATCCTAATGGCTGGATGGATTTTAATGAATGAGGTCTCTATCGATTCGTCTTAAACGTCATATGGTTATAGGCTATGTTTCGTTTATTATAAATTCAAAATGGTGGCCGTAAAATACAAAATGGCGCTAGCGACAAAAAAAACATTTTTTACGCACCCTATTGAGTGGCCTATCATTGGATAGGTCTTTCAAAATGAAGAAGATGTTTCATTTACTATTTTACAGTCAGAAACTCCGTTTAAATATTACACAAGTTGTGTAGGATTTCTAGCTACTAGCTTTACTGGAACTCTAACCTTCATACACATCTATAGGCCTCATCAAAACAGTGTTTATAGATAGGATTAAACAATTAAACACAGCTTAAAAGTCATCAATACAAGTAAATAAAAAAATAGGAAAGTAATATAAAAAATAGTTTCACATTGATGAGAAATAATTAGTTCGCTTTTTACGCAGTCGGGTTTTTTGATTTTTTGAATTTAATTTATTCATATTTTTTAGAGTTAAAAAATAATGTGGTCGCATGGTAAAAGTTTAATTAAATGAATTAAGAGGATTTGATATCCATGTGTCATTTTGTTGAAAGATATTGATATCTGTATAACATTGTATAGGAGACTTTGATTGCAAATACTTTTGCATTGGGTTTGAATCAAACTGTGTGTACAGTTACGCTTTAATGTATTTAAATCACTAATCTGAAAATTATGTTTATAAATGATAAAAAAAAAAGTTGCTACAGTATTCATTTCCGAAAAAGTAAAATTTTAATAAGTTCTAAACTAATTCAATTTGTATAGAATTGTCATATTATGCATATTTTTATTATTCATATACACGCTTTTAAGATGCATGCTTAAAACACCCAAATACATATTTACACATCTAATATTTAAAAAAAAATACGTCTTAGTTTTTCAAACAAAACGTATTTGCGTTCTTTCCTTGATAAAATATGAAATATTCTAACCTATTTATTCTTGGAACTGCATTTTATGGCAGTATATCACGCTCATAAAAACAAGTTCAATGTATTATAATATCATGGTAGATAAAAACATTTGGTTTGCAAATTTTCAAAGAAACCGATAGTAAGCTCTGCGAAAGAAAACTCTTTGATTCTGAAGATTGAGGAATGCAGGTGCACCTAAAAGAAGTGGTTTCTTTTGAAGAAGAGTTGCCGAATCAAAGATCAAAAACCCATGGGATATTTTTATAATATAGAGTTCGGTAAAATAAATCGAGGTTTTATCGATTGTAAAATTTACTTTGAGTTTCTCTCTTTTTTTATGACAGGAAAATTTTCAGAAAGTTCTTTCATGTAAATTTAAATATATGCAAATTAGGGTCTTTTTTACGCTACATTTAGTTAAACCATAATTAATACGCACCATTCTAAAAAGAAAATTTTTGTACTGTAATTTTTCACATAATTTATGCATTACTGACACAATTAAAATTTTCGCTTCCGGTAATTTTTAAAATGTGACGTATAAGAAACGATGAAAATACGAAATATAATCAGTTATAGAGAATTAACAATATGTATTTTATATTAATTTAAGGGCTTTTGTATCATTTAAAATAATTAACCGAAACAAATTGTTAAGGATTTTGATTACATTTTTGTGGAATTATTTAAAAAATTTAAAAGAATTTGTACTCGATGCGTTACGTTTGGGAAATGCTGATGTTATTTTATATATGATGTAATATGATTATATATGTTTTATATGATGTAATCCTTTTTTTTTATTGATTGTAAATTTCCTTCGAGTTTCTTCTTTTTAAAAGGATTTAAGCAAATTTAAATATTTGTAAATTGGCTTTTTTACGCTATATATTGTTGAAAAAAATTATTACGAACGTTTTTAAAAAGAATATTTTCTTACTGTAATTTTTTCCTTCTTTAACTCAAGCATTGAGAATTGTTTTTTGGATATGGGATGGAATAAATAAATTTAATTTTTGGAAAATTAATTTTGGTTAAGCGGAATAGATATCGCTGTGAATGTATGTATTCTATTACTACTTTTAATCTGTCGTTAGATATATCTATAATTCAGGCACATTTTCATATTAGTCTTTAAATTAAAGCTAATTTATTGCACTGATTCATGGCTATATCGTTGTATACTATGTCAGTGATATTTATTACTGAAGACAATTATCCACGAGAGATTAGCTGCTATATTAGTACTCATGATAATAGCTTTTCGTGAAATTAATCGTAGTGAATGGAACTGCTGAAGATTGCATATTGCAGACAGTTAAGTGGAGTAAACGTTTTCAGGTCATTTATTATTCACAGAATATACACAACACGTTGACCGTAATATTCATATCCTTTGTAACAAAACAGGAATTAATATCTGCAATTTTACAAATCTGGCAAATACAGTTACAAAAAAAAAATTCTTGCCTGCACTCATGTTTTTGTCCTCGCAAGTTAAGTACAAGACTTTAAAAATAAGTGAAATATTGTTTTTGGCGAAGTATTGTTTTCTCTCGCGAGATAACCTGACGCTTTATATTTGAATGATAGCTGTTTCTTGTTTATAACAAATAAACATATAAAGAAATTTACATCGTAATTGGACACTTAATACAAAAAATGTAACAAGTTGTTTACTTATTTCATTAGAGAGAATTAAAAATAAAATTGCTTACGATAAACATATAATCAGAGATTCTCCTTCTGCGAATGCGGAAAATGTAAGTTAAAAACTTAAAAAAAATTACTTATTTAAATTAGAACCTCTACTTCTTCAAATTTACAATTTTAAAAGAATTTGGATGTTGGTGTTGCTAAGTTAGCCATTCATATAATGTAAATAATGGAAAACTAAAATTGTAATCCAACTGAAGTGTGTTTGTTAAAGACGAATTTCGATTATAATGTTCAATCATGGTTCTTGTAGATTTGGCATTTTTTAAATCGTTTCGTAACTATTTTTAAAAATCAGGACGGATCAAGTAAAAAACACGATTACAGATAAGTTCGAATAGGAATTTACTTTTTAACAAATTAACATCCAAACAGTGTTAGAATTTTTATTGAATGTAAGGGAATCTATTTAATGTATTAAAATGCAAGGGATATTTTCTAAAAACAGTCTATAAGTTCGTGGTTAAAACATATAAATATTTCCTTCTCGGTTTTTGGTAATCATTTTGTTTCCACTCACTGCATTCTATTTCACACAAAAAAAGCATTGATTCGTGTTCTAATATAATATAATTTTGAATTAGATAAAAAAAAATGTTTTGCATACATTTAAAGAAGCTAATAGTGAATTCTATATAAACTCTTTGATTCAAAAATTTCGAAATGCATATCTCAAAGAAGTCGTTGGCTTTGAAGATAAGATACCGAATCTGGCAACAGAAACCTGTTAGGTATTTTCTTTGGTTTAGAGTACAGTAAAAAAAAGTAGGTTTTTAACATTTGTAAATTTACTTTGAGTTGGTTTTCTATTTAGAAGCCAACACATTTCCAGTAATTCTTTCATCTAAATTTAAGAATATATAAATTGCCTTTCCTTTTTCTGCATTTAGTTGAAATGTAATAAAACAAGCAATTCTAAAGAGAATATTTTTGTTCTTGAGATGTTTTTTTTCCTTTTATTTCAAACATAATTGTTAACGTTAGAAATGAGATTTTGATAATAGTTTCAATAAGAGTATGAAAAAAATAATCTTTATCTTTTCTTAATATAAAAGGTTTGCCATACAAATTAGCAAAAATTGTAAATGTGGATGCTTGGAAAATGTTTAATAAAATAAATTACGAAGACTTGAGATTGATGTGTTGTTTTGTTGGTAGATATTGATGTCTATATGTAACTGAACGATTTTAAGTGCAGATACTCTTGAACTTGATTTGAATCACATTATCTGTACATATAAGTTTTAATGTGTTTAAAGCACGAATCTTAAAAGCATCTAGAAATATGATTTGGAAAAAAATGTTACGAAATTCACATGGGGAAAAGTAAAATGATATTATAATAAATTCTAAACATGATTAATTCATGTAGCATTGTTAATTTACACATTGGCAGTTTTATTCGTGGTTTTTAAGTTGTGTGCTTACAAATCTCAAGTGCTTGTTTTTTACAACTAATAAAAAACCAACAGTTGAAAAAATATAAATAATATTTCTTCAAACATTGTGTATTTGTGTTTTTTCCTTGATAAAATATGAAATATTCCATATTCGATTTTTGTCCTGCTTTTCCATTCATTTCATTCATCTCCACTGCGTTTTATTCTGGCATTTTACGTCTAGCATGTGATAGTTGTATGTATTAGAATACAGTGGTAGAAAAAGACATTTGGTTTTACAAATTTCAAAGATGCTGATTGTGAACTCTGCGAAAGAAAACCCTTTGATTCTGAAGATTGGGGAATGCAGGTGCATCTAAAGCAGTGTTTCTCAACCTTATTTGGCTGGCGGCACACTAAAAATATCAGAAATTATTTGCGGCACACCTGAATATAAAAAATGTGAAAGTTGTATGATACAAAATATATATATTTATTTACTAAATTTATTCAATGAGAGGGTTCAGAATATTTTCTTGGACAAATTAAATCAAAACGAAGTTCAAAAGTCACCAGACAAGTTCCCTCGTCAACTCAGCATTTTATCGTCAACTTTTAAAATATTTACTCGCTTTTTGGATTTTATTTCTGCCAATGCTGAAAATCAAAATTCGCAGATTCCTGAAGATGCAAAATGCAGAAGAATTTTAATAGCTTTCAAGATGATTGAGGGTATACATTTTTGACAGAAAGCCAAAACACATCGAAATTATTCTCAAAGATTGTTGCTCGGTAAACCTTATCGATTTTCAAGTCAATGAGATGTTCTTTTTCTGCTGTTGTCAAATTTGGTGTCTTGCAAATTACAAATGGGTTCGTTAACTATTTATATTCATCAATTGAAAGTGAAGCAAAATAGTTGTTAATTTTAAGCACAAGATAAACAGAAAATGTCGTATTGTTTTTACGACAGCATACAATTTTAATTATTTGTCAAAATCCTCGCAGCACATTTGACAATCTCTCATGGCACACTAGTGTGCCGCAGCACACAGGTTGAGAGACATTGATCTAAAGTATATGGTTTCATTTGAAGAAAAGTTGCCGATTCAGGGAGTAGAAACCCGTGAGGTATTTTTCCGATTCTCAGAAGTATTTTCTCGATTTTCAGTAAAATACGTCAGTGTTTTAACGACTGTAAATTCACTTTGAAATTCTACCTTTTTTTAATAACAGGAAAAAGATTAGAAAATCCCTTCATGTGAATTTAAATATATGTAAATTGACTGTTTTGCTTTACATTTAGTTAAAATATAACTAATGCGCGCGATTCTGAAAAGAATAGTTTTTTTTATGTAATCTTTTGAATTTCTATTTCAACCTTTACTGAGACAATAAAAATCACATCATGGTAAAAATATGACCGATGAAAATTGGAAAAATCAATATTTACAGAAAAAATATATACTTTATGTTTGTTTATATATGATTTTGTAGTTTATATTAAAAGAACATAACTGAAAAAATTCCTTGGAAGTTTGATTAAATTTTTATGCTATCGTTTATATGTAAATGTATTTAATGAATTTTTATTTCAAGCATTACTGACGAACAATAAAGATTAATTTTCCGATCACTTTGTGCTTTTGTAATTCATAATCAAACCGAAACAAAAATACATGTAAATTTGAATAGCATATTCTGAGATTATTTAAATAATTTGTAAAATAAAATTGCTCTGTGAGTTGTTTTTACGAAATTTAGATATTATAATGCCTTTATTTCAAATTGAATTGTACAGAGAACAAAAAAAAAAAAAAAAAAATACTTTCAAACTTATATATAGTAAAATAATTATTCTGTTACATTTTTTAGTTAGTTGAAAATTTTTTTAAAAGCTCTTTGTATAAACTTAACATTTTAAAAGATCTGTTGTTTTATAACTAATATTTTTAAAAATTGTTTAATTATATATTAATGATGATCAATTTAAAACATCCATAATTATAGTGAGTGAGTTTATTGATCAAATATTAAACAAAATCTTTTCAAACAAAGCAAAAGACACTATTATAGAAAACCATTAAAAGATAGCTTAATATTTAACTTTTTAACGAGTTTAATGATTGTGTTACGACTTTCTTACCTGATTCTGAATAGTTTCCATTTTTTATAGTTAAAATTTATGTTTTTGAATATTATTGTATTATGTGTTTATTTTTCAAAATAATTGAAATGTGTTTATACTTGACTTTGGCCTCTTTGTCTTCTGTCTGTCTCACCGACTGATCGTGCTCTAACTCTGTAAAAGTCATACTCACAGTTTAATGGTGAAATTAAGCGTGGCCAATGGAGCTGCTGAAGATGTCATGTTCCAGACAGTTCAGTACTGCAAATGCTTACCGGTGATTTATTATTTACAAATTACATATTAATGTGCACACTGACTGTAGCATGTAACATTAAATACGCTTTGTAATAAAACACTAATTAATGTGTGCATTTTTACCAGTATGACAAATACGGTCGCAAAACTGTCCGTCTGTAATATATATTTCTTTTCGTAGAACAAGAATATAAATAACATTGAAATGCTGCTTTGTAAAGCGTTTTTATTGTGAGATAAATTAACACTTTATATTTTAATAGTAGTATAATTTCTTTTGACATAACATCAAGTATATTTTACGCTTTTTTATAGAGATATTCTCAAAACACGGGTATTGCTATTAAGAAATGATATATATATATTTGGTTCTAGCCAAGGAGGTTTATGAAAAATTTTCATTCTTTGAACAATTTTGAAACTAAATTAAAATGCAGTTAAAAAATCTTTATGTAAATCACCATAAAATCAAAGCAATTCACAAGACACGATTCGATCTGGAAAATATAACAGCAGCTCGTCACCAGCTACTGTAAAAACGTGTCCGTAAGGGGACAAGGTCACAAATGAACAGAAATGGGAAAGCTGAGAGCTTACAAAGAGTGCGGCAGGTAGTACTAGCTATGAGGTAAACGCCAATCCCAGAGGAGCACCTGCAGAATTGGAAAGTGTTGCCACAATGACAGAAAAAATAATAAAAAAAAGAGAAAAATGAATTAAAAGAAATAAACAAAATAAAAATAAATAAAGAAGACAATTTGAAAAATAAATAAATAATTAAATATATATATATAAATAAAAAATGAATAATAATAATAATAATAATAATAATAATAGAGAGAATAAAAAAGATTTTTTTAAATAAAAAATTAAAAGAGGTAAGCAAAGAATGAAATGAAGGAGATGATGAGAGATCATTGCCAAGTTTCTCAGAATTTTAAAAAATACAATAAGATTTGTGAAAATCCAAGTGAGTGGAAGAGACAGGAGAAGAAATAATTCTGGCCAGAGAAATTCTGGGATAAATTGAAACAAGGACTAGAAATCCAACAGTGAGAGGCAATCAATTGAACCGAATTTTAAAACTATTTTAAAAATTTATGACTTCAAGCGTATAAAAGTCACTACTACAATAAGTCGGAATACAAATTTACTTTTAACGAATTAGCATCCAAACAGTGTTGCAAATTTGATTGAATTACAGCACTACATTTTGAAATCAAAGGTTTTTCCTTATACAGTATGCGTTCGTGTGAAAAATATAAAAATGTGTCCTTCTTGGTTTTTGCGCATTTATATTTCATTTATGCATATCACATGCATAGGTTTATATTCCCTGTACTAGAATTTTTGAGATAAAAAAAACATTTGAAGTGCAAATTTTCAAAGAAGCCGATTGTGAATTCTATGAAACATAACTCTTTGTAAAGAAAAGAGGTGTAATCCAACTGTGCTACTCCGGCCTTAAATATGATATCTCTTTGACTTCAAAATACAGGAATGCAAGTGAATCTTAAAGAACTAGATTCCGCTGAAGAAAATATACCGATTCTGGCTACAAAAACCCGCGAGGTCTTTTCGTTTGATTTAGAGATCAGTAAAATAAATCTAGGGTTTTATCAATTGTAATTTTACTTTTATTTTGTTCTCTTTTTATAAGGCAAAGAATTTGAAAAAGGCCTTTCATATTAATTCGTATACACGTAGGTAATTTGACTTTTTTGAGCTGATTTTAATTTAAATATAAGTAATACATATGATTCTGAAAAGAATATTTTTGTTCCTAAAAGTTTTTTATTTTAATTTCAAGCATTTTTGTTAACGTTTGAATTGAGATTTTAATTACAGTTTCAACAAGCATATGGAAAAAATAAAGTTTATATTTTCACTTGACTGACTGATAATCAAGGCACAGCCCAGGATACTGAACCTAGAAGCATGAAAATTGGGGAGGGGGGGGGGAACACTTCTTATGGCATAAGCGTGCACTAACACAGGATTTCCGAACCCCCCCCCCCCTTTTGGGGGGTGTGTCGAAAATTATAGAACATCTTGCTACATCTCAGCAGCCTTTATACGTAGGAGCGTGAAATTCCAGAAAATAAATTTACTAAAATTTTAATAAACACGTATTTCAGCGACTTTACAAATTCCCCACTTAAGGGGGTTAAAATGGTGGTCGAAAATTATAGAACATTCGGCATATCTCAGCACCCGTTTTAAGTAGGCAAGTGAAATTCCAGAAAATAAGTCTATCAAGGGGTCTCAGGACTCTTAAAATTGGAAAAAAAGAAAAACAAAAGACCATTTTCAACATGTTACATCTTAAAATGTATTTGATTTTAAGACACAGTTTTTATTGGAATTGAAATATATACGTATGTTCTTTCATTTCAATTATTTAAAAAATTGCAAGATACAGAATTCGCATTTACAGGGGGCTCCAAACTGTAAGACATTTGTCAAACAGAAAATTGGCATAACAGATTACGCGCAGAATTGCAAAGTAAATTTTGCAACTAGAATGAAAATTTTGTTGCGTACTTATACTCCAGATTATAACAATTAACCTGAACCTAAATAAATTTGTATTTAAAGAATTTTTATATTTTTAAGACAAAGTTGTATTTAGTTAATGCAAAATTTAGAAAATTTCAATAGCTTAATCACCTAAAAAAATATTTTTTTGAACAACAAAAATTAAATTTTAGGTTCAGATTATACAGATTAATCTGAAACATATGTTTCGAAAATATCATGAAAAAATATTCAGAAGCTTTTGAAATATCGTGTGCGTTACGGCCAAAAACGTCATTTGGAGAAAAATGACTTCAAAATTTCGGAGACGCCGCTTCAGCTATTGAACGGAAATAATTCTAAAAGCCACAACTTTTGCTCTAATGGAAATTTCAAGGAAATATTTATATCAAAATGTTCAGAAAAGATAAGAGTTTAACATCTAAAAAAATTAAAATTTCGAAAATTTTAAAGCTCTAAGAGTCCTGAGACCCCTTAAAAAATTAATCAAACCCATGTTTAAGAGATTTTAGTATCCCCCCCCCCCACCTCCTAAGGGGGTTAAAGGGTGAGGGTCGAAATTTTTAGAACATTTGACTTATCTCAGCAGCATTTTTAAGTAAGCGTGTGAAATATCAGAAAATATATCTTTTAAAAAATAATCAAACACGTATTTCAACAATTTTAGATTTTCCCCATTTAAATGAGTTAAAGGTGGTGGGGAGGGGTAGTAAATTTTAGAACATTCATAACTCAGCAGTAGTTTTAGGAAAGAGCTTGAAATTCCAGAAAATAAACCTACTAAAAAAATTATTTTAGAAATTTTAGAAATTCCCCCTAAGTGGGTAAAGATGGGACGGGTAACAAATTGTAAAACAATTGGCCATATCTCAACAGTTGTTTTAAGTAGGAGCGTGAAATAACAGAAAATAAATCTATTACAAAATAGTGAAACATGCATACAGCAATTTTAGAAATTAGCCCTCCTATGGGGTTAAAGGGGGGGGGGGGATTTTTAACATTTGAGATCTCAGCAGCCGTTTTAGGGAGGAGCGTGAAATTCCAGAAGATAAATCTACTAAATATTTTTTAAACCTGTATTTTAGTGATTTTTAAAAATTACTCCCTAAGGTGGTTTAAGTTGGGGTAGGGTCTAAAATTGTAGAACATCTGACTATATATCAGCATCGTTTTAAAATAGCCTACTAAAAATTAAATTAAATACGTATTTCAACAATTCTAGAAATTAACCGCCCAAGGAGAGGTTAAAAGATGGGACGAAAATTTTAGGACATTTGGTCATATCTCAGCTGCCGTTTTAGGTAGGAGCAAGAAAATCAGGATAAAAATTTTATTAAAAAGCAATTAAAGGCATATTTCAGCGATTTTAGAAATCTCCCGCCGAAGAGTATTAGAGAAGTAGGGAGTCGAAAATTTTAGAACATTTGGCCATATCCCAACAGCAGTTTTAGGTAGAAGCGTGAAATTCAAGATAACAAGTCTATAAAAAAAAAAAAAAAAAAAAAAAAAAAAAAAAAAAAAAAACATTAATTTCAGTGATTAAGAAATCCCCCCCACCCCCTCTAAGACTGGAGGTACGAAACTTTTAGGTTATTTCACCATATCTCAGCAGCAGATGCATGAATTTGAAGTTAACTAATTTCCTAAAACAAACTTAAGCATGCATTTTTTCTATTTTAGAAATTCCCACCTAAGGGGGTTTAATAGGGTGGTTTCACTTTTAGGTCATTTCGCCATATCTCAGCAGCAGTTTTAGGTAGGGCGGGAAATGAAATTCCGGATAACAAACCAAAATAATCAAAAATAAAATTATATAAACGATTCCTTTGCGTCATAATATCCATTTGCATATATTTCGCTTAGTTTGGATACAATGACGCAAAAAAATCATTTACATTAATTTTACTTTTGATTTTGGATAGCGTGGCACAAATGATAAATCAATTTTCTTATAAATACATTACAGTGCATTGTATAGGTTCAGTGAAAATGATATTTTTAACAGTGTATTGGAAAATTAAAAGTTTTGGTTAAATGTGTAAATATATTTCGCCAAACCGAAAACAATTAAAATTGAATTTTAAAACAAATTGTTTAAGGCTACATCAAGGCGTCACTTAAATTTTAATATCATATCCTTTAAAACTCATAGTTTGAATTTATGAAAGATGTGAATTATAAACCATCAATGAATAAATTTTTATACATCCTTTTAAATTTAACATAATTCTTACATATGCAATTATAAATAAAACAAAAATAAAATGATGAAATAAACAATATAGCGTCACTTAAAATTTGATATCATTATTTTTAAGTTCCACATTTAAAATTCTTATAGCAATAAGATAAAGTGCTGCGTCACAAACTTTTAATCCATTAAGGGTTTCTTAATTGATATCATTACTTTTTTAAAGTTAATAATAAAAAGATAAAAACAAAAAAAAATGATTTTTGATGAAAAAAATGATCCTTTACTGATAGGAACGCATAATCGTGATTTCCTTTCACCTTTAATTCCTTTTCCCTCCCTCAAAAAAGGATACATCATACTTCAATTGTAAAGAGTGCTGTGCTATTTGACTTTTTAAAGAACTTTTTAGTAAAATATGTAAGTAATATACAAAATGGGGGGGGGGGGGCTGGTTATGGTTTGTTTCACATATATAGAAAGCTTTGTTAAAATTTACTATGTAAAACGTTTACTTTCTTAAAAAATATATCAAGAAATATTACTCTTTAAACCTTTTTATTTAAAATACAATAAATTTGTAAACACAGGAGAACGACGAAGTTAGGCTTTTCATCATGGAATTTGACCTGAAAGTAGTACTCAGTTCGTGTCGCTAGTGCTCCCAGCCTGCGTATCACGTGATCGATTAGATGCAGTTTCAATTTTCGATTATAGATGGTAGCATCAACTGCCATTGAGTATTTTATTATTTTCTTTTTGAGTTTCAAATAATTGTACCATAATTACAATAAATTTCAATGAAAATAAGAAAAAGAGCGGGTTGATAAAGATGTAGGTTTTGTTTATTTCTTTAGTAAAAAACATAAATTTCTATCAAAATAGCCACATTTCCGAGTAAGATTTAATTATAATATTTGTGCATTAAAAAAAAGTTTTTCTCACTAAATAAATAAGATATAAAAAACAGACTAATATTATTTAATACAAAGAATAAATTATATGGTAGTACTGAAAAGGTTTTACTAAGCTGAAGAGAGCATTGTGGAATCAGATTTATCATTAACAATAACTTCACGATTAAGATAAATGACTAAATTTTCAAGAAAGTCCGATTCAGAGTTGCTATTGGCATCAAAGATAATTTAAGCATTTTGAAAATTAAAACTATGGCCGGAATCCCAAGAGTGCTTGGCAATAGAAGATTTAAAAATTCCTTGATTAATTACATAAAGTGATTGCTCTTTTAAGCGGATTTTAAGATATCTTTAAGTTTGACCAATATAAGATAAATCACAGCCATTACAAAGAGTATTATAAATTCCCCATTTACGAAGATCAGGAACAGGAGATTTACTGGAGGGAATTTGAATTTATTGACAGGTTTAAATATAATGTTATGATTGAAACGTCTTAAAACTTTAGCTAATTTGAAACATAAAGGAGGATAAAAGGGGAGGACCACCAAATTATTAGGTTTGCTTTTGACAGATTTGGAAAGAGTAGATTTTTTAGACGGTCTATTAAATTTCTTCATAGCATTTTTGATAGCAGAAGCACTGAAACCTCTTTTGGCAGCAACAGTTTTTAAGTAATTAAGTTCATCCTTAAGGAATGCATAGTCGGAATAAATTTTGAGAGCACGATTTACATACGGGAAAAACACACCAATTGTTTGGTTGACAGAATGATTTGAGAGAGCATGAGGTGGGTTAGAGGCAAAAATAGGTTTTCTATAAATACAAGTTTTGAAAGAAGAATCACATTTGGTAAATAAAACATCAAGGAAAGGAAGTTTATTACAATTTTCTAACACAAAAGTAAACTGAATATGTGGGTCGATAGAATTGACTGTTTGAAAAATGGTTGAAATATCACATTATCCTCCTTTATGTTTCAAATTAGCTTAAGTTTTAAGACGTTTTAATTTTAACATAATCTTTAAACCTGTCAATAAATTCAAAATCCCCTCCACTAAATCTACTGTTCCTGATCTTTCTAAATGGGGAATTTATAATATTCCTTGTAATGGCGGTGATTTATCGTATATTGGTCAAACTAAGAGAAATCTTGAAATCCGCTTAAAAGAGCACTCTCGTTATGTAATTAACCAAGAAATTTCGAAATTTTCTATTGCCGAGCACTCTTGGGATTCCAGCCATAGTTTTAATTTTCAAAATGCTAAAATTATCTTTAATGCCATCAAAATCTCCGAATTAGACTTTCTTACAGCCATTTATCTTAATCATGAAGTTATTGTAAATGATAAATCTGATTCCATGATGCTCTCTTCAGCTTGGAAAAACCTTTCCAGTACTACCACATGGTTTGCTTTTTGTATTAATTATTATTAGTCTGTTTTTTTATATCTTATTTATTTACTTATTTTTAAATTTCACTCTTCTGTGATTGGCTGTTGCCTTCTGCTTTCCTATTGGCTGTTGATTTCCACTTTCCTATTTGCTGCCTCTTCAGCTTGTTTCCTTTCCCTTATCTCTCCTTTCAGTCTTGCTGCTGCTTTCATAGTAGAAGCACGCTTCTTTGCGCCTGACGAAGAAATACTCACAAGGAGAGGGTCCGAGGATGGTCTCACCGAATGCGATGAACATTTGTGTATGGATAGAGTATAGTTATTATATAAATATATGAGCGCCATAAAGCGCAACCCTTAGGGGTTCTTGAGAAAATAAGTCGCAAAATTTAAGCTACAGTTCATAATCGGATAAATATCCTTCTTTGGCAAGCGGCTCAGTAGCGCAATCGGCAGCACAATGGACTTGAGTTGTTTCAGTCCGGGTTCAAATCCGGCTCTTTCTTGTTTTTCGGATCGAAAATTTTTATCAATCATTTTCGAACCGTAATTGAAAAAATATGCATAATAAATGAAATTTACTAAAAATATGAAATAAATGTATGTTTTTTAGCATATAAGTTCTTTTTTAACTACGAAATTTTGCATGTTTAAATATATAATTAAAAAACCCGCATATTTATGTATATAGACCAGAAAGTTTTTGTTGTTATTTAAAATCATTTACAGTTATTTCAATGAATAATCTATAATTTTTTACAGATAAATAAATTAAAACGCGTGATCTAAATGCGCGAATAATTATGTTATTTAAATTTTTGTTTCTATATGAAAGTATTTCGAATATTTAATGAGTTTTTTAATATCCTTTTTAAATTCTTAATACGACTTTTTTTATGTTGGATTTTTGATTTTGTAATTATTACCTGCCTAATAACTATTTTCAACAATTCTATATCTTTTTAGAACTTCTTTTTCAGCACAAAGACAGTTATTCTAACTATAATCATAAGAATCCAAGATTTAAAAAATTCAAAAGTTAAAAAGCGAGTTGGTAAAAACGATACATTTATTTCACTGTGAAAAATAGTAGCATATTTATGTAAATAACAGTAAATAAATTTTAAAATTAGCTTAATTTTATGCTCTATAATGGTTCCAATTGACATTTGTTTAGTTTGTTATTATTATTATTTATTTATTTATTTCATCTTTACTTTTCATTAAATATACAAACAGGCAAAGATTTGCACTTAAAATTGTATTTATATAATTAAAAACATCATATAAAAATATTAAAGAAGAAAAAAAATTGATTTCCGAGATAAATTACGCAGACACTTATTCCAATTAAATATAAAAAATTCCAGACTTTAATAATGGTATAAAAAATATAAAAGCATATTTTTAATACATCCTCAAATATTTGAAGAAGGAAACAAAATCAAAATAATACATTTGTTCACTTAATTTAATTTATTTCGCTGTTAAAAATTGTTGATATTCATTGAAATAACTGTAAATAATTTTAAATAACAACAAAAGTTTTCTGGTCTATAGACATATAAATGTAGTGGCGAAAGAATAGCCCAGACCAGATGTCGGTAGAAGCCAAAGTCCATTTCTCACGAGAAGTTGATGAGCTAGCAAAAAACGGATGGCCGAGCGCTGGATTTGAGGAGATGGTTTTCTGCGTTGGAGGAGAGCGGTGCTCTCTCCTAGCTGATCTTGAATTGGGCGTTGCCCGCTTTTATTTTATTTGACGGAATCTAACTAGATCCGTGCTTCGATTTTCCTTTTTGAATGTTTTAATGTTGTGTTCCTGTATACATTATACTTTTTATAGCTAAGAATCCTTAAGTAAAGAACTTCGGTTTTTTCGGAAAAGGAAGGAGAAGCGTCTCTTCAAAAACCCTGTGTGCAACGAATGCTCGTAGTGTTTTTTTAATTTCACGGGACGAAGGATCCCCCGGGTGTGAACGACTCACAGTGTTTTTTTTGTGTGAGTCTGTTTTTTTTTCTCGCGAGTGATGTGATAGTTACTGGCTCACGGTGTGTTTTTTTTAGTGAGCCTTTGTGTGACGAAGTCATTTTATGCAGCCTAGTGATTTATTTTTTGTGGGCTGTTTTGCTAATTTCTGGCTCACTGTGCTTTTTTTGTCGTGAGCTTTGATTCGTCTCTTTTTTCCCTTACGCATGTGAAAAAACATATTCATTTTACACACAGCGAATGTACCGGTGGTGGTACAAGTTCGCACAAACCTTTTTTTTTATTTTTATTATTGTGTTTTATATTTTCAAGAAAGGATTTTCCCTTTAAAAGTAAGTGAGTTCCTTTTTATACGTTTGTGTTGCTATTAAACTATTAACTGTTGTTTATATTAAACTGGAAATAAAAATAATGGCGCATTTAGTACGTGACAAGAAGGTAGACCTTTTAGGGGTAGTACGGGAATTGGGACTGGAAGCTCCAGAAAGCTCTACTAAGCCCCAACTCTCGGACATGATCATTAAATCGAGCGATTATAATGAAGATGTTGCAAAAAATCTTCTAGCCGGAATTGTTGCTGAAAGGGAAGGGTCCGACAAAAAAATACTATTAGAAGAAGAGAGCAAACACGAATTCGAACTCAAAAAACTCGAACTTGAAATAGCCACGAAAAATAAAACCGAAATACCGACGTTGAGTAGCGGGATTAAAAACCCTGATGTTTTGAAATTAATTACAAAGTATAACAACAGCGAGGAAATTAGTATTTACCTTACATTGTTTGAACGCCAAATCAAGCATTTGGGCGTAGAAAAGGAAAATTGGGTAACCTATTTGCTATGTCTGTTACCGTTGGAAATAGTTAATATAATAGGTCGCGAAAAGGAGGAACTCTCCAATGATTACGATTACGGGAAACAGTTATTACTGAAGAGATTCAAACTGAGTCCAGAACAATTTCGACAAAAATTTTTTCCCATAGAAAGGAAAATTCTGCCTCGTGGCGAGATTTTTCATTTGAAATTACTAATTTTTTGGAACAGTGGCTTACGGGTCTTAACATTTCGTCTTTTGATGATTTAAAAAAACATTTTGGTTATTGACCAAATAAGGAAGAGATTACCGTTTGAGATAAGGGAATATTTTATTGATGACTTGCCTAAGTTTACGAAGGTCTCAGATCTTATAAGTAAGCTTGAGGATTATGAGGCAGCTCGCAATATTATCAGGAAAAACTCCGAACCGAGAAGTCCGAATAATGATGTTAAAAAGCGTTTTACTCAAAATGTTAAAAACAAAAATTTTAACAGAAATAACATTCCGCAGAGTAGCAAATATGAACAAAATTATCTTAACACGAGGAATAACGCTAACCCTTTCAAAATTAGATGCTTTTATTGTAATGAATACACCTCCCATAAATCAAATCAATGTCCCAGAAGAAAAGAAGGGCCAGCTTATTTTAGAGGCAAAGAAACCGAACACAGGGTTGAGCAAAGTAACTTCCATAATAATACATCAGTTAACACTACGAACAAAATTTCCTGCCCATAGGATAAAATCCTCAAATTTATAGAAATTTTGGGGGAAAAGGTCAGCTGTGTGGTAGATTCCGGATCTGACGTAACAATGGTCAATGATAACATCTATAAGAGTTTAGGATGCCCTAAATTAAATGAAAACGATGTGAAACTGACAGGAATTAGCGGAAAAGGAGCGAGTCCGAAGGGTTTTTTCAATACCGACATTTCAATTGATAATATTGGTACGAATTGTGATGTTTACGTTTTAAATGATTTACAATACGAAATGATACTGGGAAATAATTGTTTAAGTAAATTAAATTTTGAAATATCTGGTAATGGCCTTAAAGTTATGAGTAAGCGAAATAAGGAAAAAAATTATACTGTTAATATGATAACTGCGGTTTTCTTAAAAATTCCGAAGTTAGACACTCCTTCAGATGTTGTAAACATTCTCATGGCCAAGTCAGTCTTGCAGTCGAATGTTGTAAACATTCCCATGACCATCCCAGGCTTGCGGTCAAATCCCATAGGCACTCCCATGATTGAAGAATGCTTAACTGACACTCCTAAGTATGAATCTCTTTACTTAGCAGAAATGGTAAATTCGGTTAATATAAACGAAATTGATTTTACTCGCATAACTGACTGCGGTTTAAAAAAGGAATTAATTAACTTAATTAAGAATTACAAGCCTGAAAAAAAAAGTGCTAACTTGAAAGTTAAAATAATATTGAGCGATGAAATACCGATTACGCACCGACCCAGGAGATTAGCATTTGCAGAACAAGCGTTTGTTGATAAACAAATCCAGGAATGGCTTAATAAAGGCATTATACGAGAAAGTTGTTCGAGTTACGCCGCGCCTATTGTTTTAGCCAAAAAGAAGAATGGCAATTATAGATTGTGTATTGATTATAGAAAGCTTAACCGAAAGATAATTAGGGATAATTACCCCCTTCCGGTAATAGATGATATTTTAGACGATATCGGGCAAAATAAAGTTTTTAGCACATTAGACTTAAACAATGTTTTCTTCCACGTAGAAGTCGATGAGGACAGTAAACAATTTACTTCGTTTGTTACAAATAATTCCCAGTTCGAGTATAATGTAATGCCTTTTGGCTTAAGCTCCGCCCCGCAGTTTTTCCAACGCTCCATATATGCATGCCTCAGAGAGTTAATAAGAGACAAAACGATTTCTGTGTACTTAGACGATATAATCGTCCCTGCGAAGACTGAAGAAGAGGCGCTTTCTAAACTGAAACGCGTGTTTCAGGTAGCATCAGAGTATGGTCTCGAATTCAATTTTTCTAAATGCCAGTTTTTGAAAAGAAGGATCGAATTTTTAGGATACATAGTGGAAAACGGAACAATTCGCCCTTCAGAAACACAAACATTAGCCGTTGAGAAATTCCCTGAGTCACAAAATAAGAAACAACTCCAGAGTTTCCTAGGCTTAACTGGATATTTTAGAAAATACATAGCGAATTATGCTAGAATCGCTAAACCCTTAAGTGATCTCCTGAAAACGGAGAACGAATTTAATTTTGGAGCTAGTCAAAAGGAAGCTTTCCAAACATTGAAAAATAAATTATCTGATAAACAGGTGTTGCACATATTTAGACAAGGGGCAGAGACAGAGTTACACACGGATGCTAGCATCTTAGGTTTTGGAGCAGTTTTGTTACAAAAAGACGATTATGGAAACTTATACCCCGTTCATTTCATGAGTAGGAAAACAACACCCGCCCAAGCCAAATATAGTAGTTACGAGCTTGAAGCGCTGGCTGTGATTGAAGCATTAAAGAAATTCCGGACATACCTGTTAGAAGGAATAAATTTAAAATAGTAACTGACTGTTCCGCATTTCAAAAAACATTAGAGAAGAAAGATCTTACGCCAAAAGTAGCAAGGTGGGCATTATTCCTACAAGAATTCGATTATCAAATTGTCCACAGGCCCGGAAGTCAAATGAAACACGTTGATGCGTTGAGTCGTAACACCGTATTAGTCACAACACGTTCGCATGATGAAATAACCACAAAATTAACCAAAGCACAAAACGAAGACGATTACATTAAAACTATCAAAACACTAGTTGAGAAAAATGAAAATAAAGATTATTTTGTTAGGAAAAATACGGTGTACAAATATGAAGATGGTAGAGATTTAATTATGGTACCCGAAATTATGCAGAAAGAAATTATTCGCGAAATTCACAATAAAGGACATTACGCTGTAGCCAAGACCGAAGCGATAATAAAGCAGGATTATTATATCCCTAATCTTCGAAAACAAGTTGAAACTGTTATAGGAAATTATGTAGAGTGCATCCTATACAACCGAAAGCGAGGGAAAGGTGAAGGATTGCTAAATCCCTAAACAAGATTCCCCTCTCCAAACTTATCACGTCGACCACTTAGGTCCAATGCCCTCGACCAACAAAAACTACAATTTTATATTCTCTGTAGTGGACGCTTTTACAAAATTCGTGTGGTTCTATCCAGTCAAGACTACATCTGCAAAGGAGGCAATTTCTAAATTAAAAATTCAACAAGCTACATTCGGGAACCCAGAGCGAATAATCAGCGACCGAGGTGCCGCCTTCACTTCTAGTGAGTTAAAAAAATATCTCGAAGACGAAAATATTGAGCATGTTCTAATTACAACGGGAATACCCAGAGGAAACGGACAGGTAGAACGACAACAGGAAACACTCATATCAATCCTTGCTAAATTGAGTATCGATGACCCGTCGAAGTGGTATAAATATGTACCGGCTGTTCAGCGAATAATGAATAGTACGGTTTCCCGAAGCACTCAATACACACCCTTTGAGCTTTTAACGGGAGTAAAAATTAGAAATAGGGAAGATTTAAGAATAAAACAAATTCTTGATGAGGAACATGAAAACGCATTTGTTGAAGAAAGACAGAATAGCAGAAATATCGCGAAGCAACATATATTAAAAATTCAGGAGGAAAATCGCAAAACTTGCAACCGTAAACGCAAAAAAGCGAAATGTTATAAAATTGGTGATTTAGTTGCAATCCAACGAAATCAGTTCGGGGTCGGTATGAAGCTACGACCGAAATTCCTTGGTCCATACAAAGTGATCAAAGTGAAGCGCAATGATCGATACGATGTCGAAAAAGTGGGCTCTCAAGAGGGTTAATAGTGACCTCCACTGCAGCCGATCACATGAAGCCGTGGGCTTCTTCAACCTACAGAGAAAATATAGTGCTAATTCAAGTGGATATATTTATGTGGTTTTTTTTTGCATCGTCTCATCTTTTCTTTTTTTACTGTGTTTATCAAAAGTGACTGTGCTGTCATCTGAATATATTTTTTTTACTGTTTTATACAAGAAAAAAAAAAAACTCTCTGCTTAAAAACTGTTCATAGGACTGTACCCACGTGATGAACTCACCTGCGCATTGTTTTTTGGACTATATTTAGCAAAAAAGAACTGAAACTGTGTTTTTTTTCTTTTTTTTTTTTGACGGAAAGACTGTGTTCGTCTGTATACGTAGTTTGATATTGCAATTATTTGTCATGTTGTTTGTTTTTGTGTGTGTTTTTCCAATATTTTTCAGGTTCCATGAAAGTCGGACGGTACCAGTCCAGTCTATATGGTGGGTGATCTGTGAGGACACAGAATGGTCAGGATGGACGAATGTAGTGGCGAAAGAATAGCCCAGACCAGATGTCGGGAGAAGCCAAAATCCATTTCTCACGAGAATTTGGTGAGCTAGCAAAAAACGGAAGGCTAAGCGCTGGATTTGAGGAGATGGTTTTCTGCGTTGGAGGAAAGCGGTGCTCTCTCCTAGCTGATCTTGAATTGGGCGTTGCCCGCTTTTATTTTATTTGACGGAATCTAACTAGATCCGTGCTTCGATTTTCCTTTTTGAATGTTTTGATGTTGTGGTTGGTTGGTTGTATTTATGTCGGCCAATTATCTGCACGTGGGATATGGGCCCTAAGGGGGGGAGTGCCTTCCGTGGAGGTCTTTCTAAGGGAACCTAACCCGTATTAACACTTGGAGAACCAAGGTTCGAAGAAAACCACGAAAACTCCGAACGGTTAGACCGACGGGCGCGATTGGGATCGAACCCAGCACCTCCCGTCTACCAGCCTCGAGAGTAGAACCTCTCGGCCACTGGTGGGGCGTTTTGATGTTGTGTTCCTGTATACATTATACATTTTATAGCCAAGAATCCTTAAGTGTTTGTATTTTAACGATAGCCTAGAAATTTATAATTAAATATGTGTGCATTTGAACAGAGACAGTTCCTTTTTTCGTCTTCTGACTGAATACACTTCTACATAAATATGCCTTTTTTTTCATTATATATTTAAACATGCAAAATTTCGTAGTTAAAAAAGAAATTATATGCTACAAAACATACATTTATTTCATATTTTTAGTAAATTTCAATTATTATACATATTTTTCCAATTGCGCTTCGAAATTAATTGATAAAAATTTCGTTCCGAAAAACGATTCCGAGCGGGATTTGAACCCGGGCCGAAAAGACGCAAATCGAGCGTGCTGCCGATCGCACTACTCAGCCGCTTACCAAAGAAGGAAATTTATCCGATTATGAACTGTATGTTAAACTTTGCGACTTATTTTCTCAGGACCCCCAAGGTGTTGTGCTTTATGGTGCTCATACATTTACATACTAACTATACTCTATCGATACACAAATGTTCATAGTATTCGGTGAGACCAGCCTCGGACCCTCTCCTTGTCAGATCTTTCTAAAGACCTAGCGTATTCAAGTTTCTCATGGTGTTTTAAGAAGATCTTTTCGTTTTGTATTAATTCACACCAGATTAGTTTCCGAGAAATTAATTATTATAAAATGATTATATTTTAGGGGCTGTATCCAAATTGCAGTGTGGTACTCGATTGGGCTTAGTTGCCGTACCTTCCCTCCACCGTTGTTGTTTTGAAATGTTTGGCGATTTTTGGTTGGCGTGTTGGCGGTGTTTATAGACCTGGCAACCTAGTTCTGGTAACCCCGTTTTTCGGGAGAGCGTGTTTACCGGAGGCGCATTTATTTAATATGGCTGGAGAGTTGGGTGCGTGTAATGTCAGCGATGTTGTTAAGAAGTATCAAGAAATTGTTTTTGAAAAAGGGTTTTTTTTTTAAGTTTCGGTAATAGGAAGATTTTGGGAAATGAAGGTGACGGTACCAGGTATTTTGTTTTTCGACTTTTAGAAGATAGAGAGTTGTTTATTAGTTTTTTGAAAGTAGTTGGTTTAGGGAAATCTAGTAGGGTTTTAGTGAATGTGGTGGGGATATGAAAGTGAGAAACAGATGCAATACTTCGGATGGTTGTAGTTGGGTTTGTCGTAATAAGAGAGTAATGGCGGATGGTAAGAGGAAAGTTTGCGGTGGTTTTGTGGACATTTTTTTAAAAGAAACAAGAAGTGTTTGTTTTTCGATATGTTTCTGTGGAAAGTTTTGAAAAAAAAAGTGTTTGTTTTGAGATATTTCATGTGTATTTTTACATTTTTTTAATAAAAGGACTCTTTTTATGGACTGTATTTTTGTGTTAAAGTGTTCAAAGTTGAATATATATTTTGAAAGAAGCTAAATATTTTTTAATATGGCAAGTTACCATTTTGAAGGTTTGTGTAAAAGAAGGAGATGTCTGTTAAGGTATGTGGATAATTTTATGTATATTTTGTTATATTTTATTGTAATGTTTCCTGTTATGTGTGTATTGTATATGTTTTGTGTTAGCCACTTTAACGAGTTTCGTGCATTTCTGTTCTCGCGGCAGAGGGAGTTTGCTGGATCCAGTGATGTTTTTGTTTTCGGTTAATGAGCGCGAAGCAATCATACAACGATTACTGATTGCCTGTTTATCGAGTTTTGTTTTTTATGTATATTTTGCTTTATGAGTTTTGTACATTTTGAGATTGCTACAAAGCGAGAATTGCTGAATTTTGAAATTGCTATACAGCGAGAACTGCTGAATTCGGTTTTTTTTTCAGTTAATGAGCGCGTAGCGCTCATACAACGATTACTGGATGCTATTTTAGCAATTTGCTATTTTAGCATTTAAAAATAAAAATACAGGACAAGAAACCCGTTAATATCCTATCAATGTAAATAAGGAAAAAAAATAACTACTAAAAGAGGACCACAATTTTTAATAAAGAATTTTGTGTTTATTCGTATGTATTAAAGAATAGAAAACTTTTACATGGAATTATGATGAGGTATGTAAGAATATGATGAAGAGAAGAGAAGCCGATGCAAACAGACATTGAAATCAAATAGGCAGGAAGAGCGATGACAAAGATTCTCGCAGAGAACACGCAGTGGAAGCTCAAGTAACAGAGAAGATCAGAGTTGACAGAGATTCTGGCTGAGAAGACGGTGATAGGTACACAACTAATAGACAAAGGTAGTGATGACCGAAATACTAGCAGAGAAGATTCAGTGTAAGCACATCAAACAACAATAATGGAACAGACATTTAAAATATTTACACATAAGTGTTATTCACTTTCATGAGAAAGACGTTCATACTTATTATTTTTCTTTTTAAAAACTTTATACCATTTCTGTACAAACCAGCTTTTCACTGATCCTCCAATTTTCTTTTTACCCTTAGGAAACTCTTTTTCAAAAGCGCATGTAATAACAGGACGTTTTGAGACGCTATTATCTTTCGATTCACCAATGATGGACAATGCATTCATACATTTATTCGTCACTTCTGTTTTCTTAAACTTCTGACGACTACAACTTTTCATGATATCAAGTTGATTATCTTTTTTCATTTCGCCCCCTTCATCTTGAGAGTTTTCATTAATAACTCCAAGACCAACCCATCCATCCAAAAAAGGATTTGCAATACTTTTTGTTAACTCACATTTAAAGACTGATTCATTTTTCTCAGAATGTTGAGGCTTGTTTTTCAGCGTGACGTTTTGTTCGTCATTTTTTCTTTCGTATTCTTTAAGTGATGTACTTTTAGAAGCTATTTCGGTATCGATCCAACCTTTTAGAAATGGATTTGTCACGAAGCTTTTTACCTCTTTGACCGTAGCTTTTTCTTCAATTAAAATACCCTGACTTTCTGAGCTTGTAAGGAAAGGATGTCCTCCGATTTCCTGCATCGAGGGTCTTTTCTCCTTATCCCATTGCAACAGAGAAACAACAAAATTATGTCCTGACGAGATATCGTCATCCGAAATGGCAACAGATGGAAAGGCTGCTTTCATAATATCGCAGAACGTACTTTTTTTAAGAACTTCCAGCAAGACTGGTCCGAAATTAGTCTTCCATGACAGGGCGTCACTAACATTACCCATTCTTCGGGAGGGCCAATCTTTTGTCAGAATGTTTAGTGCCATAAGGCCATACATCCAAGTATCACATTGGGACCCTTCCAAATTTCTACAGCAAAATTCTTCATAATATTCAGGTGGGCGAAACTTCAAAGGGGCGATTAATCTTCTTAGTGGGACTCCAGTCATATTTATCCCAGAAAAATCGCATAACAATGCCTGATCATCTGCCGATATTAAGATGTTATCTTGCTTCAAATCGAGGTGTGCAAAGCCAGACGTGTGTAGATATCTCAAACCATCCTGGCAGTCAGACAACCATCTTTTTACTCTCTTTAATCCCATTTTATCACACATAAAACTTTTGCTATACAGCATTTTGTCCAATACATAGGGAATTTTCGGCATTATGAATAATTTTACATCCAAATATGATATGTCAATCATTTCCAATAACGGAAGAATATTCTTGTGGCGCAAGACAGGCCATATAAGCTCCTCGATATGCCACATGTTTTTGTTATCCACGATCTTAATGGCTACATTTTCTTTTTTTGGTGAATGGGCACTTAAAACTTCACCAAAACCTCCTTCACCTAGATGTTCGACATGACTATATCCTTTTTTATGAAGAAAATCAACAACATTCGTTGGAAATAATGTATCTCCAGACGACATTTTTAATCAAAAAAGCAAATAATATCACTAACAAGAGCAAAATTACTTTATAAATTCTCAAAATATATGGAATTTTTACACCATACGATAGCTTTAAGAAGACTATAAGTGACAAAGTCAATTGTGCAGCAATTGCCTGAGCTTATTTCTTACCAGTTTGTCTTTGTATGCATTGTTGCATGCAGCCACATTGTTTGAAATGAATTTTTGCATTTCAAACAATGTGCTTGAATGCATTGTTTCTTCAGTTTTTGTAATAAGTTTCATTGTTGTAATATATTTATAAAGCACTGTTGCAAAAAACCCAAAACATTGTTGCCATTGTTGAAATTATTTTTGTTTCCGTCAATGTAAAAAAAAAAAAAAAAAAATAGCGAAATATAACCTCTCTTCTCAACCAGAAGCATGTAAGAGCAAGTGTAATTGTTATAATGTATTTAGAATGACATAGCACCATTTTAATATTTCATTGTTGATTTTCTTTGGGTGGTGACGTGGGGTTTTGGGGTTGCGGATGTCTATAATTAAATAAGTCGATTAATAAATTTAAATAAAATTTTCAAATAAACTAACCAACTACATTATCAATAATGTCACTATATTTCAAACATAATGCGATTTTTTCGCTGCTTGCCCTAAACTTTCTAATGAACCATATTTAAGAATTATTTTTTTAACTGGAATCTATTCATTTGTAGATAACTATCTTTTATAATTTTTCTATTTATTAATTTAATTTTTAATTTTTAAAATTTTTTTTCAACGTTGTGGTAATTTGTTGTTGCAGACTGAAAAGAGAAATAAGGAAATCTATTCAGACACGCGACATTTTTACTTTTTCATTTGCACATTAAATTTAGTTAAAAATATTTAAACGCGTATTATTTTTTCTTACAAGGCACTGAATATTTATATTTATTTTTTGTGTGATGTCGTGAGATTATTGTTCATTGCGATCATTTTAACTTTATTTAATGTATTTTGTTGCTATAATTTTCCAATTGTAATTAAAAATTAAATATTGTTTTAATTTGGATAGATGGTGTTAAAGAACATGAAAAATGTTCATAAGGTTTCCACGTTTTTGTATGTGCTTCGATGTACTTTGTATTGATTTTTGGGTTAACTTATTGGTCAATGGGTTAAATGAGAGTTAAAAATGCTGTAAAAGTTTGAGGATTTCAAAGTCGATTAGTGAAGGTGAAACCCGAATTAATTTAAATACTATGACAAAATTATTTGTGCTTGAGAATGGTCTCGCAGTAAGTATTGTAAGATAAATACTGCAGCCAAGTGCAAAAAAAAAATTAATTATTAACGCTTACTTCTATTATTATTTTAAGTGATATGCAAACAATAAATTGCTGTTTACCTATCACTGATGTATGCTTTTTTTTAGTTTTTTAGAAAACACTTATAATTTTGTACGTTGCACCCTTTTATTTATTTAACAAACAATGTATTTAAATGTGCGTTAAAAGCAAAAACAAATTTATAATAACAACTTAAAATTAAGAAGTGCACTAGGCGTTTCGATAGAAGTTTGTCTTTATTCTTCAGGCGCAAAGAAGACGTACTACAATAAAAATATAGATAATTGAACTGACATTATTTCTCATTAAGTTAACTGAATGGAACAGAATCACAGAATGATTATTGGGGCGCTTATGCACTGTTCATATCTGCCCGAACTAGTCTGTTCACAAGAGCCCACACATTGCTGCTTCTGTTAAATTGATAAATCATTAACATTTCTCAATTTTAGAAGAAAAAGAACATTATCAAAAATATTTGTTAGTATTCATAGTATATGTTAAAACACTCAAATTCGAATAAATGAATAAAAAAAAAGAAGTCATTCGCTTATGAACTTGGAACAAAGATTTTACTTTTGAGATTTAAAAACAGTGTTTTGGCTACAGAAGTGAAACAAAATGTCAAAGAGCTTCAAAACATTTTTACCATATGTCTACAGGTGCTATCATCTTTAGTAACTTTTTTTCAAATAAAAAAACTTACAATAACTATTGAAAAATTGCGATGTTCACATCTGCCCCATGTTCACATGTGCCCCCATCTCCCATATATATATCTACTTCATAATGGTTACATAAAATGCAGCAGAATTTGTAAATCAGTTTAACTTTTTAAATCGATAATTACACGTAAAATCTTTTAAATTTATAATTTTAATGCAATATGAGTAATTAAAGAACTAATGCTGGGTGTTCAATTTTATTTAATAATAATTATAAAGCTAATCACATAAAAAAATGCTAATCGTATAATTTTTGCTCCTTAAATGAATTACGTTGTAGCCAAAAATATTAAAGAAATCATTCTCTGAGGTTGTTGGTATTGAATCCACTTTATTTTCCGAGAACGACAATTGAAACACTTAGACCACTCGGCTATACTTATTTCATTCAATTTTAATCTCTGACTGTATATCCATTAGATTTAATTTTACGCTTGCCTATATTTGTCCAATTCGGTCTTAAAGTTTACCTTTTTGTTTTAGACAAAATGATGCCAATATGCTGATAGTAGACATTGTTTTATTTATTTTGGTATTTCACAACATTGAATGTGACATAAGTCGATACGCTTTGATCATACAAAGATAAATTGATTCATTGTTTTACTTATTAGAGCACAAATATATGTTTTTCTAATTATAAGTGAAAGAGGACCGTTTAATTTTTTTTAAAGTTTTACAGAAATACGTTTTTGTCGTAAATCGCGTAAACAGTTCCTCTAAAGCTTCCGGTAATTGTCATAGAATTAGATTGATTTAACTCTTAATTATCCTTAGACACAATAAAAGTTAAATAAAACCGAAAGTTAATTTAAAGGTATGTGGATCTTAGTCAAAAATTATAAGAGCTCATTTTGTATCTTAACACATTTAGTGCACCACCGTAGTGGAGATTGCTTTGGGGCCTATAGCAACTATGGCTTTTCACCTCGAATGATCCTTATTATATACAGAAACAACAACAAGACACAACAATTTTATTTCTTGTTCCATTACATATTTATATAACTACAAAGAGACATTCACGAATACATCCATGTCTTACCCGAGGATTCAAACCCAGGCCCCCGATGTGGCAGCAGCTATCGCTACCGACCACGCCACTGGGCGACATCTTAACATATTCACGACGGGGAATGTGAATTATCGTTTTCATTCAAAAAACATCATTGACTGAGGGCGTAGCACCTTACAGGATATGGGTTTATATAATGTTGTCCATATTTTTTTTTATTGTAAGACATTTTATATTAAACTAGTACATTAAAAGATATTTACCTATGCATAAACTTGGGATACCTATCTAGAACACCAATTTACAAAAGACTTTCAGAACAGGCAGGAGTTGCTACTGTTTTAAAATTCAGATTTGATAAAAATTGCCCGTCGGAATGTGTTAACAGAGTATTTAGAGATTTTTTAATGCATATTTGCATGCATACTGTGACAGTTTTTAAGCGTATAAAATCCACTTTCTAATTAGAGATATATAATTCATGCAACATTTAAATAAAATGGCCATAAAAAAGAAACAAGAAAGAAAAATCATGCGTCAAGCATAGATTATAAAACACTTTACAAAACGTTCAAAATACTTTAAAAAAAAATCACCTTTAATAATAATATACCAAAGAAAACATTTTACAAAAAACATAGCACGTTTAAAAATCAGATTTCAATAATTACCGTTGATAGCCTGAAAAGAACTTTAATTCTTTTGTGTATCTCTGTATATAATGTATAGATTTGTATATATTATACATAGTAAGCTAACATTTAGTACAGGAATGACCACACCGGGAACCCAGCTTTCGCTTGAGAGTATAAGTGCAATCCCGGGTGGGGGGTGGGGGGGGAGAAAAATTTAGTACAGCAAAAAAACTCATAACACAGTTAAAAAATCGCCTTCAGAAATCTGTAGCAATAGCCGGAAACGTACTTGAATTCTTTCGTACAGCCATGCATATTACCTATAAATTTTTATACGTCAAAAATTACGTTAAAATTTAATTCAGTAAGAAAAAAAACCGCTTAAAAATACTAAAATCATACTTCCGAAAAATATCATCCACAGTCGGCAGTATATTTCTTTGCATTGCCCTGTATATAATTTTATTTATATTATACTAACATCTCTTAGAATACTAAATGTAGTTGAGCTTTAAAATGCATATCTCAAATTAAGAAACACTTTTAAACAATTCATGCTCATTCTAAGCATTGATTCTCAGTAGACCTGTATGTGGGCTATAAAATTTTACACAACACGTAGCATGCGGAAATTTACTTTGTCTTCAAAACGCATATCATAACTGAAAACACACTTTCAGCAATCTTTTCTAATAGACAATAATTTGGGTACGGCATTATAACCAGAATATTTTAATTGTCCATGTAAATGAATGATAAATGCGACGCACATAATATTCTACTGCAAGCATCTTTCAATAAACCTCCACATTGCATATCAGTTTCTCCAAGTTTGAAATATTGTTACATAATAAGATGCGAATCGTTTTTATTTGAAGACAAACACTGTGTGTGTGTTCCTCTGTATACATACTGTAAATGCCACAGATAATATACTAAAGAGTGGTCCAATTGTTGGTATTATGAATGAAAACGCATTTTTTATGAGTGAAAATCGAAATTCTTTATTGAAAAGGAAGGTGGGTCTATGCCATTTATGTATGGAATACAATATCGCACAAATGTCCACCGCGACTCCGCTTACATGCCATCATCCGAACATCAAAATTTTCTATGACTTTTCCCAGAATGAGCAGATTCATGGCCAAAATTTCAGAGCTGATGTTACGTTTTAGGTCTTGGATTGTACGGGGGGCACTGGCGTACACTTTACTTTTCAGAGACCCCAAAAGAAATAATCCATCAAGGTTAAATAGCACAATCTTTCGATCTTAGCGGCCAATTCACATCAGAATTTCTTGAAATTACGCGATCTGGAAATTTCTCGATCAATAAGTTGATGGTTCGGCGAGCAATGTGTGCCGTTGCACCATTGTTGTGTTGTCAACGAGTCCATAATTACAAATGGCATACATTTGACAATTCATACATGCATGATGCATGACAGCTGACACAAATTACCTGTGAAATATTCATAGTTCAAAAAAGCACCATCAGATGGACCACCCTGTATATAGTAACAATTTTCAATTGCACCTTAATAATGTATATAAAATTCATTACGTTTTTTTTAATAGTGTAACACTATTCAAATACACTGCAAATGATTTACCCCCGTAGACCATAATGTAACGGAATTTCGAGTTCTCCTATAAATGAAGTATAAATGCTACACACTTCATTTTCTATACCGAACATGTAAGGGTAACCCTCAATAACTTATAACAAATATATGACAATCCGAGTATATTTACTGGAGATACAGTTCGAACAGTCAAACAGACAAACCCAATTCAGAAAAACTTTTCAACTATGTTGAAAACGGCCACAAAAAGAAAGAAATGATTTTCAATAATAAGCATTTTTGAATATTTATTTCATTTTATTTTATTTTGTTTGTTGCTGGTACAATATTTTGGATATTAAAAATAAGTATTTTTCAAAGATCGAAATAAATGAAACCATTTTATATGTTTAACCCTTAAATGCCTGATTTTTCAAAAATCATTGTAATAATGTTTTTCAGTTTTTATTTTTTAAATATATCATGGGAAAAATGCTTTAAAAAATCATATTTTATTTTAAGTATGGTTTACGGCTAAAAAACAGTTTGTTACTAATCGACAATACTGGTCTATAATTGAAAAAATAATTTTTCTTGATAAAATTCTATGCTATTTAACACACAAGAATTTTAGGAACTATAATAAGAAATAAATTTTACCTGCTCACTGCAAAAGAAAATGTATTTCGCAAGCTTCCAAGCAACTTAAAATGAACATGTAGCAACAATTGAAAAAATAAATAGCTTCAATATTATTGTAATAGTATTTTAGAAACCGAAATTGGGTATGTTGCCGAAAAGCAACACCAGGCCTTTAAGGTTTAACTTTTTTATTTAATTTACCGACTATAATCCGTAAAATTGAATGCCATTTTCCATCACTATAAAATTCTGTATCCCTCTTTTAAAAAACAGGAAAATTTTCCAAGGTTCACTGGATGCTTCCGTAATACTTAAAACAGAAATTAAAGATGAATAATTAACGAATAAGAGTCCCTAAAATCATAAAAAAGGAGAAGAGTAATTAGTTAAAAATTCATTACTTTATTTGACATGTTTTTTTTCTTCAAATGGTTGTTTTTTATAAACTTCTAGTTCTAAAAAAATTATAAATGATAAATGTGGTCATATACAAAAATTAACAAGATAAAATAGCATTAGATATTTAAAATATCATAGAGACATTATTTATACAGCATTTGGACATTGTTTATTTTTAATTAAATGTCTCGTTTAATCTCAAAATATGAAGATTTTACTCAATTTCTATTGGAACTCCAAATATTTAAAATGTTTAAAACAGGAATTAATAAATGATGTTTCGGCTGATTCAATAATGCTTATATTACTTTAAAATTCCTTAATGATTCTTTCAGTTATTATATATGTTAAAGGATAAAAAGGCTTTTACGTTATCTGATTCTATTTATTTGCGCAAAATATTTTTATACGATACAGTTCGTTGGAAAATATTCTTTTTGATTAAATATATAAAAGGAATTAATGAAAGATTCTGAAAACATAACTGTAAAAAAGTATAATGCAGTAAAACTGAATTATTCAAATATTTTAGAATTATAATTTTGTGCTTGCAGAATTAGTTCCAAACAACTTTTTTATGAAGGTAGGCTAGCGTCAAATGAATTGTTTCGTGTGTGAACGTGTTTTACTGATTTTAAAATTTGTACGTAAACAATAGACAAATTGTACAGACCCTTTAAATTTTAGAAAGCGTGCCTGAATCTCCTTGGAATATATTACTGTTTCAACAGTAGATGGGGCATTCTCACAATCTTTTGACTTTCAGGAATAAAAATCTGGTGAAATGAAACTTACAAAAATGATGTTTTTAACTTACAGTCAAATGCCTTAATATAGTAGCGCTCAAAAGTATTTTGATAAATATAATAATTCACTTAATTGAAAAGAATAATAAAATACAAAAATCAATCATTTATTTTATTTAACCATATTCAATGTTTTAGAGAATGTTAATAAATTAACAATAAATATTAATAATATTAATAAACGTATATATATATATATACTATATATATGTATATATATATATCAATTAAAAAATCCCTTAACGGCTTAAAAGTTTGTGACGCAGCACTTTATCTTATTGGTATAAGAATTTTAAATATGGAGCTTAAAAATAATGATATCAAATTTTAAGTGACGCTATATTATTTATTTCATCATTTTATTTTTGTTTTATTTATCATTGCATGCGTAAGAATAATGTTAAATTTAAAAGGATGTATAAAAATTTATTCATTCATGCGTTATCATTCACATCTTTCATAAATCCAAACTATGAAGTTTAAAAGATATGATATCAAAATTTAAGTGACGCCTTGATGTAGCCTTAAACAATATGTTATAAATTCAATTTTAATTATTTTCGATTTGGCTAAATATATTTACTCATCTAACCAAAACTTCTAATTTTCCAGTACACTGTTTAAAATATCACTTTCACTGAACCTATACAATGCACTGTAACGTATTTATATGAATAAATTAATTTATCTTTTGTGCCACGCTATCCAAAATCAAAAGTAAAATTTATGTAAATGATTTCTTTGCGTCATAATATCCATTTGCGTGCATTTAGCTTAGTTTGGCTACAATGACGCAAAGAAATCATTTACATAAATTTTACTTTTGATTTATCTGGCCAAGTGCTGGCCCGTGAAGACCTCTAACGTGATGTCAGAACACCGATATTAGTGTAATTAAACAAGAAAGTTGATTACATGAGAATGTGCTTGGTACATTAGAAATAGTAGTGTGCTGTAAAATAGTAAAATTTAGTGAGTTTAGTAAAATAATAGTGAGCAGTTTGTCAAAATCATCAGGACCACCTACCTATTAACAAAGTAACATTCAGTTTATGCGCCTGTCAAGAATGGTGCTGCTGTCTGTGCTAAAGTATAACAATAGTTATAGATTGAATATATAAGCTACAAACAATCTATTCTCTTGTCGAGAGTCCACACTTTGCATTGACTATTTTATTCACATTTTCCCTTTTATAAAAATTTTTACACGTAAAATTTTTTATGAACATTTTTATGTTTTATCTTTACTCACAAAAAAATTAATAATAAATATTTAGGCTTTTTTCGGGTGCGAGGGCCTGTGCGGCCGCACCTGTCGCACACCCCTAAGGACGGCTCTGTCGGTGTGAGGTAAAGGAAAATGCAATAACTTTGAAACGAAAAATGTTCTTAAAAATATATAATTTTTTCTTTAAAGACCAGATTCGGTATATACAGATTTCATTTTTAAAGATTTTACGGTAGTTGAAGTTTAGAGGCGTTTAAAGTAACAGTTATATGAATTATGAGACTAAATTAGTCACACGAAGACATCCGCAAGGTAATATTAAACACATAAGAGTATTCTTGACAAATGTCTTGCTGGCATTTTATTACTTTTAAATTTTTTGTTTCTTTTTTTCTTTTGTTATGGGATACCTGAGATCAATATCGAATGTTGTGCTTTTGTGCTTTTTCGGGTTTGGTTGCATTTTTCGGTTTTAATATTTGGACATTTTAATTTTTGAAAAACTGTTTGGAACCCGTTCTGAAATTTATAGTATCCCCATTAAAAAAAAAAAAAAAAAAAAAAAGCAACCAAATTCGAAAAATTAAAAACACACAATGTTGGATATCGACCTCAGATATCACGTGAAAAAATAATTTAATAATTTCTTGCTCATGTAAAATGGGTTGCGGTAAAGCATGCACATGCCGAAAGACTGGAATAAAGTGCTCTTCGATTTGCAAAAATTGTTACGGAATCAATTTCGGAAATGTAGTTATTTTTTTTCCAGATGACGATGAAGATGAAGATGACAATATGACAATACTAGAGAAAGTGCAGGAAAATGCTGATGAATGGAAAGTATCAGGCTTTATATATCTAGATGATTCAAATATCTGCTTTATTCAAGATAAGTATAATTTGTCGAAACGGGATGCTAATAATCCTACAACACTGCCATCAAAAAGAAAAAAATATTGTTAAACAGCCTGTAGAAATTATTATTATTAAAATACATTTTCCCATTTAGTTTTTGAAGTCATATTGCGTACCTTATTTTGTCTTGGGAAAATGGAGTTGAATAAAACAGGTGATCAATGCGAAAACAAAAATGTTTATATGGTCTACAATCATAAATAAATTGGTATTTCATTTGATAAAAGGTATCACTGAGATTATTAAACAGATATAGTTTCAAAACAGTACATGTTACAGAAGATTAGAATATTCCACAAAGTATATTTTTCAACAGCCAAAGTAAGTTTTTCTTTTTGAGATTTAAAGCAAATAATAGATAATCTTAAAAGTTTTATATATTTTTGCATGCTAAAAGGATATAATCTCTTGTTATATTTATTGATATAAGTGGAAAAAATATTGACAATGTTTTTTAAAACTAATCTTTTAAATAGTTTTATGAAACCAGCGATCTCAAATATTTTATTGACAGAATTTTAAAATTTTACAAGAGAAAAATGCATGACATTAGTTTGTTAAATAATCTGTTGCCGTTTTTATTGTAGCTATTTCATAAGGTAAAAGTATTTTTTTACATAAAAGATATTTATTTTTTGAGTCCCCCCATTTATATGGAACTACAATCAATGTTTGCTTCCAATGCTTGCAATGTTTGCTTCCAATGCTTGCAATTCCATTGCTTGCAATGTTAAAGCAATGTTTATCTTTAAAACATTAAAACATATGTTATCAATAATTAGTAAATAAAATATACCATTGTAGTGTGGAATAAAATGTGTTTTTTGCAAATTTTCATACCTATCCCATTGATACCTTGAAAAATATGTATGCATTATAAAAATTATAAAATTATTAAAATTAAACAAGAATTCTTTCTTAATTGAAACTATCGTGAAAATAAGTTACTAAATATTGAAGCATTCTTCTAAAGAATGCTTTGAAGTTAACATTGTATACACTTAAAGTTACTGTCTAAATATGGAAATTGTCTCATTCATCTACACTTTGCCCTACTTTTAAAATTATATAAATTTATTGAATGTAAAATGTCTGTTGAGATGAAACTAAAGACGTGAGCAAATAATAGATAATTTACTGCTATCAATTGTTAGAAGTCGACATACACGATTAAATCCGTGGTGGACATTTGAATAATAGCCGCAAAACTACGTTTTTCACCGTTTTTAGGAAAATTGAAAAAAATGTCTTTTTTTTAAATGGCGTACTGCGCTTGCTATTGAGTGTATAAAAAAGTTGTAAATATGAAAGTTGTAGATAATTTTGTCTTCTTTAATATTGCAATTGACAAATAATATGCTACGGTAACGAGCCTCGAGATATTAAAAAAAATATATAAAAAAGTCCCAACATTTTGTTGTTTCTTAGCCACAGAAAATTTAGCCTTAAGAAATTTTGTTAGAAAACTCGGTTTTTCCCTGTTGGCATCATTATAAACAATTAAAAAAATCTTTTACTTGACCTTTGCAAGGTAAAATGTACATTTTCCCTGGACTAGAACGCTTAAGCTCCTGATCTTTAACATAACCTTCATGTTCTTTTAAACGAAATCTAAGAGCACGTTTAGTCTGGCCAATATAAGAAAGACCACAGGAGGTTTGGTAAATACCCCAGTTATCTAGGTGATCAATGGGGTGTTTGAGATTTGAAAAAGAGATTTTGTTAACAGCGGAATAATAACATTGATATATTATTCACAGGTATACATTATTATTTACCCTGACTCCTGTAATATTAAACAGCCTTACGCATACAACTTTTATTTTTCTGTTAACACAACTGGGTGTTTTACTTTATTGACGTGAAATAATTGTTTTTCTTGAATTATCGTTTGAAAGTGTTTCAGTTTGTAAAAGTTATTCCGGGTACTTTTTTTTCCTTTTATAAAATCTATTTTCAATGAATTATCACAACGACGAATAATGCACAAAGAGTTGTAACGCCAAAAATTATTGTAGAAATGTTTTATTATACTGGATTCAGTAATTAAATTTATTCTTTTGAAATGGCATTTCGGTTAAACGGATAGGAATTGTGATGAATGGATGTATTTTATTGCTACCATTAATCTTCGAATATGTCGCTATAATCCGGACAATATTTTTAAGGAGGCTCATTTCATTATTTGTCTTTAACGGAAAACCTCTATATTATACTAGATCACAAGTGTCTGAAACACATTCACGGCTCTCATTGCATACAATGTAAGTGATACCTATTATTGAAGATAATCGTGCAATATAAGATTGACAGCTATATTAGTCCTCGTGATAATAGCTTCTGGTGAAATTAAAAGTATTCAGCAAAGCTGTTGAAGTTGTTATATCGCAGACAGTTCAGTACTTCAAACATTTACCACTGATATATTATTCACAGGATATACATTATTATTTACCATGACAAATGTAACATTAGGCAGCATTTTTAATAAAAAACAAATTATTATGTGTAAACATGATGTATAGTTTTCTGGTCATTTGAATATTCTTGTACTGATGAGGGGCTAAAACTTAGGCCGAAACGTTTGCATATTTAATTGTATATGTATTTATGTAATTTTTACTTGTATGTCTGATGAATTGTAATATATATTTTATTTTTTTAATTTTGTATATCACATGTTAAACAATGTTTATTTATTTTAATATTACGTACAATTTTGGGCATCTTTCAAACATGTGTACAAAATTGTCTTTCTGGGCTATACTTGTGTTTTTCTCTCCAAATTCTAAATAGCGTTGAAATGTTGTTTTTTGGAGGGGTAAAGGAATTTTTTTTGGTTTGGTAATCTGACACTTTATATTTCAGCGATAGCAATTTAATATTTTTAATAAAAGAACCTACTATGAAATTGACAACTTAATGTGACACTGAATACAACAATTGTGACAAACTGTTTTTTTTTAATTTCATTAGAGATAATTAGAAATAAAATTGTTTACAAAAATCATATAAGTAGGGGTTTTTCGTTTACATATGCGGAAATAGCAATGTTTGAAGGTTCATATTTAAAGTACATTAGACTTTTTTTTGAGTAATTCTCAGCAAAACACGTGTATAGCACAGCAGTGTATAGCTCATGTGTATATCTCAACAGAACACACTAAATATTTTAATATATTTCTTGTTCTAGCCAGTGATAATTTTGAAAAAGTCTCATTTTTTAACACTAGAATGGCGGTGAGGGGCCATTATGGAACCAACCATATGGATATATTTTGATTCGAACCAGAAATTTCTTTATAAAATATGTTTAAACGACACAAAAGAAAAAAAGGGCTAGTTAAGTACAGAAAAACCTCCCTAAAGCGACCACGTTCCGTTCCAATAAAAATGGGCCGCTCTTAGAGGAGATCTTTTCATGGAGGTCATGTTTAAATTTAGATTTTAATCGTTGAAAAAAGGTATCAATTAACGTTACTAAAATTTATTTTTCTCACTAGGAAAAAATATAATAATTTATGTATCAAAACAAAAGTTAATTACATAAGTTAATTACTACAGAGTTTAAAAAACGAATACATTTACGTTTGCTTCGATTTTACGGTTTTATCTTTTATAACTTTTATTACTATGTCCTTTCGAAGTTCAGTAAATAAATGCATTTTTTTTTTTTTTGGACGAGAACAATTAATGACGATTTCATTATTTTATCTATTTCTTTGAGAATTTCCTGACAGAATAGGGCAAGGTAGTTTATTGACTGTCATTCTTATTTTGTCATGAGGGTTAAATCCATTTCCTAAAAAGGTAGAAAGGGGTTTAAACACTTAAAGGTTGCCGCAATTTAAAAAAAAATCTAAACTTAATTTAGAAGTTTCATGAATAATGCTCTCTCCAGAATTATTTTTCGAATAAAACATTCTTCAAGCGACCATGGAAAAACGGAATTTGTTTCATTTTCTTCAAAGAAATTGGTAGCTCATAGAGGAAGTTCATCTGGGATGGTTCATCTGGGATGGAGTTCATCTGGATTGACAATCTCTCATGGCACACTAGTGTGCCGCAGCACACAGGTTGAGAGACATTGATCTAAAGTATATGGTTTCATTTGAAGAAAAGTTGCCGATTCAGGGAGTAGAAACCCGTGAGGTATTTTTCCGATTCTCGGAAGTATTTTCTCGATTTTCAGTAAAATACGCCAGTGTTTTAACGACTGTAAATTCACTTTGAAATTCTACCTTTTTTATAACAGGAAAAAAATTAGAAAATCCCTTCATGTGATTTTAAATATATGTAAATTGACTGTTTTGCTTTACATTTAGTTAAAATATAACTAATGCGCGCGATTCTGAGAAGAATAGTTTTTTTAATGTAATCTTTTGAATTTCTATTTCAACCTTTACTGAGACAATAAAAATCACATCATGGTAAAAATATGACCGATGAAAATTGGAAAAATCATTATTTACAGAAAAAATATATACTTTATGTTTGTTTATGTGATTTTGTAGTTTATATTAAAAGAACACAGATGAAAAAATTCCTTGGAAGTTTGAGTAATTTTTATGCTATTGTTTATATGTAAATGTATTTAATGAATTTTTATTTCAAGCATTACTGACGAACAATAAAGATTAATTTTCCGATCACTTTGTGCTTTTGTAATTCATAATCAAACCGAAACAAAAATACATGTAAATTTGAATAGCATATTCTGAGATTATTTAAATAATTTGTAAAATAAAATTGCTCTGTGAGTTGTTTTTAGGAAATTGAGATATTATAATGCCTTTATTTCAAATTTAAATGTACAGAGAACCAAAAAAAAAATACTTTCAAACTTATATATAGTAAAATAATTATTCTGTTACATTTTTTAGTTAGTTCTACATTTTTTAAAAGCTCTTTATATAAACTTAACATTTTAAAACATCTGTTGTTTTATAACTAATATTTTTAAAAATTGTTTAATTATATATTAATGATGATCAATTCAAAACATCCATAATTATAGTGAATGAGTGTATTGACCAAATATTAAACAAAATCTTTTCAAACAAAGCAAAAGACACTATTATAGAAAACCATTAAAATATACCTTAATATTTAACTTTTTAACCAGTTTAATGATTGTGTTACGACTTTCTTACCTGATTCTGAATAGTTTCCATTTTTTATAATTAAAATTTATGTTTTTGAATGTTATTGTACTATGTGTTTATTTTTCAAAATAACTGAAATGTGTTTATACTTGACTTTGGCCTCTTTGTCTTCTGTCTGTCTCACCGACTGATCATGCTCTAACTCTGTAAAAGTCCTACTCACAGTTTAATTGTGAAATTAAGCGTGGCCAATGGAGCTGTTGAAGATGTCTTGTTCCAGACAGTTCAGTACTGCAAATGCTTACCGGTGATTTATTATTTACAAATTACATATTAATGTGCACACTGACTGTAGCATGTAACATTAAATACCCTTTGTAATAAAACACTAATTAATATGTGCATTTTTACTAATCTGACAAATACGGTCGCAAAACTGCCCGTCTGTAACATATACTTCTTTTCGTAGAACAAGAATATAAATAACATTGAAATGTTGCTTTGTAAAGCGTTTTTATTGTGAGATAAATTAACACTTTATATTTTAATAGTAGTTTAATTTCTTTTGAGATAACATCAAGTATATTTTACGCTTTTTTATAGAGATATTCTCAAAACACGGGTATTGCTATTAAGAAATGATATATATATATATTTGGTTCTAGCCAAAGAGGTTTATGAAAAATTTTCATTCTTTGAACAATTTTGAAACTAAATTAAAATGCAATTAAAAAAAACTTTATATAAATCACCATAAAATGAAAGCAATTCACAAGACACGATTCGATCTGGAAAATATAACAGCAGCTCGTCATCAGCTACTGTAAAAACGTGTCCGTAATGGGACAAGGTCACAAATAAACAGAAATGGGAAAGCTGAGAGCTTACAAAGAGTGCGACAGGTAGTACTAGCGGTAAGGTAAACGCCAATCCCAGAGGAGCACCTGCAGAATTGGAAAGTGTTGCCACAATGACAGAAAAAATAATAAAAAAAAGAGAAAAATGAATTAAAAGAAATAAACAAAATTTAAATTAAATAAAGAAGACAATTTAAAAAATAAATAAATAATTATATATATAAATAAAAAATGAATAATAATAATAATAATAATAATAGAGAGAATAAAAAACATGTTTTTTAAATAAAAAATTAAAAGAAGTAAGCAAAGAATGAAATGAATTACAGAAGTAATTTCCAAGCTGAAGATAGAAAAGGAGATGATGAGAGATCATTGACAAGTTTCTCAGAATTTTAAAAAATACAATAAGATTTGTGAAAATCCAAGTGAGTGGAAGAGACAGGAGAAGAAATAGTTCTGGCCAGAAAATCTTCTGGGATAAATTGAAACAGGGACTAGAAATCCAACAGTGAGAGGCAATCAATTGAACCGAATTTTGAAACTATTTTAAAAATTTATGACTTCAAGCGTATAAAATTCACTACTACAATAAGTCGGAATACAAATTTACTTTTAACGAATTAGCATCCAAACAGTGTTGCAATTTTGACTGAATTACAGCACTACATTTTGAAATCAAAGGTTTTTCCTTATACAGTATGCGTTCGTGTGAAAAATATAAAAATGTGTCCTTCTTGGTTTTTGCGCATTTATATTTCATTTATGCATATCATATGTATAGGTTTATATTCCATGTACTAGAATTTTTGAGATAAAAAAAACATTTGAAGTGCAAATTTTCAAAGAAGCCGATTGTGAATTCTATGAAACATAACTCTTTGTAAAGAAAAGAGGTGTAATCCAACTGTGCTACTCCGGCCTTAAATATGATATCTCTTTGACTTCAAAATACAGGAATGCAAGTGAATCTTAAAAAACTAGATTCCGTTGGAGAAAATATACCGATTCTGGCTAGAAAAACACGCGAGGTTTTTTCGTTTGATTTAGAGATCAGTAAAATAAATCTAGGGTTTTATCAATTGTAATTTTACTTTTATTTTGTTCTCTTTTTATAAGGCAAAGAATTTGAAAAAGGCCTTTCATATTAATTCGTATAAACGTAGGTAATTTGACTTTTTTGAGCTCACTTTAATTTAAATATAAGTAATACATATGATTCTGAAAAGAATATTTTTGTTCCTAAAAGTTTTTTTTATTTTAATTTCAAGCATTTTTGTTAACGTTTGAATTGAGATTTTAATTACAGTTTCAACAAGCATATGGAAAAAATAAAGTTTATATTTTCACTTGACTGACTGATAATCAAGGCACAGCCCAGGATACTGAACCTAGAAGCATGAAAATTGGGGAGGGGGGGGGACACTTCTTATGGCATAAGCGTGCACTAACACAGGATTTCCGAAAATCCCCCCCCCCTTTTGGGGGGGGTGTCGAAAATTATAGAACATCTTGCTACATCTCAGCAGCCTTTATACGTAGGAGCGTGAAAAATTCCAGAAAATAAATTTACTAAAATTTTAATTAACACGTATTTCAGCGACTTTACAAATTCCCCACTTAAGGGGGTTAAAATGGTGGTCGAAAATTACAGAACATTCGGCATATCTCAGCACCCGTTTTAGGTAGGCAAGTGAAATTCCAGAAAATAAGTCTATCAAGGGGTCTCAGGACTCTTAAAATTGGAAAAAAAGAAAAACAAAAGACCATTTTCAACATGTTACATCTTAAAATGTATTTGATTTTAAGACACAGTTTTTATTGGAATTGAAATATATACGTATGTTCTTTCATTTCATGTATTTAAAAAATTGCAAGATACAGAATTCGCATTTACAGGGGGCTCCAAACGGTAAGATATTTGTCAAGCAGAAAATTGGCATAACAGATTACGCACAGTAAGCGCAAAGTAAATTTTGCAACTAGAATGAAAATTTTGTTGCGTACTTATACTCCAGATTATAACAATTAACCTGGACCTAAATAAATTTGTATTTAAAGAATTTTTATATTTTTAAGACAAAGTTGTATTTAGTTAATGCAAAATTTAGAAATTTTCAATAGCGTAATCACCTAAAAAAATATTTTTTTGAAAAACAAAAATTAAATCTTAGGTTCAGATTATACAGACTAATCTGAAACATATGTTTCGAAAATATCATGAATAAATATTCAGAAGCTTTTGAAATATCGTGTGCGTTATAGCCAAAAACGTCATTTGGAGAAACATAACTTCAAAATTTCGGAAACGCCGCTTCAGCTATTGAACGGAAATAATTCTAAAAGCCACAAATTTTGCTCTAATGGAAATTTCAAGGAAATATTTATATCAAAATGTTCAGAAAAGATAAGAGTTTAACATCTAAAAAAATTAAAATTTCGAAAATTTTAAAGCTCTAAGAGTCCTGAGACCCCTTAAAAAATTAATCAAACCCATGTTTAAGAGATTTTAGTATCCTCCCCCCCACCTCCTATGGGGGTTAAAGGGTGAGGGTCGAAATATTTAGAACATTTGACCTATCTCAGCAGCATTTTTAAGTAAGCGTGTGAAATATCAGAAAATATATCTTTTAAAAAATAATCAAACACTTATTTCAGCAATTTTAGATTTTCCCCATTTAAATGAGTTAAAGGTGGGGGGGAGGGGTAGTAAATTTTAGAACATTCATAACTCAGCAGTAGTTTTAGGAAAGAGCTTGAAATTCCAGAAAATAAACCTACTAAAAAAATTATTTTAGAAATTTTAGAAATTCCCCCTAAGTGGGTAAAGATGGGACGGGTAACAAATTGTAAAACAATTGGCCATATCTCAACAGTTGTTTTAAGTAGGAGCGTGAAATAACAGAAAATAAATCTATTACAAAATAGTGAAACATGCATACAGCAATTTTAGAAATTAGCCCTCCTATGGGGTTAAGGGGGGGGGGGGATTTTTAACATTTGAGATCTCAGCAGCCGTTTTAGGGAGGAGCGTGAAATTCCAGAAGATAAATCTACTAAATATTTTTTAAACCTGTATTTTAGTGATTTTTAAAAATTACTCCCTAAGGTGGTTTAAGTTGGGGTAGGGTCTAAAATTGTAGAACATCTGACTATATATCAGCATCCTTTTAAAATAGCCTACTAAAAATTAAATTAAATACGTATTTCAACAATTCTAGAAATTAACCGCCCAAGGAGAGGTTAAAAGATGGGACGAAAATTTTAGGACATTTGGTCATATCTCAGCTGCCGTTTTAGGTAGGAGCAAGAAAATCAGGATAAAAATTTTATTAAAAAAACAATTAAAGGCATATTTCAGCGATTTTAGAAATCTCCCTCCGAAGAGTATTAGAGAAGTAAAGAGTCGAAAATTTTAGAACATTTGGCCATATCCCAACAGCAGTTTTAGGTAGAAGCGTGAAATTCAAGATAACAAGTCTATAAAAAAAAAAAAAAAAAAAAAAAAAAAAAAAAAAAAAAAAAAAAAAAAACATTAATTTCAGTGATTAAGAAATCCCCCCACCCCCTCTAAGACTGGAGGTACGAAACTTTTAGGTTATTTCACCATATCTCAGCAGCAGTATGCATGAATTTGAGGTTAACTAATTTCCTAAAACAAACTTAAGCATGCATTTTTTCTATTTTAGAAATTCCCACCTAAGAGGGTTTAATAGGGTGGTTTCACTTTTAGGTCATTTCGCCATATCTCAGCAGCAGTTTTAGGTAGGGCGGGAAATGAAATTCCGGATAACAAACCAAAAAAATCAAAAATAAAATTATATAAACGATTCCTTTGCGTCATAATATCCATTTGCATATATTTCGCTTAGTTTGGATACAATGACGCAAAAAAATCATTTACATTAATTTTACTTTTGATTTTGGATAGCGTGGCACAAATGATAAATCAATTTTCTTATAAATACATTACAGTGCATTGTATAGGTTCAGTGAAAATGATATTTTTAACAGTGTATTGGAAAATTAAAAGTTTTGGTTAGATGTGTAAATATATTTCGCCAAACCGAAAACAATTAAAATTGAATTTTAAAACAAATTGTTTAAGGCTACATCAAGGCGTCACTTAAATTTTAATATCATATCCTTTAAAACTCATAGTTTGAATTTATGAAAGATGTGAATTATAAACCATCAATGAATAAATTTTTATACATCCTTTTAAATTTAACATAATTCTTACATATGCAATTATAAATAAAACAAAAATAAAATGATGAAATAAATAATATAGCGTCACTTAAAATTAGATATCATTATTTTTAAGTTCCACATTTAAAATTCTTATAGCAATAAGATAAAGTGCTGCGTCACAAACTTTTAATCCATTAAGGGTTTCTTAATTGATATCATTACTTTTTTAAAGTTAATAATAAAAAGATAAAAACAAAAAAAAAATGATTTTTGATGAAAAAAATGCTCCTTTACTGATAGGAACGCATAATCGTGATTTCTTTTCACCTTTAATTCCTTTTCCCTCCCTCAAAAAAGGATACATCATACTTCAATTGTAAAGAGTGCTGTGCTATTTGATTTTTTAAAGAACTTTTTAGTAAAATATGTAAGTAATATACAAAATGGGGGGGGGGTGGTTATGGTTTGTTTCACATATATAGAAAGCTTTGTTAAAATTTACTATGTAAAACGTTTACTTTCTTTAAAAATATATCAAGAAATATTACTCTTTAAACCTTTTTATTTAAAATACAATAAATTTGTAAACACAGGAGAACGACGAAGTTAGGCTTTTCATCATGGAATTTGACCTGAAAGTAGTACTCAGTTCGTGTCGCTAGTGCTCCCAGCCTGCGTATCACGTGATCGATTAGATGCAGTTTCAATTTTCGATTATAGATGGTAGCATCAACTGCCATTGAGTATTTTATTATTTTCTTATTGAGTCTCAAATAATTGTACCATAATTACAATAAATTTCAATGAAAATAAGAAAACGAGCGGGTTGATAAAGATGTAGGTTTTGTTTATTTCTTTAGTAAAAAACATAAATTTCTATCAAAATAGCCACATTTCCGAGTAAGATTTAATCATAATATTTGTGCATTAAAAAAAAGTTTTTCTCACTAAATAAATAAGATATAAAAAACAGACTAATATTATTTAATACAAAGAATAAATTATATGGTAGTACTGAAAAGGTTTTACTAAGCTGAAGAGAGCATTGTGGAATCAGAATTATCATTAACAATAACTTCACGATTAAGATAAATGACTAAATTTTCAAGAAAGTCCGATTCAGAGATGCTATTGGCATCAAAGATAATTTAAGCATTTTGAAAATTAAAACTATGGCCGGAATCCCAAGAGTGCTTGGCAATAGAAGATTTAAAAATTCCTTGATTAATTACATAAAGCGATTGCTCTTATAAGCGGATTTTAAGATTTCTTTAAGTTTGACCAATATAAGATAAATCACAGCCATTACAAAGAGTATTATAAATTCCCCATTTACGAAGATCAGGAACAGGAGATTTACTGGAGGGAATTTGAATTTATTGACAGGTTTAAATACAATGTTATGATTGAAACGTCTTAAAACTTTAGCTAATTTGAAACATAAAGGAGGATAAAAGGGGAGAACCACCAAATTATTAGGTTTGCTTTTGACAGATTTGGAAAGAGTAGATTTTTTAGACGGTCTATTGAATTTCTTCATAGCATTTTTGATAGCAGAAGCACTGAAACCTCTTTTGGCAGCAACAGTTTTTAAGTAATTAAGTTCATCCTCAAGGAATGCATAGTCGGAACAAATTTTGAGAGCACGATTTACATACGGGAAAAACACACCAATTTTTTGGTTGACAGAATGATTTGAGAGAGCATGAGGTGGGTTAGAGGCAAAAATAGGTTTTCTATAAATACAAGTTTTGAAAGAAGAATCACATTTGGTAAATAAAACATCAAGGAAAGGAAGTTTATTACAATTTTCTAACACAAAAGTAAACTGAATATGTGGGTCGATAGAATTGACTGTTTGAAGAATGGTTGAAATATCACATTATCCTCCTTTATGTTTCAAATTAGCTTAAGTTTTAAGACGTTTTAATTTTAACATAATCTTTAAACCTGTCAATAAATTCAAAATCCCCTCCACTAAATCTACTGTTCCTGATCTTTCTAAATGGGGAATTTATAATATTCCTTGTAATGGTGGTGATTTATCGTATATTGGTCAAACTAAGAGAAATCTTGAAATCCGCTTAAAAGAGCACTCTCGTTATGTAATTAACCAAGAAATTTCGAAATTTTCTATTGCCGAGCACTCTTGGGATTCCAGCCATAGTTTTAATTTTCAAAAGGCTAAAATTATCTTTAATGCCAACAAAATCTCCGAATTAGACTTTCTTGCAGCCATTTATCTTAATCATGAAGTTATTGTAAATGATAAATCTGATTCCATGATGCTCTCTTCAGCTTGGAAAAACCTTTCCAGTACTACCACATGGTTTAGTTTTTGTATTAATTATTATTAGTCTGTTTTTTTATATCTTATTTATTTACTTATTTTTAAATTTCACGTGTTCCCATATTTTAATATATGTGTGCGTTTTCATTTTATAATAATTTATTTTCAATTTATTTTAATTTAATTTTTTTGTTTCCTTATTCCCCTGCTACACTGTGTTCTTTTGTTTTGATCATACTCTTCTGTGATTGGCTGTTGCCTTCTGCTTTCCTATTGGCTGTTGATTTCCACTTTCCTATTTGCTGCCTCTTCAGCTTATTTCCTTTCCCTTATCTCTCCTTTCAGTCTTGCTGCTGCTTTCATAGTAGAAGCACGCTTCTTTGCGCCTGGCGAAGAAAGACTCACAAGGAGAGGGTCCGAGGATGGTCTCACCGAATGCGATGAACATTTGTGTATGGATAGAGTATAGTTATTATATAAATATATGAGCGCCATAAAGCGCAACCCTTAAGGGTTCTTGAGAAAATAAGTCGCAAAATTTAAGCTACAGTTCATAATCGGATAAATATCCTTCTTTGGCAAGCGGCTCAGTAGCGCAATCGGCAGCACAATGGACTTGAGTTGTTTCAGTCCGGGTTCAAATCCGGCTCTTTCTTGTTTTTCGGAACGAAAATTTTTATCAATCATTTTCGAACCGTAATTGAAAAAATATGCATAATAAGTGAAATTTACTTAATATGAAATAAATGTATGTTTTGTAGCATATAAGTTCTTTTTTAACTACGAAATTTTGCATGTTTAAATATATAATTAAAAAACCCGCATATTTATGTATATAGACCAGAAAGTTTTTGTTGTTATTTAAAATCATTTACAGTTATTTCAATGAATAATCTATAATTTTTTACAGATAAATAAATTAAAACGCGTGATCTAAATGCGCGAATAATTATGTTATTTAAATTTTTGTTTCTATATGAAAGTATTTCGAATATTTAATGAGTTTTTTAATATCCTTTTTAAATTCTTAATACGACTTTTTTTATGTTGGATTTTTGATTTTGTAATTATTACCTGCCTAATAACTATTTTCAACAATTCTATATCTTTTTAGAACTTCTTTTTCAGCACAAAGACAGTTATTCTAACTATAATCATAAGAATCCAAGATTTAAAAAATTCAAAAGTTAAAAAGCGAGTTGGTAAAAACGATACATTTATTTCACTGTGAAAAATAGTAGCATATTTATGTAAATAACAGTAAATAAATTTTAAAATTAGCTTAATTTTATGCTCTATAATGGTTCCAATTGACATTTGTTTAGTTTGTTATTATTATTATTTATTTATTTATTTCATCTTTACTTTTCATTAAATATATAAACAGGCAAAGATTTGCACTTAAAATTGTATTTATATATTAAAAACATCATATAAAAATATTAAAGAAGAAAAAAAAATTGATATCCGAGATAAATTACGTAGACACTTATTCCAATTAAATATCAAAAATTCCAGACTTTAATAATGATATAAAAAATATAAAAGCATATTTTTAATACATCCTCAAATATTTGAAGAAGGAAACAAAATCAAAATAATACATTTGTTCACTTAATTTAATTTATTTCGCTGTTAAAAATTGTTGATATTCATTGAAATAACTGTAAATAATATTAAATAACAACAAAAGTATTCTGGTCTATAGACATATAAATGTAGTGGCGAAAGAATAGCCCAGACCAGATGTCGGTAGAAGCCAAAGTCCATTTCTCACGAGAAGTTGATGAGCTAGCAAAAAACGGATGGCCGAGCGCTGGATTTGAGGAGATGGTTTTCTACGTTGGAGGAGAGCGGTGCTCTCTCCTAGCTGATCTTGAATTGGGCGTTGCCCGCTTTTATTTTATTTGACGGAATCTAACTAGATCCGTGCTTCGATTTTCCTTTTTGAATGTTTTAATGTTGTGTTCCTGTATACATTATACTTTTTATAGCTAAGAATCCTTAAGTGTTTGTATTTTAACGATAGCCTAGAAATTTATAATTAAATATGTGTGCATTTGAACAGAGACAGTTCCTTTTTTCGTCTTTGAAAGGAATCTGAATCTGCGACTCGGATCCGAAGGATTTGTTTTAAGCTGCTGAGTTGCTTCGAAAGAATCTGGAAAAGAACTTCGGTTTTTTCGGAAAAGGAAGGAGGAGCGTCTCTTCAAAAACCCTGTGTGCAACGAATGCTCGTAGTGTTTTTTTAATTTCACGGGACGAAGGATCCCCCGGGTGTGAACGACTCACAGTGTTTTTTTTTTGTGTGAGTCTGTTTTTTTTTCTCGCGAGTGATGTGATAGTTACTGGCTCACGGTGTGTTTTTTTAGTGAGTCTTTGTGTGACGAAGTCATTTTATGCAGCCTAGTGATTTATTTTTTGTGGGCTGTTTTGCTAATTTCTGGCTCACTGTGCTTTTTTTGTCGTGAGCTTTGATTCGTCTCTTTTTTCCCTTACGCATGTGAAAAAACATATTCATTTTACACACAGCGAATGTACCGGTGGTGGTACAAGTTCGCACAAACCTTTTTTTTATTTTTATTATTGTGTTTTATATTTTCAAGAAAGGATTTTCCCTTTAAAAGTAAGTGAGTTCCTTTTTATACGTTTGTGTTGCTATTAAACTATTAACTGTTGTTGATATTAAACTGGAAATAAAAATAATGGCGCATTTAGTACGTGCCAAGAAGGTAGACCTTTTAGGGGTAGTACGGGAATTGGGACTGGAAGCTCCAGAAAGCTCTACTAAGCCCCAACTCTCGGACATGATCATTAAATCGAGCGATTATAATGAAGATGTTGCAAAAAATCTTCTAGCCGGAATTGTTGCTGAAAGGGAAGGGTCCGACAAAAAAATACTATTAGAAGAAGAGAGCAAACACGAATTCGAACTCAAAAAACTCGAACTTGAAATAGCCACGAAAAATAAAACCGAAATACCGACGTTGAGTAGCGGGATTAAAAACCCTGATGTTTTGAAATTAATTACAAAGTATAACAACAGCAAGGAAATTAGTATTTAACTTACATTGTTTGAACGCCAAATCAAGCATTTGGGCGTAGAAAAGGAAAATTGGGTAACCTATTTGCTATGTCTGTTACCGTTGGAAATAGTTAATATAATAGGTCGCGAAAAGGAGGAACTCTCCAATGATTACGATTACGGGAAACAGTTATTACTGAAGAGATTCAAACTGAGTCCAGAACAATTTCGACAAAAATTCTTTTCCCATAGAAAGGAAAATTCTGCCTCGTGGCGAGATTTTTCATTTGAAATTACTAATTTTTTGGAACAGTGGCTTGCGAGTCTTAACATTTCGTCTTTTGATGATTTAAAAAACATTTTGGTTATTGACCAAATAAGGAAGAGATTACCGTTTGAGATAAGGGAACATTTTATTGATGACTTGCCTAAGTTTACGAAGGTCTCAGACCTTATAAGTAAGCTTGAGGATTATGAAGCAGCTCGCAATATTATCAGGAAAAACTCCGAACCGAGAAGTCCGAATAATGATGTTAAAAAGCGTTTTCCTGAAAATGTTGAAAACAAAAATTTTAACAGAAATAACATTCCGCAGAGTAGCAAATATGAACAAAATTATCTTAACACGAGGAATAACGCTAACCCTTTCAAAATTAGATGCTTTTATTGTAATGAATACACCTCCCATAAATCAAATCAATGTCCCAGAAGAAAAGAAGGGCCAGCTTATTTTAGAGGCAAAGAAACCGAACACAGGGTTGAGCAAAGTAACTTCCATAATAATACATCAGTTAACACTACGAACAAAATTTCCTGCCCATCGGATAAAATCCTCAAATTTATTGAATTTATGGGGGAAAAGGTCAGCTGTGTGGTAGATTCCGGATCTGACGTAACAATGGTCAATGATAACATCTATAAGAGTTTAGGATGCCCTAAATTAAATGAAAACGATGTGAAACTGACAGGAATTAGCGGAAAAGGAGCGAGTCCGAAGGGTTTTTTCAATACCGACATTTCAATTGATAATATTGGTACGAATTGTGATGTTTACGTTTTAAATGATTTACAATACGAAATGATACTGGGAAATAATTGTTTAAGTAAATTAAATTTTGAAATATCTGGTAATGGCCTTAAAGTTATGAGTAAGCGAAATAAGGAAAAAAATTATACTGTTAATATGATAACTGCGGTTTTCTTAAAAATTCCGAAGTTAGACACTCCTTCAGATGTTGTAAACATTCTCATGGCCAAGTCAGTCTTGCAGTCGAATGTTGTAAACATTCCCATGACCATCCCAGGCTTGCGGTCAAATCCCATAGGCACTCCCATGATTGAAGAATGCTTAACTGACACTCCTAAGTATGAATCTCTTTACTTAGCAGAAATGGTAAATTCGGTTAATATAAACGAAATTGATTTTACTCACATAACTGACTGCGGTTTAAAAAAGGAATTAATTAACATAATTGAGAATTACAAGCCTGAAAAAATAAAAAGTGCTAACTTGAAAGTTAAAATAATATTGAGCGATGAAATACCGATTACGCACCGACCCAGGAGATTAGCATTTGCAGAACAAGCGTTTGTTGATAAACAAATCCAGGAATGGCTTAATAAAGGCATTATACGAGAAAGTTGTTCGAGTTACGCCGCGCCTATTGTTTTAGCCAAAAAGAAGAATGGCAATTATAGATTGTGTATTGATTATAGAAAGCTTAACCGAAAGATAATTAGGGATAATTACCCCCTTCCGGTAATAGATGATATTTTAGACGATATCGGGCAAAATAAAGTTTTTAGCACATTAGACTTAAATAATGTTTTTTTCCACGTAGAAGTCGATGAGGACAGTAAACAATTTACTTCGTTTGTTACAAATAATTCCCAGTTCGAGTATAATGTAATGCCTTTTGGCTTAAGCTCCGCCCCGCAGTTTTTCCAACGCTCCATATATGCATGCCTCAGAGAGTTAATAAGAGACAAAACGATTTCCGTGTACTTAGACGATATAATCGTCCCTGCGAAGACTGAAGAAGAGGCGCTTTCTAAACTGAAACGCGTGTTTCAGGTAGCATCAGAGTATGGTCTCGAATTCAATTTTTCTAAATGCCAGTTTTTGAAAAGAAGGATCGAATTTTTAGGATACATAGTGGAAAACGGAACAATTCGCCCTTCAGAAACACAAACATTAGCCGTTGAGAAATTCCCTGAGTCACAAAATAAGAAACAACTCCAGAGTTTCCTAGGCTTAACTGGATATTTTAGAAAATACATAGCGAATTGTGCTAGAATCGCTAAACCCTTAAGTGATCTCCTGAAAACGGAGAACGAATTTAATTTTGGAGCGAGTCAAAAGGAAGCTTTCCAAACATTGAAAAATAAATTATCTGATAAACAGGTGTTGCACATATTTAGAAAAGGGGCAGAGACAGAGTTACACACGGATGCTAGCATCTTAGGTTTTGGAGCAGTTTTGTTACAAAAAGACGATTATGGAAACTTATACCCCGTTCATTTCATGAGTAGGAAAACAACACCCGCCCAAGCCAAATATAGTAGTTACGAGCTTGAAGCGCTGGCTGTGATTGAAGCATTAAAGAAATTCCGGACATACCTGTTAGAAGGAATAAATTTAAAATAGTAACTGACTGTTCCGCATTTCAAAAAACATTAGAGAAGAAAGATCTTACGCCAAAAGTAGCAAGGTGGGCATTATTCCTACAAGAATTCGATTATCAAATTGTCCACAGGCCCGGAAGTCAAATGAAACACGTTGATGCGTTGAGTCGTAACACCGTATTAGTCACAACACGTTCGCATGATGAAATTACCACAAAATTAACCAAAGCACAAAACGAAGACGATTACATTAAAACTATCAAAACACTAGTTGAGAAAAATGAAAGTAAAGATTATTTTGTTAGGAAAAATACGGTGTACAAATATGAAGATGGTAGAGATTTAATTATGGTACCCGAAATTATGCAGAAAGAAATTATTCGCGAAATTCATAATAAAGGACATTACGCTGTAGCCAAGACCGAAGCGATAATAAAGCAGGATTATTATATCCCTAATCTTCGAAAACAAGTTGAAACTGTTATAGGAAATTATGTAGAGTGCATCCCATACAACCGAAAGCGAGGGAAAGGTGAAGGATTGCTAAATCCCTAAACATGATTCCCCTCTCCAAACTTATCACGTCGACCACTTAGGTCCAATGCCCTCGACCAACAAAAACTACAATTTTATATTCTCTGTAGTGGACGCTTTTACAAAATTCGTGTGGTTCTATCCAGTCAAGACTACATCTGCAAAGGAGGCAATTTCTAAATTAAAAATTCAACAAGCTACATTCGGGAACCCAGAGCGAATAATCAGCGACCGAGGTACCGCCTTCACTTCTAGTGAGTTAAAAAAATATCTCGAAGACGAAAATATTGAGCATGTTCTAATTACAACGGGAATACCCAGAGGAAACGGACAGGTAGAACGACAACAGGAAACACTCATATCAATCCTTGCTAAATTGAGTATCGATGACCCGTCGAAGTGGTATAAATATGTACCGGCTGTTCAGCGAATAATGAATAGTACGGTTTCCCGAAGCACTCAATACACACCCTTTGAGCTTTTAACGGGAGTAAAAATTAGAAATAGGGAAGATTTAAAAATAAAACAAATTCTGGATGAGGAACATGAAAACGCATTTGTTGAAGAAAGACAGAATAGCAGAAATATCGCGAAGCAACATATATTAAAAATTCAGGAGGAAAATCGCAAAACTTTCAACCGTAAACGCAAAAAAGCGATATGTTATAAAATTGGTGATTTAGTTGCAATCCAACGAAATCAGTTCGGGGTCGGTATGAAGCTACGACCGAAATTCCTTGGTCCATACAAAGTGATCAAAGTGAAGCGCAATGATCGATACGATGTCGAAAAAGTGGGCTCTCAAGAGGGTTAATAGTGACCTCCACTGCAGCCGATCACATGAAGCCGTGGGCTTCTTCAACCTACAGAGAAAATATAGTGCTAATTCAAGTGGATATATTTATGTGGTTTTTTTTGCATCGTCTCATCTTTTCTTTTTTTACGGTGTTTATCAAAAGTGACTGTGCTGTCATCTGAATATATTTTTTTTACTGTTTTATACAAGAAAAAAAAACTCTCTGCTTAAAAACTGTTCATAGGACTGTACCCACGTGATGAACTCACCTGCGCATTGTTTTTTGGACTATATTTAGCAAAAAAGAACTGAAACTGTGTTTTTTTTCTTTTTTTTTTGACGGAAAGACTGTGTTCGTCTGTATACGTAGTTTGATATTGCAATTATTTGTCATGTTGTTTGTTTTTGTGTGTGTTTTTCCAATATTTTTCAGGTTCCATGAAAGTCGGATGGTACCAGTCCAGTCTGTATGGTGGGTGATCTGTGAGGACACAGAATGGTCAGGATGGACGAATGTAGTGGCGAAAGAATAGCCCAGACCAGATGTCGGGAGAAGCCAAAATCCATTTCTCACGAGAATTTGGTGAGCTAGCAAAAAACGGAAGGCTAAGCGCTGGATTTGAGGAGATGGTTTTCTGCGTTGGAGGAAAGCGGTGCTCTCTCCTAGCTGATCTTGAATTGGGCGTTGCCCGCTTTTATTTTATTTGACGGAATCTAACTAGATCCGTGCTTCGATTTTCCTTTTTGAATGTTTTGATGTTGTGGTTGGTTGGTTGTATTTATGTCGGCCAATTATCTGCACGTGGGATATGGGCCCTAAGGGGGGGAGTGCCTTCCGTGGAGGTCTTTCTAAGGGAACCTACCCCGTATTAACACTTGGAGAACCAAGGTTCGAAGAAAACCACGAAAACTCCGAACGGTTAGACCGACGGGCGCGATTGGGATCGAACCCAGCACCTCCCGTCTACCAGCCTCGAGAGTAGAACATCTCGGCCACTGGTGGGGCGTTTTGATGTTGTGTTCCTGTATACATTATACATTTTATAGCCAAGAATCCTTAAGTGTTTGTATTTTAACGATAGCCTAGAAATTTATAATTAAATATGTGTGCATTTGAACAGAGACAGTTCCTTTTTTCGTCTTCTGACTGAATACACTTCTACATAAATATGCCTTTTTTTTCATTATATATTTAAACATGCAAAATTTCGTAGTTAAAAAAGAACTTATATGCTACAAAACATACATTTATTTCATATTTTTAGTAAATTTCAATTATTATACATATTTTTCCAATTGCGCTTCGAAATTAATTGATAAAAATTTCGTTCCGAAAAACGATTCCGAGCCGGATTTGAACCCGGGCCGAAAAGACGCAAATCGAGCGTGCTGCCGATCGCACTACTCAGCCGCTTACAAAAGAAGGAAATTTATCCGATTATGAACTGTATGTTAAACTTTGCGACTTATTTTCTCAGGACCCCCAAGGTGTTGTGCTTTATGGTGCTCATACATTTACATACTAACTATACTCTATCGATACACAAATGTTCATAGTATTCGGTGAGACCAGCCTCGGACCCTCTCCTTGTCAGATCTTTCTAAAGACCTAGCGCATTCAAGTTTCTGATGGTGTTTTAAGAAGATCTTTTCGTTTTGTATTAATTCACACCAGATTAGTTTCCGAGAAATTAATTATTATAAAATGATTATATTTTAGGGGCTGTATCCAAATTGCAGCGTGGTACTCGATTGGGCTTAGTTGCCGTACTTTCCCTCCAACGTTGTTGTTTTGAAATGTTTGGCGATTTTTGGTTGGCGTGTTGGCGGTGTTTATAGACCTGGCAACCTAGTTCTGGTAACCCCGTTTTTCGGGAGAGCGTGTTTACCGGAGGCGCATTTATTTAATATGGCTGGAGAGTTGGGTGCGTGTAATGTCAGCGATGTTGTTAAGAAGTATCAAGAAATTGTTTTTGAAAAAGGGTTTTTTTTTTTAAGTTTCGGTAATAGGAAGATTTTGGGAAATGAAGGTGACGGTACCAGGTATTTTGTTTTTCGACTTTTAGAAGATAGAGAGTTGTTTATTAGTGTTTTGAAAGTAGTTGGTTTAGGGAAATCTAGTAGGGTTTTAGTGAATGTGGTGGGGATATGAAAGTGAGAAACAGATGCAATACTTCGGATGGTTGTAGTTGGGTTTGTCGTAATAAGAGAGTAATGGCGGATGGTAAGAGGAAAGTTTGCGGTGGTTTTGTGGACATTTTTTTAAAAGAAACAAGAAGTGTTTGTTTTTCGATATGTTTCTGTGGAAAGTTTTGAAAAAAAAAAGTGTTTGTTTTGAGATATTTCATGTGTATTTTTACATTTTTTTAATAAAATGACTCTTTTTATGGACTGTATTTTTGTGTTAAAGTGTTCAAAGTTGAATATATATTTTGAAAGAAGCTAAATATTTTTTAATATGGCAAGTTACCATTTTGAAGGTTTGTGTAAAAGAAGGAGATGTCTGTTAAGGTATGTGGATAATTTTATGTATATTTTGTTATATTTTATTGTAATGTTTCCTGTTATGTGTGTATTGTATATGTTTTGTGTTAGCCACTTTAACGAGTTTCGTGCATTTCTGTTCTCGCGGCAGAGGGAGTTTGCTGGATCCAGTGATGTTTTTGTTTTCGGTTAATGAGCGCGAAGCAATCATACAACGATTACTGATTGCCTGTTTATCGAGTTTTGTTTTTTATGTATATTTTGCTTTATGAGTTTTGTACATTTTGAGATTGCTACAAAGCGAGAATTGCTGAATTTTGAAATTGCTATACAGCGAGAACTGCTGAATTCGTTTTTTTTTCAATTAATGAGCGCGTAGCGCTCATACAACGATTATTGGATGCTATTTTAGCAATTTGCTATTTTAGCATTTAAAAATAAAAATATAGGACAAGAAACCCGTTAATATCCTATCAATGTAAATAAGGAAAAAAAATAACTACTAAAAGAGGACCACAATTTTTAATAAAGAATTTTGTGTTTATTCGTTTGTATTAAAGAATAGAAAACTTTTACATGGAATTATGATGAGGTATGTAAGAATATGATGAAGAGAAGAGAAGCCGATGCAAACAGACATTGAAATCAAATAGGCAGGAAGAGCGATGACAAAGATTCTCGCAGAGAACACGCAGTGGAAGCTCAAGTAACAGAGACGAACAGAGTTGACAGAGATTCTGTCTGAGAAGACGGTGATAGGTGCACAACTAATAGACAAAGGTAGTGATGACCGAAATACTAGCAGAGGAGATTCAGTGTAAGCACATCAAACAACAATAATGGAACAGACATTTAAAATATTTACACATAAGTGTTATTCACTTTCATGAGAAAGACGTTCATACTTATTATTTTTCTTTTTAAAAACTTTATACCACTTCTGTACAAACCAGCTTTTCACTGATCCTCCAATTTTCTTTTTACCCTTAGGAAACTCTTTTTCAAAAGCGCATGTAATAACAGGACGTTTTGAGACGCTATTATCTTTCGATTCACCAATAATGGACAATGCATTCATACATTTATTCGTCACTTCTGTTTTCTTAAACTTCTGACGACTACAACTTTTCATGATATCAAGTTGATTATCTTTTTTCATTTCGCCCCCTTCATCTTGAGAGTTTTCATTAATAACTCCAAGACCAACCCATCCATCCAAAAAAGGATTTGTAATACTTTTTGTTAACTCACATTTAAAGACTGATTCATTTTTCTCAGAATGTTGAGGCTTGTTTTTCAGCGTGACGTTTTGTTCGTCATTTTTTCTTTCGTATTCTTTAAGTGATGTACTTTTAGAAGCTATTTCGGTATCGATCCAACCTTTTAGAAATGGATTTGTCACGAAGCTTTTTACCTCTTTGACCGTAGCTTTTTCTTCAATTAAAATACCCTGACTTTCTGAGCTTGTAAGGAAAGGATGTCCTCCGATTTCCTGCATCGAGGGTCTTTTCTCCTTATCCCATTGCAACAGAGAAACAACAAAATTATGTCCTGACGAGATATCGTCATCCGAAATGGCAACAGATGGAAAGGCTGCTTTCATAATATCGCAGAACGTACTTTTTTTAAGAACTTCCAGCAAAACTGGTCCGAAATTAGTCTTCCATGACAGGGCGTCACTAACGTTACCCATTCTTCGGGAGGGCCAATCTTTTGTCAGAATGTTTAGTGCCATAAGGCCATACATCCAAGTATCACATCGGGACCCTTCCAAATTTCTACAGCAAAATTCTTCATAATATTCAGGTGGGCGAAACTTCAAAGGGGCGATTAATCTTCTTAGTGGGACTCCAGTCATATTTATCCCAGAAAAATCGCATAACAATGCCTGATCATCTGCCGATATTAAGATGTTATCTTGCTTCAAATCGAGGTGTGCAAAGCCAGACGTGTGTAGATATCTCAAACCATCCTGGCAGTCAGACAACCATCTTTTTACTCTCTTTAATCCCATTTTATCACACATAAAACTTTTGCTATACAGCATTTTGTCCAATACATAGGGAATTTTCGGCATTATGAATAATTTTACATCCAAATATGATATGTCAATCATTTCCAATAACGGAAGAATATTCTTGTGGCGCAAGACAGGCCATATAAGCTCCTCGATATGCCACATGTTTTTGTTATCCACGATCTTAATGGCTACATTTTCTTTTTTTGGTGAATGGGCACTTAAAACTTCACCAAAACCTCCTTCACCTAGATGTTCGACATGACTATATCCTTTTTTATGAAGAAAATCAACAACATTCGTTGGAAATAATGTATCTCCAGACGACATTTTTAATCAAAAAAGCAAATAATATCACTAACAAGAGCAAAATTACTTTATAAATTCGCAAAATATATGGAATTTTTACACCATACGATAGCTTTAAGAAGACTATAAGTGACAAAGTCAATTGTGCAGCAATTGCCTGAGCTTATTTCTTACCAGTTTGACTTTGTATGCATTGTTGCATGCAGCCACATTGTGTGAAATGAATTTTTGCATTTCAAACAATGTGCTTGAATGCATTGTTTCTTCAGTTTTTGTAATAAGTTTCATTGTTGTAATATATTTACAAAGCACTGTTGCAAAAAATCCAAATTATTGTTGCCATTGTTGAAATTATTTTTGTTTCCGTCAATGTAAAAAAAAAAAATAGCGAAATATAAGCTCTCTTCTCAACCAGAAGCATGTAAGAGCAAGTGTAATTGTTATAATGTATTTAGAATGACATAGCACCATTTTAATATTTCATTGTTGATTTTCTTTGGGTGGTGACGTGGGGTTTTGGGGTTGCGGATGTCTATAATTAAATAAGTCGATTAATAAATTTAAATAAAATTTTCAAATAAACTAACCAACTACATTATCAATAATGTCAATATATTTCAAACATAATGCGATTTTTTCGCTGCTTGCCCTAAACTTTCTAATGAACCATATTTAAGAATTATTTTTTTAACTGGAATGTATTCATTTGTAGATAACTATCTTTTATAATTTTTCTGTTTATATATATTTATTGATTTAATTTTTATTTTTTTAATTTTTTTTCAACGTTGTGGTAATTTGTTGTTGCAGACTGAAAAGAGAAATAAGGAAATCTATTCAGACACGCGACATTTTTACTTTTTCATATGCACATTAAATTTAGTTAAAAATATTTAAACGCGTATTATTTTTTCTTACAAGGCACTGAATATTTATATTTATTTTTTGTGTGATGTCGTGAGATTATTGTTCATTGCGATCTTTTTAACTTTATTTAATGTATTTTGTTGCTATAATTTTCCAATTGTAATTAAAAATTAAATATTGTTTTAATTTGGATAGATGGTGTTAAAGAACATGAAAAATGTTCATAAGGTTTCCACGTTTTTGTATGTGCTTCGATGTACTTTGTATTGATTTTTGGGTTAACTTATTGGTCAATGGGTTAAATGAGAGTTAAAAATGCTGTAAAAGTTTGAGGATTTCAAAGTCGATTAGTGAAGGTGAAACCCGAATTAATTTAAATACTATGACAAAATTATTTGTGCTTGAGAATGGTCTCGCAGTAAGTATTGTAATATAAATACTGCAGCCAAGTGCAAAAAAAAAATTAATTATTAACGCTTACTTCTATTATTATTTTAAGTGATATGCAAACAATAAATTGCTGTTTACTTATCACTGATATATGCTTTTTTTTTAGTTTTTTAGAAAACACTTATAATTTTGTACGTTGCACCCTTTTATTTATTTAACAAACAATGTATTTAAATGTGCGTTAAAAGCAAAAACAAATTTATAACAACAACTTAAAATTAAGAAGTGCACTAGGCGTTTCGATAGAAGTTTGTCTTTATTCTTCAGGCGCAAAGAAGACGTACTACAATAAAAATATAGATAATTGAACTGACATTATTTCTCATTAAGTTAACTGAATGGAACAGAATCACAGAATGATTATTGGGGCGCTTATGCACTGTTCATATCTGCCCGAACTAGTCTGTTCACAAGAGCCCCACATTGCTGCTTCTGTTAAATTGATAAATCATTAACATTTCTCAATTTTAGAAGAAAAAGAACATTATCAAAAATATTTGTTAGTATTCATAGTATATGTTAAAACACTCTAATTCGAATAAATGAATAAAAAAAAGAAGTCATTCGCTTATGAACTTGGAACAAAGATTTTACTTTTGAGATTTAAAAACAGTGTTTTGGCTACAGAAGTGAAACAAAATGTCAAAGAGCTTAAAAACATTTTTACCATATGTCTACAGGTGCTATCATCTTTAGTAATTTTTTTTCAAATAAAAAAACTTACAATATCTATTGAAAAATTGCGATGTTCACATCTGCCCCATGTTCACATGTGCCCCCATCTCCCATATATATATCTACTTCATAATGGTTACATAAAATGCAGCAGAATTTGTAAATCAGTTTAACTTTTTAAATCGATAATTACACGTAAAATCTTTTAAATTTATAATTTTAATGCAATATGAGTAATTAAAGAACTAATGCTGGGTGTTCAATTTTATTTAATAATAATTATAAAGCTAATCACATAAAAAAAATGCTAATCGTATATTTTTTGCTCCTTAAATGAATTACGTTGTAGCCAAAAATATTAAAGAAATCATTCTCTGAGGTTGTTGGTATTGAATCCACTTTATTTTCCGAGAACGACAATTGAAACATTTAGACCACTCGGCTATACTTATTTCATTCAATTTTAATCTCTGACTGTATATCCATTAGATTTAATTTTACGCTTGCCTAGATTTGTCCAATTCGGTCTTAAAGTTTACCTTTTTGTTTTAGACAAAATGATGCCAATATGCTGATAGTAGACATTGTTTTATTTATTTTGGTATTTCACAACATTGAATGTGACATAAGTCGATACGCTTTGATCATACAAAGATAAATTGATTCATTGTTTTACTTATTAGAGCACAAATATATGTTTTTCTAATTATAAGTGAAAGAGGACCGTTTAATTTTTTTTTAAAGTTTTACAGAAATACGTTTTTGTCGTAAATCGCGTAAACAGTTCCTCTAAAGCTTCCGGTAATTGTCATAGAATTAGATTGATTTAACTCTTAATTACGCTTAGACACAATAAAAGTTAAATAAAACCGAAAGTTAATTTAAAGGTATGTGGATCTTAGTAAAAAATTATAAGAGCTCATTTTGTATCTTAACACATTTAGTGCACCACCGTAGTGGAGATTGCTTTGGGGCCTATAGCAACTATGGCTTTTCACCTCGAATGATCCTTATTATATACAGAAACAACAACAAGACACAACAATTTTATTTCTTGTTCCATTACATATTTATATAACTACAAAGAGACATTCACGAATACATCCATGTCTTACCCGAGGATTCGAACCCAGGCCCCCTCCGTGGCAGCAGCTATCGCTACCGACCACACCACTGGGCGACATCTTAACATATTCACGACGGGGAATGTGAATTATCGTTTTCATTCAAAAAACATCATTGACTGAGGGCGTAGCACCTTACAGGATATGGGTTTATATAATGTTGTCCATTTTTTTTTTATTGTAAGACATTTTATATTAAACTAGTACATTAAAAGATATTTACCTATGCATAAACTTGGGATACCTATCTAGAACACCAATTTACAAAAGACTTTCAGAACAGGCAGGAGTTGCTACTGTTTTAAAATTCAGATTTGATAAAAATTGCCCGTCGGAATGTGTTAACAGAGTATTTAGAGATTTTTTAATGCATATTTGCATGCATACTGTGACAGTTTTTAAGCGTATAAAATCCACTTTCTAATCAGAGATATATAATTCATGCAACATTTAAATAAAATGGCCATAAAAAAGAAACAAGAAAGAAAAATCATGCGTCAAGCATAGATTATAAAACACTTTACAAAACGTTCAAAATACTTTAAAAAAAATCACCTTTAATAATAATATACCAAAGAAAACATTTTACAAAAAACATAGCACGTTTAAAAATCAGATTTCAATAATTACCGTTGATAGCCTGAAAAGAACTTTAATTCTTTTGTGTATCTCTGTATATAATGTATAGATTTGTATATATTATACATAGTAAGCTAACATTTAGTACAGGAATGACCACACCGGGAACCCAGCTTTCGCTTGAGAGTATAAGTGCAATCCCGGGTGGGGGGGGGGGGAGATAAATTTAGTACAGCAAGAAAACTCATAACACAGTTAAAAAATCGCCTTCAGAAATCTGTAGCAATAGCCGGAAACGTACTTGAATTCTTTCGTACAGCCATGCATATTACCTATAAATTTTTATACGCCAAAAATTACGTTAAAATTTAATTCAGTAAGAAAAAAAACCGCTTAAAACTACTAAAATCATACTTCCGAAAAATATCATCCACAGTCGGCAGTATATTTCTTTGCATTGCCCTGTATATAATTTTATTTATATTATACTAACATCTCATAGAATACTAAATGTAGTTGAGCTTTAAAATGCATATCTCAAATTAAGAAACACTTTTAAACAATTCATGCTCATTCTAAGCTTTGATTCTCAGTAGCCCTGTATGTGGGCTATAAAATTTTACACAACACGTAGCATGCGGAAATTTACTTTGTCTTCAAAACGCATATCATAACTGAAAACACACTTTCAGCAATCTTTTCTAATAGACAATAATTTGGGTACGGCATTATAACCAGAATATTTTAATTGTCCATGTAAATGAATGATAAATGCGACGCACATAATATTCTACTGCAAGCATCTTTCAATAAACCTCCACATTGCATATCAGTTTCTCCAAGTTTGAAATATTGTTACATAATAAGATGCGAATCGTTTTTATTTGAAGACAAACACTGTGTGTGTGTTCCTCTGTATACATACTGTAAATGCCACAGATAATATACTAAAGGGTGGTCCAATTGTTGGTATTATGAATGAAAACGCATTTTTTATGAGTAAAATCGAAATTCTTTATTGAAAAGGAAGGTGGGTCTATGCCATTTATGTATGGAATACAATATCGCACAAATGTCCACCGCGACTCCGCTTACATGCCATCATCCGAACATCAAAATTTTCTATGACTTTTCCCAGAATGAGCAGATTCATGGCCAAAATTTCAGAGCTGATGTTACGTTTTAGGTCTTGGATTGTACGGGGGGCACTGGCGTACACTTTACTTTTCAGAGACCCCAAAAGAAATAATCCATCAAGGTTAAATAGCACAATCTTTCGATCTTAGCGGCCAATTCACATCAGAATTTCTTGAAATTACGCGATCTGGAAATTTCTCGATCAATAAGTTGATGGTTCGGCGAGCAATGTGTGCCGTTGCACCATTGTTGTGTTGTCAACGAGTCCATAATTACAAATGGCATACATTTGACAGTTCATACATGCATGATGCATGACAGCTGACACAAATAACCTGTGAAATATTCATAGTTCAAAAAAGCACCATCAGATGGACCACCCTGTATATAGTAACAATTTTCAATTGCACCTTAATAATGTATATAAAATTCATTACGTTTTTTTTAATAGTGTAACACTATTCAAATACACTGCAAATGATTTACCCCCGTAGACCATAATGTAACGGAATTTCGAGTTCTCCTATAAATGAAGTATAAATGCTACACACTTCATTTTCTATACCGAACATGTAAGGGTAACCCTCAATAACTTATAACAAATATATGACAATCCGAGTATATTTACTGGAGATACAGTTCGAACAGTCAAACAGACAAACCCAATTCAGAAAAACTTTTCAACTCTGTTGAAAACGGCCACAAAAAGAAAGAAATGATTTTCAATAATAAGCATTTTTGAATATTTATTTCATTTTATTTTATTTTGTTTGTTGCTGGTACAATATTTTGGATATTAAAAATAAGTATTTTTCAAAGATCGAAATAAATGAAACCATTTTATATGTTTAACCCTTAAATGCCTGATTTTTCAAAAATCATTGTAATAATGTTTTTCAGTTTTTATTTTTTAAATATATCATGGGAAAAATGCTTTAAAAAATCATATTTTATTTTAAGTATGGTTTACGGCTAAAAAACAGTTTGTTACTAATCGACAATACTGGTCTATAATTGAAAAAATAATTTTTCTTGATAAAATTCTATACTATTTAACACACAAGAATTTTAGGAACTATAATAAGAAATAAATTTTACCTGCTCACTGCAGAACAAAATGTATTTCGCAAGCTTCCAAGCAACACAAAAAGAACATGTAGCAACAATTGAAAAAATAAATCTATCTTTATTCTTAAACAGCACAAGTGTTGCCATCTACATGTTGAAAATCTATTTAATAATATATTCAGAATGTATTTTATTGGCAACAATAGGCACTATAGCTTCAATATTATTGTAATAGTATTTTAGAAACCGAAATTGGGTATGTTGCCAAAAAGCAACACCAGGCCTTTAAGGTTTAACTTTTTTATTTAATTTACCGACTATAATCCGTAAAATTGAATGCCATTTTCCATCACTATAAAATTCTGTATCCCTCTTTTAAAAAACAGGAAAATTTTCCAAGGTTCACTGGATGCTTCCGTAATACTTAAAACAGAAATTAAAGATGAATAATTAACGAATAAGAGTCCCTAAAATCATAAAAAAGGAGAAGAGTAATTAGTTAAAAATTCATTACTTTATTTGACATGTTTTTTTTTCTTCAAATGGTTGTTTTTTATAAACTTCTAGTTCTAAAAAAATTATAAATGATAAATGTGGTCATATACAAAATTTAACAAGATAAAATAGCATTAGATATTTAAAATATCATAGAGACATTATTTATACAGCATTTGGACATTGTTTATTTTTAATTAAATGTCTCGTTTAAGCTCAAAATATGAAGATTTTACTCAATTTCTATTGGAACTCCAAATATTTAAAATGTTTAAAACATGAATTAATAAATGATGTTTCGGCTGATTCAATAATGCTTATATTACTTTAAAATTCCTTAATGATTCTTTCAGTTATTATGTATGTTAAAGGATAAAAAGGCTTTTACGTTATCTGATTCTATTTATTTGCGCAAAATATTTTTATACGATACAGTTCGTTGGAAAATATTCTTTTTGATTAAATATATAAAAGGAATTAATGAAAGATTCTGAAAACATAACTGTAAAAAAGTATAATGCAGTAAAACTGAATTATTCAAATATTTTAGAATTATAATTTTGTGCTTGCAGAATTAGTTCCAAACAACTTTTTTATGAAGGTAGGCTAGCGTCAAATGAATTGTTTCGTGTGTGAACGTGTTTTACTGATTTTAAAATTTGTACGTAAACAATAGACAAATTGTACAGACCCTTTAAATTTTAGAAAGCGTGCCTGAATCTCCTTGGAATATATTACTGTTTCAACAGTAGATGGGGCATTCTCACAATCTTTTGACTTTCAGGAATAAAAATCTGGTGAAATGAAACTTGCAAAAATGATGTTTTTAACTTACAGTCAAATGCCTTAATATAGTAGCGCTCAACAGTATTTTGATAAATATAATAATTCACTTAATTGAAAAGAATAATAAAATACAAAAATCAATCATTTATTTTATTTAACCATATTCAATGTTTTAGAGAATGTTAATAAATTAACAATAAATATTAATAATATTAATAAACGTATATATATATATACTATATATATGTATATATATATATCAATTAAAAAATCCCTTAACGGCTTAAAAGTTTGTGACGCAGCACTTTATCTTATTGGTATAAGAATTTTAAATATGGAGCTTAAAAATAATGATATCAAATTTTAAGTGACGCTATATTATTTATTTCATCATTTTATTTTTGTTTTATTTATCATTGCATGCGTAAGAATAATGTTAAATTTAAAAGGATGTATAAAAATTTATTCATTCATGCGTTATCATTCACATCTTTCATAAATCCAAACTATGAAGTTTAAAAGATATGATATCAAAATTTAAGTGACGCCTTGATGTAGCCTTAAACAATATGTTATAAATTCAATTTTAATTATTTTTGATTTGGCTAAATATATTTACTCATCTAACCAAAACTTCTAATTTTCCAGTACACTGTTTAAAATATCACTTTCACTGAACCTATACAATGCACTGTAACGTATTTATATGAATAAATTAATTTATCTTTTGTGCCACGCTATCCAAAATCAAAAGTAAAATTTATGTAAATGATTTCTTTGCGTCATAATATCCATTTGCGTGCATTTAGCTTAGTTTGGCTACAATGACGCAAAGAAATCATTTACATAAATTTTACTTTTGATTTATCTGGCCAAGTGCTGGCCCGTGAAGACCTCTAACGTGATGTCAGAACACCGATATTAGTGTAATTGAATAAGAAAGTTGATTACATGAGAATGTGCTTGGTACATTAGAAATAGTAGTGTGCTGTAAAATGGTAAAATTTAGTGAGTTTAGTAAAATAATAGTGAGCAGTTTGTCAAAATCATCAGGACCACCTACCTATTAACAAAGTAACATGTTACAGTTTATGCGCCTGTCAAGAATGGTGCTGCTGTCTGTGCTAAAGTATAACAATAGTTATAGATTGAATATATAAGCTACAAACAATCTATTCTCTTGTCGAGAGTCCACACTTTGCATTGACTATTTTATTCACATTTTCCCTTTTTTAAAAATTTTTACACATAAAATTTTTTATGAACATTTTTATGTTTTATCTTTACTCACAAAAAAATTAATAATAAATATTTAGGCTTTTTTCGGGTGCGAGGGCCTGTGCGGCCGCACCTGTCGCACACCCCTAAGGACGGCTCTGTCGGTGTGAGGTAAAGGAAAATGCAATAACTTTGAAACGAAAAATGTTCGTACTTTCACTGAGAAAAAAAATTACCAATATGTAAGTATGAATTTTTTTTTACAAAAAAGAAGAAAAAGACGATGTTTGTAGTATAAATTTGGGGCCCTCTCAAGTTACGCGCCTAGGGCGACTGCCCCATTATCCCCACTTCGCACGGCCCTGCTGAGACATATGTAAATCTGACGCCATAGCAAATTGGATTAAGCTGTCAACCTGGTCAAGTTATGCTAATATATTATCATTGTGCAAGAAGTTTATCCAAGCCAAGACTGACAAAATTTCTGAGTATTAGGAATAACCAAATGCAAATAAAGAAATGTGTCTTCTATGGCTTGCATTCTGACAAAAAAATGACGTTTTACAATACAACAAAGTGATTAAAAGTTCTTGATAGTATATAGCTATTTTTTTTAGAATAAAGAGCATAATTAAATATGGGTTAAAATATTTTAAAGACTGAAATCAGTACTGATACTGAAGGTCTTGTACCCATGTATATCATTTAAAATTCTTCAAATTGTACCTTCAATGCAAAACTCTGTCATGTGGAAATATTTAGATTTTATTGGCCATTTTATCCACAATCGTGGTGAATTTTAACTTTGTGCATATTTCTTAATATAGGCTAACTGGGAACATTTTGTTAAATGGGATTGCTGCACGGTCTGAAACATTTAAAAGCAACTATGATCCATTAAAGGTCACAAAAAGATATTTCCCTTATTTTCTTCTTTGATTAAATTCATCAACATTTAATAATTTTTTTTAATGTATTAGAGATTATCAATAGATTTTGAGCTTTACGACATTTCCTGGCTAATTGTCAATTCAAAACAACATGCCGTGCAATCAGCATTCGAAATAATTTCTTTAATCCGCGATACTATAGTATTTTCAAAATCTGAAAAAGATAGGTGAAAAGACGACGCATATATTTTGTTTTCTTTCGGAATAATAATTAATAGCAAATCAATGAAGAAACGACGAATTTAAACACTAAATCCATCATTATAGCGAATTTCTGCTCGCTAAGAAGTAAACAAATAAACGTGGATTATCTACCTATTGAAACCTACAGCACTTCTCACTCATTGGTCAGTTGGATCGCGACTACTCCCACTTACCATGTGACGCCAAACCTGCTCACTAATCACAGACGAGGAAATTACCAGAGAGATAGAGTTTTTCTGAATGTGTGTTTGGTTTCGTTTTACGCATTAACAGGAAACGAAAATGACAGAATTATCAAATAATAAAACGAGTTTTCCTAGAAAAAAGGAGTGTTATTCGTTTAATCTCAAACAGATTCATATCATATATCAGTTTGAAGAAAATCGCCCAGGCCATTTTTGAGGAATCGAAATTGGGAATTTGTACCACTGCTTTTGCTTTAAAAATGGGTATTTAGATCTCAAAATATACTGCACGTATGTAAAAATTTCATAATAGGATTAGACTGCAGATATGAGATAGGATTAGACTGCAGATATGAGACTGTTCTAAAAAAATCAGAATAATAAGAGCTATATTTGCTGAGTTATTGAAAGGTGGCTTTTCGCGTTTTCTTTGAAGTCGAGTTAGCTGTATATGTGAGTTCCGCCATCTACGAAGTCTATGATACGATACGATACGATATGCTTAATGCTGTGTCACTCGGAATGCTATCGTCTTCCATGACAATCACTACGGTATGTACCTACGGAAATGTAAAATGATTTTATAAAAAATTCTAGACACAATCAATTTGTAGAGTATTGTAAATTTATCCTATCCGAGCCACGTGTAAATGTTAACTTAAGTGCAAATAGAGTTATATTTCACAATCGTCTTCACACGATAGAGATAGATTTGAAAGAAAATTCATGCTTGAAAAATATTTTTAACACGATAAAAATTCAGTAAACGGTTTTCAATTTTCAAACAAATTGCAATGTAGTTTACAAATTGTATTTGAAAGTACATTTTTTTCTCTATTCGATGTTGTGAAAATTTAAAATGTGCTACGCTTAGAAATTAAAAAAATGAAAGCGAAATTTGATCGTCTGCTATTCCCCCACAATATTCCAAATAGTCGGAATTCTACTGTATTTAGTTTTTAATTAAATGTTTCTTGTAATATTTCTATGGTAAATTTTCGGTAACATTTTAGATACAAAAAGACAAAAATAAATTAGTATTAGTTTTATAGTTTTTTTCTGAGTTTCTGGTGTTGTGAACTGAGTCAGTCTTTTTCAGGACAAAACTTCGATTACAAGATGGATTTTATATAATGCAAAAATAAAATAATTTTCATTTATTGTATTAACACAATTGAGGTTTTTTATTTTATTAACATGGAATAAAGTGGAAAATCGTTAATTGATAAATTTAGTTGCAAAAGTTATTCAGGTTGCGTTTTTTTCCTTTTTTATAATCAATTTTCAACGAATTATTACAACGTCTAGTATTACACAACGAGTTGTAACGCAACGAATTTTTGTGGAATTGTTTTATGGTACTGGATTCAGTAACTTTATTTTTCCTTTTGAAATTAAAATTTGGTTAAGCGGGATAGGTACAGAGATGAATGTATGTCTTTTATGACTACTTTTAATCTTCGAAGATGTCGCTATAATTCTGACTATATTTTGTATTTAGCCGCGTTTCATTATTTGTCTATAACTGAAAGCCTATATAACTCTAGATCACGAAGTGTATAAAGACATATTCATGGCTATCATTGTGTAAGGATAAGTGATACCTGTTACTGAAGGTAATCTTACAATCAGAGAATGACAGCTATATTAGTCCTTGTGATAATATCATCTGATGAAATGGAACATATTCAGCAAAGCTGTTGAAGATGTCATTTCGAAGACAGTTAAGTATTGCAAACGTTTACCATTGATATATTGAAAATAGCAAATAAAGCCTTTGTGCAAGGATATTAAAAAGCAGAAAAGCAATGTTTAAAAATGCAAATATACATAAAATCACAAACAGTTGTTTCGAATCTACTAGCGATATTCTTCTTCCGTGCAAGCGTGCTAGAAAAATCAAGGCTAGTTAAAGTCTTATGTACCCGATACGGGTAGCAAATGCTCTAAAAACAACCAATGAGAGAAAAGCAAATTAAATGATTGAGTGGACAAATAGCCACATGTACCGGAGAACGAGAGAAAAAGAAACCAAAAAGGGGAGAATTAAATTAATGCTTTCCAAATACTTGGAAAATCAGGAGTCATGACAAGTCATTGACTAAAGAGTGAGAATTTACCAAAAATCAAGCTTACCAAAAATCAAGATCAAGGTTAGAAAAACATTTTTGTATGATGATGGCTAAAAAAAATTGAACCTATGCTGAAAAGACCAACAATCTTGAGCAATAGATGAATAGTCTAGGAGAAATGTACCAAAAAAGGTGGTTACCTTGCAAAAGGTCGGGTAAAAGATTTTTTTTTCTGAGTTGTTTATACTTATGCCAAAATGGAAAAACCAAGTTTTCTAACAAAACTTCTTAAGGCTAAATTTTCTGAGGCCAAAAAAAATAATAAATAAATAATTAAATAAAATTTTGAGACTTTTTTTGATTTTTTTGAAATATCTCGAGACTCGTTGCCGTAGTATATTATTTGTCAATTACAATATTAAAGAAGATAAAATTCTCTACAATTTTCATACCTACAACTTTTTTATACACTCAACAGAAAGCGCAGTTCGTCATTTCAAAAATAGGACAATTTTTTCAATTTTCTTAAAAACCTTGAAAAACTTAGTTCCGCCCTGATTATTCAAATGTTTCCCCCGGATTTAATCGTGTATGTCAACTTCTATATATTGGTATCAGTAAATTAAATGTTTCAGGGCCAAAACTAGCCCTTTTTGCGCCGTGGCAAACATGGATCACCGCGCTTAAAAAGAAAATTTACCACGAGAATTTTAATAAATATCTAATAGCCGGATTCTGAAAAATTTTAGGTGTGTAATCATTAAATACTTAATGTGAACTACGTAATCAGCTTTGCCAGATATTGTTTCATTAAAACCTTGAAAACCGAACCGAAATTAGTCCGCTTTAAACAGGTTTCCATCTTAGCAGGTATAATTGTTCATATTCTCTATCTTAAAAATATATAATTTTTTCTTTAAAGACCAGATTCGGTATATACAGATTTCATTTTTAAAGATTTTACGGTAGTTGAAGTTTTGAGGCGTTTAAAGTCACAGTTATATGAATTATGAGACTAAATTAGTCACACGAAGACATCCGCAAGGTAATATTAAACACATAAGAGTATTCTTGACAAATGTCTTGCTGGCATTTTATTACTTTTAAATTTTTTGTTTCTTTTTTTCTTTTGTTATGGGATACCTGAGATCAATATCGAATGTTGTGCTTTTGTGCTTTTTCGGGTTTGGTTGCATTTTTCGGTTTTAATATTTGGACATTTTAATTTTTGAAAAACTGTTTGGAACCCGTTCTGAAATTTATAGTACCCCCATTAAAAAAAAAAAAAAAAAAGCAACCAAATTCGAAAAATTAAAAACACACAATGTTGGATATCGACCTCAGATCTCACGTGAAAAAATAATTTAATAATTTCTTGCTCATGTAAAATGGGTTGCGGTAAAGCATGCACATGCCGAAAGACTGGAATAAAGTGCTCTTCGATTTGCAAAAATTGTTGCGGAATCAATTTCGGAAATGTAGTTAATTTTTTTCCAGATGACGATGAAGATGAAGATGACAATATGACAATACTAGAAAAAGTGCAGGAAAATGCTGATGAATGGGAAGTATCAGGCTTTATATATCTAGATGATTCAAATATCTGCTTTATTCAAGATAAGGATAATCTGTCGAAACGGGATGCTAATAATCCTACAACACTGCCATCAGAAAGAAAAAAATATTGTTAAACAGCCTGCAGAAATTATTATTATTAAAATACATTTTCCCATTTAGTTTTTGTAGTCATATTGCGTACCTTATTTTGTGTTGGGAAAATGGAGTTGAATAAAACAGGTGATCAATGCGAAAACAAAAATGTTTATATGGTCTACAATCATAAATAAATTGGTATTTCATTTGATAAAAGGTATCACTGAGATAATTAAACAGATATAGTTTCAAAACAGTACATGTTACAGAAGATTAGAATATTCCACAAAGTATATTTTTCAACAGCCAAAGTAAGTTTTTCTTTTTGAGATTTAAAGCAAATAATAGATAATCTTAAAAGTTTTATATATTTTTGCATGCTAAAAGGATATAACCTCTTGTTATATTTATTGATATAAGTGGAAAAAATATTGACAATGTTTTTTAAAACTAATCTTTTAAATAGTTTTATGAAACCAGCGATCTCAAATATTTTATTGACAGAATTTTAAAATTTTACAAGAGAAAAATGCATGACATTAGTTTGTTAAATAATCTGTTGCCGTTTTTATTGTAGCTATTTCATAAGGTAAAAGTATTTTTTTACATAAAAGATATTTATTTTTTGAGTCCCCCCTTTTATATGGAACTACAATCAATGTTTGCTTCCAATGCTTGCAATGTTTGCTTCCAATGCTTGCAATGTTTGCTTCCAATGCTTGCAATGTTTGCTTCCAATGCTTGCAATGTTTGCTTCCAATGCTTGCAATTCCATTGCTTGCAATGTTAAAGCAATGTTTATCTTTAAAACATTAAAACATATGTTATCAATAATTAGTAAATAAAATATACCATTGTAGTGTGGAATGAAATGTGTTTTTTGCAAATTTTCATACCTATCCCATTGATACCTTGAAAAATATGTATGCATTATAAAAATTATAAAATTATTAAAATTAAACAAGAATTCTTTCTTAATTGAAACTATCGTGAAAATAAGTTACTAAATATTGAAGTATTCTTCTAAACAATGCTTTGAAGTTAACATTGTATACACTTAAAGTTACTGTCTAAATATGGAAATTGTCTCATTCATCTACACTTTGCCCTACTTTTAAAATTATATAAATTTATTGAATGTAAAATGTCTGTTGAGATGAAACTAAAGACGTGAGCAAATAATAGATAATTTACTGCTATCAATTGTTAGAAGTCGACATACACGATTAAATCCGTGGTGGACATTTGAATAATAGCGGCAAAACTACGTTTTTCACCGTTTTTAAGAAAATTGAAAAAAATGTCTTTTTTTTTAAATGGCGTACTGCGCTTGCTATTGAGTGTATAAAAAATTGTAAATATGAAAGTTGTAGATAATTTCGTCTTCTTTAATATTGCAATTGACAAATAATATGCTACGGTAACGAGCCTCGAGATATTTAAAAAAAAATAAAGTCCCAACATTTTGTTGTTTCTTAGCCACAGAAAATTTAGCCTTAAGAAATTTTGTTAGAAAACTCGGTTTTTCCCTGTTGGCATCATTATAAACAATTAAAAAAATCTTTTACTTGACCTTTGCAAGGTAAAATGTACATTTTCCCTGGACTAGAACGCTTAAGCTCCTGATCTTTAACATAACCTTCATGTTCTTTTAAACGAAATCTAAGAGCACGTTTAGTCTGGCCAATATAAGAAAGACCACAGGAGGTTTGGTAAATACCCCAGTTATCTAGGTGATCAATGGGGTGTTTGAGATTTGAAAAAGAGATTTTGTTAACAGCCGAATAATAACATTGATATATTATTCACAGGTATACATTATTATTTACCCTGACTCCTGTAATATTAAACAGCCTTACGCATACAACTTTTATTTTTCTGTTAACACAACTGGGTGTTTTACTTTATTGACGTGAAATAATTGTTTTTCTTGAATTATCGTTTGAAAGTGTTTCAGTTTGTAAAAGTTATTCAGGGTACTTTTTTTTTCCTTTTATAAAATCTATTTTCAATGAATTATCACAACGACGAATAATGCACAAAGAGTTGTAACGCAAAAAAATATTGTAGAAATGTTTTATTATACTGGATTCAGTAATTAAATTTATTCTTTTGAAATGACATTTCGGTTAAACGGATAGGAATTGTGATGAATGGATGTATTTTATTGCTACCATTAATCTTCGAATATGTCGCTATAATCCGGACAATATTTTTAAGGAGGCTCATTTCATTATTTGTCTTTAACGGAAAACCTCTATATTATACTAGATCACAAGTGTCTGAAACACATTCACGGCTCTCATTGCATACAATGTAAGTGATACCTATTATTGAAGATAATCGTGCAATATAAGATTGACAGCTATATTAGTCCTCGTGATAATAGCTTCTGGTGAAATTAAAAGTATTCAGCAAAGCTGTTGAAGTTGTTATATCGCAGACAGTTCAGTACTTCAAACATTTACCACTGATATATTATTCACAGGATATACATTATTATTTACCATGACAAATGTAACATTAGGCAGCATTTTTAATAAAAAACAAATTATTATGTGTAAACATGATGCATAGTTTTCTGGTCATTTGAATACTCTTGTACTGATGAGGGGCTAAAACTTAGGCCGAAACGTTTGCATATTTAATTGTATATGTATTTATGTAATTTTTACTTGTATGTCTGATGAATTGTAATATATATTTTATTTTTTTAATTTTGTATATCACATGTTAAACAATGTTTATTTATTTTAATATTATGTGCAATTTTGGGCATCTTTCAAACATGTGTACAAAATTGTCTTTCTGGGCTATACTTGTGTTTTTCTCTCCAAATTCTAAATAGCGTTGAAATGTTGTTTTTTGGAGGGGTAATGGAATTTTTTTTGGTTTGGTAATCTGACACTTTATATTTCAGCGATAGCAATTTAATATTTTTAATAAAAGAACATACTATGAAATTGACAACTTAATGTGACACTGAATACAACAATTGTGACAAACTGTTTTTTTTTTTAATTTCATTAGAGATAATTAGAAATAAAATTGTTTACAAAAATCATATAAGTAGGGGTTTTTCGTTTACATATGCGGAAATAGCAATGTTTGAAGGTTCATATTTAAAGTACATTAGACTTTTTTTTGAGTAATTCTCAGCAGAACACGTGTATAGCACAGCAGTGTATAGCTCATGTGTATATCTCAACAGAACACACTAAATATTTTGATATATTTCTTGTTCTAGCCAGTGATAATTTTGAAAAAGTCTCATTTTTTAACACTAGAATGGCGGTGAGGGGCCATTATGGAACCAACCATATATATATAATTTGATTCGAACCAGAAATTTCTTTATAAAATATGTTTAAACGACACAAAAGAAAAAAAGGGCTAGTTAAATACAGAAAAACCTCCCTAAAGCGACCACGTTCCGTTCCAATAAAAATGGGCCGCTCTTAGAGGAGATCTTTTCATGGAGGTCATGTTTAAATTTAGATTTTAATCGTTGAAAAAAGGTATCAATTAACGTTACTAAAATTTATTTTTCTCACTAGGAAAAAATGTAATAATTTATGTATCAAAACAAAAGTTAATTACATAAGTTAATTACTACAGAGTTTAAAAAACGAATACATTTACGTTAGCTTCGATTTTACGGTTTTATCTTTTATAACTTTTATTACTATGTCCTTTCGAAGTTCAGTAAATAAATGCATTTTTTTTTTTTTTTGGACGAGAACAATTAATGACGATTTCATTATTTTATCTATTTCTTTGAGAATTTCCTGACAGAATAGGGCAAGGTAGTTTATTGACTGTCATTCTTAATTTGTCATGAGGGTTAAATCCATTTCCTAAAAAGGTAGAAAGGGGTTTAAACACTTAAAGGTTGCCGCAATTTAAAAAAAAATCTAAACTTAATTTAGAAGTTTCATGAATAATGCTCTCTCCAGAATTATTTTTCGAATAAAACATTCTTCAAGCGACCATGGAAAAACGGAATTTGTTTCATTTTCTTCAAAGAAATTGGTAGCTCATAGAGGAAGTTCATCTGGGATGGTTCATCTGGGATGGAGTTCATCTGGATTGACAATCTCTCATGGCACACTAGTGTGCCGCAGCACACAGGTTGAGAGACATTGATCTAAAGTATATGGTTTCATTTGAAGAAAAGTTGCCGATTCAGGGAGTAGAAACCCGTGAGGTATTTTTCCGATTCTCGGAAGTATTTTCTCGATTTTCAGTAAAATACGCCAGTGTTTTAACGACTGTAAATTCACTTTGAAATTCTACCTTTTTTTATAACAGGAAAAAAAATTAGAAAATCCCTTCATATGATTTTAAATATATGTAAATTGACTGTTTTGCTTTACATTTAGTTAAAATATAACTAATGCGCGCGATTCTGAGAAGAATAGTTTTTTTAATGTAATTTTTTGAATTTCTATTTCAACCTTTACTGAGACAATAAAAATCACATCATGGTAAAAATATGACCGATGAAAATTGGAAAAATCATTATTTACAGAAAAAATATATACTTTATGTTTGTTTATGTGATTTTGTAGTTTATATTAAAAGAACACAGATGAAAAAATTCCTTGGAAGTTTGAGTAATTTTTATGCTATTGTTTATATGTAAATGTATTTAATGAATTTTTATTTCAAGCATTACTGACGAACAATAAAGATTAATTTTCCGATCACTTTGTGCTTTTGTAATTCATAATCAAACCGAAACAAAAATACATGTAAATTTGAATAGCATATTCTGAGATTATTTAAATAATTTGTAAAATAAAATTGCTCTGTGAGTTGTTTTTAGGAAATTGAGATATTATAATGCCTTTATTTCAAATTTAAATGTACAGAGAACCAAAAAAAAATACTTTCAAACTTATATATAGTAAAATAATTATTCTGTTACATTTTTTAGTTAGTTCTACATTTTTTAAAAGCTCTTTATATAAACTTAACATTTTAAAACATCTGTTGTTTTATAACTAATATTTTTAAAAATTGTTTAATTATATATTAATGATGATCAATTCAAAACATCCATAATTATAGTGAATGAGTGTATTGACCAAATATTAAACAAAATCTTTTCAAACAAAGCAAAAGACACTATTATAGAAAACCATTAAAATATACCTTAATATTTAACTTTTTAACCAGTTTAATGATTGTGTTACGACTTTCTTACCTGATTCTGAATAGTTTCCATTTTTTATAATTAAAATTTATGTTTTTGAATGTTATTGTACTATGTGTTTATTTTTCAAAATAACTGAAATGTGTTTATACTTGACTTTGGCCTCTTTGTCTTCTGTCTGTCTCACCGACTGATCGTGCTCTAACTCTGTAAAAGTCCTACTCACAGTTTAATGGTGAAATTAAGCGTGGCCAATGGAGCTGTTGAAGATGTCTTGTTCCAGACAGTTCAGTACTGCAAATGCTTACCGGTGATTTATTATTTACAAATTACATATTAATGTGCACACTGACTGTAGCATGTAACTTTAAATACCCTTTGTAATAAAACACTAATTAATATGTGCATTTTTACCAATCTGACAAATACGGTCGCAAAACTGTCCGTCTGTAACATTTATTTCTTTTCGTAGAACAAGAATATAAATAACATTGAAATGTTGCTTTGTAAAGCGTTTTTATTGTGAGATAAATTAACACTTTATATTTTAATAGTAGTTTAATTTCTTTTGAGATAACATCAAGTATATTTTACGCTTTTTTATAGAGATATTCTCAAAACACGGGTATTGCTATTAAGAAATGATATATATATATATTTGGTTCTAGCCAAAGAGGTTTATGAAAAATTTTCATTCTTTGAACAATTTTGAAACTAAATTAAAATGCAATTAAAAAAACTTTATATAAATCACCATAAAATGAAAGCAATTCACAAGACACGATTCGATCTGGAAAATATAACAGCAGCTCGTCATCAGCTACTGTAAAAACGTGTCCGTAATGGGACAAGGTCACAAATAAACAGAAATGGGAAAGCTGAGAGCTTACAAAGAGTGCGACAGGTAGTACTAGCGGTAAGGTAAACGCCAATCCCAGAGGAGCACCTGCAGAATTGGAAAGTGTTGCCACAATGACAGAAAAAATAATAAAAAAAAGAGAAAAATGAATTAAAAGAAATAAACAAAATTAAAATTAAATAAAGAAAACAATTTAAAAAATAAATAAATAATTATATATATAAATAAAAAATGAATAATAATAATAATAATAATAATAGAGAGAATAAAAAAGATGTTTTTTAAATAAAAAATTAAAAGAAGTAAGCAAAGAATGAAATGAATTACAGAAGTAATTTCCAAGCTGAAGATAGAAAAGGAGATGATGAGAGATCATTGACAAGTTTCTCAGAATTTTAAAAAATACAATAAGATTTGTGAAAATCCAAGTGAGTGGAAGAGACAGGAGAAGAAATAGTTCTGGCCAGAGAATCTTCTGGGATAAATTGAAACAGGGACTAGAAATCCAACAGTGAGAGGCAATCAATTGAACCGAATTTTGAAACTATTTTAAAAATTTATGACTTCAAGCGTATAAAAGTCACTACTACAATAAGTCGGAATACAAATTTACTTTTAACGAATTAGCATCCAAACAGTGTTGCAATTTTGACTGAATTACAGCACTACATTTTGAAATCAAAGGTTTTTCCTTATACAGTATGCGTTCGTGTGAAAAATATAAAAATGTGTCCTTCTTGGTTTTTGCGCATTTATATTTCATTTATGCATATCATATGTATACGTTTATATTCCATGTACTAGAATTTTTGAGATAAAAAAACATTTGAAGTGCAAATTTTCAAAGATGCCGATTGTGAATTCTATGAAACATAACTCTTTGTAAAGAAAAGAGATGTAATCCAACTGTGCTACTCCGGCCTTAAATATGATATGTCTTTGACTTCAAAATACAGGAATGCAAGTGAATCTTAAAGAACTAGCTTCCGCTGAAGAAAATATACCGATTCTGGCTAATAAAACTCGCGAGGTCTTTTCGTTTGATTTAGAGATCAGTAAAATAAATCTAGGGTTTTATCAATTGTAATTTTACTTTTATTTTTTTCTCTTTTTATAAGGCAAAGAATTTGAAAAAGGCCTTTCATATTAATTCGTATACACGTAGGTAATTTGACTTTTTTGAGCTGACTTTAATTTAAATATAAGTAATACATATGATTCTGAAAAGAATATTTTTGTTCCTAAAAGTTTTTTTATTTTAATTTCAAGCATTTTTGTTAACGTTTGAATTGAGATTTTAATTACAGATTCAACAAGCATATGGAAAAAATAAAGTTTATATTTTCACTTGACTGACTGATAATCAAGGCACAGCCCAGGATACTGAACCTAGAAGCATGAAAATTGGGGAGGGGGGGGGGGACACTTCTTATGACATAAACGTGCACTAACACAGGATTTCCGAAAATTCCGCAACTATGGGGGGGGGGGTCGAAAATTATAGAACATCTTGCTACATCTCAGCAGCCTTTATACGTAGGAGCGTGAAAAATTCCAGAAAATAAATTTACTAAAATTTTAATTAACACGTATTTCAGCGACTTTACAAATTCCCCACTTAAGGGGGTTAAAATGGTGGTCGAAAATTACAGAACATTCGGCATATCTCAGCACCCGTTTTAGGTAGGCAAGTGAAATTCCAGAAAATAAGTCTATCAAGGGGTCTCAGGACTCTTAAAATTGGAAAAAAAGAAAAACAAAAGACCATTTTCAACATGTTACATCTTAAAATGTATTTGATTTTAAGACACAGTTTTTATTGGAATTGAAATATATACGTATGTTCTTTCATTTCATGTATTTAAAAAATTGCAAGATATAGAATTCGCATTTACAGGGGGCTCCAAACGGTAAGATATTTGTCAAGCAGAAAATTGGCATAACAGATTACGCACAGTAAGCGCAAAATAAATTTTGCAACTAGAATGAAAATTTTGTTGCGTACTTATACTCCAGATTATAACAATTAACCTGGACCTAAATAAATTTGTAATTAAAGAATTTTTATATTTTTAAGACAAAGTTGTATTTAGTTAATGCAAAATTTAGAAATTTTCAATAGCGTAATCACCTAAAAAAATATTTTTTTGAAAAACAAAAATTAAATCTTAGGTTCAGATTATACAGACTAATCTGAAACATATGTTTCGAAAATATCATGAAAAAATATTCAGAAGCTTTTGAAATATCGTGTGCGTTATAGCCAAAAACGTCATTTGGAGAAAAATAACTTCAAAATTTCGGAAACGCCGCTTCAGCTATTGAACGGAAATAATTCTAAAAGCCACAAATTTTGCTCTAATGGAAATTTCAAGGAAATATTTATATCAAAATGTTCAGAAAAGATAAGAGTTTAACATCTAAAAAAATTAAAATTTCGAAAATTTTAAAGCTCTAAGAGTCCTGAGACCCCTTAAAAAATTAATCAAACCCATGTTTAAGAGATTTTAGTATCCTCCCCCCCACCTCCTATGGGGGTTAAAGGGTGAGGGTCGAAATCTTTAGAACATTTGACCTATCTCAGCAGCATTTTTAAGTAAGCGTGTGAAATATCAGAAAATATATCTTTTAAAAAATAATCAAACACGTATTTCAGCAATTTTAGATTTACCCATTTAAATGGGTTAAAGGTGGGGGGGGGGAGGGGTAGTAAATTTTAGAACATTCATAACTCAGCAGTAGTTTTAGGAAAGAGCTTGAAATTCCAGAAAATAAACCTACTAAAAAAATTATTTTAGAAATTTTAGAAATTCCCCTAAGTGGGTAAAGATGGGACGGGTAACAAATTGTAAAACAATTGGCCATATCTCAACAGTTGTTTTAAGTAGGAGCGTGAAATAACAGAAAATAAATCTATTATAAAATAGTGAAACATGCATACAGCAATTTTAGAAATTAGCCCTCCTATGGGGTTAAGGGGGGGGGGATTTTTAACATTTGAGATCTCAGCAGCCGTTTTAGGGAGGAGCGTGAAATTCCAGAAGATAAATCTACTAAATATTTTTTAAACCTGTATTTTAGTGATTTTTAAAAATTACTCCCTAAGGTGGTTTAAGTTGGGGTAGGGTCTAAAATTGTAGAACATCTGACTATATATCAGCATCCTTTTAAAATAGCCTACTAAAAATTAAATTAAATACGTATTTCAACAATTCTAGAAATTAACCGCCCAAGGAGAGGTTAAAAGATGGGACGAAAATTTTAGGACATTTGGTCATATCTCAGCTGCCGTTTTAGGTAGGAGCAAGAAAATCCGGATAAAAATTTTATTAAAAAAACAATTAAAGGCATTTTAGCGGAAATTTTTCAGCGATTTTAGAAATCTCCCTCCGAAGAGTATTAGAGATGTAGGGAGTCGAAAATTTTAGAACATTTGGCCATATCCCAACAGCAGTTTTAGGTAGAAGCGTGAAATTCAAGATAACAAGTCCATAAAAAAAAAAAAAAAAAAAAAAAAAAAAAAAAAAAAAAAAAAAACATAAATTTTAGTGATTAAGAAATCCCCCCACCCCCTCTAAGACTGGAGGTACGAAACTTTTAGGTTATTTCACCATATCTCAGCAGCAGTATGCATGAATTTGAGGTTAACTAATTTCCTAAAACAAACTTAAGCATGCATTTTTTCTATTTTAAAAATTCCCACCTAAGAGGGTTTAATAGGGTTTAATAGGTTTCACTTTTAGGTCATTTCGCCATATCTCAGCAGCAGTTTTAGGTAGGGCGGGAAATGAAATTCCGGATAACAAACCAAAATAATCAAAAATAAAATAATATAAACGATTCCTTTGCGTCATAATATCCATTTACATATATTTCGCTTAGTTTGGATACAATGACGCAAAAAAATCATTTACATTAATTTTACTTTTGATTTTGGATAGCGTGGCACAAATGATAAATCAATTTTCTTATAAATACATTACAGTGCATTGTATAGGTTCAGTGAAAATGATATTTTTAACAGTGTATTGGAAAATTAAAAGTTTTGGTTAGATGTGTAAATATATTTCGCCAAACCGAAAACAATTAAAATTGAATTTTAAAACAAATTGTTTAAGGCTACATCAAGGCGTCACTTAAATTTTAATATCATATCCTTTAAAACTCATAGTTTGAATTTATGAAAGATGTGAATTATAAACCATCAATGAATAAATTTTTATACATCCTTTTAAATTTAACATAATTCTTACATATGCAATTATAAATAAAACAAAAATAAAATGATGAAATAAATAATATAGCGTCACTTAAAATTTGATATCATTATTTTTAAGTTCCACATTTAAAATTCTTATAGCAATAAGATAAAGTGCTGCGTCACAAACTTTTAATCCATTAAGGGTTTCTTAATTGATATCATTACTTTTTTAAAGTTAATAATAAAAAGATAAAAACAAAAAAAAATGATTTTTGATGAAAAAAATGATCCTTTACTGATAGGAACGCATAATCGTGATTTCCTTTCACCTTTAATTCCTTTTCCCTCCCTCAAAAAGGGATACATCATACTTCAATTGTAAAGAGTGCTGTGCTATTTGATTTTTTAAAGAACTTTTTAGTAAAATATGTAAGTAATATACAAAATGGGGGGGGGGGGGGGCTGGTTATTGTTTGTTTCACATATATAGAAAGCTTTGTTAAAATTTACTATGTAAAACGTTTACTTTCTTAAAAAATATATCAAGAAATATTACTCTTTAAACCTTTTAATTTAAAATACAATAAATTTGTAAACACAGGAGAACGACGAAGTTAGGCTTTTCATCATGGAATTTGACCTGAAAGTAGTACTCAGTTCGTGTCGCTAGTGCTCCCAGCCTGCGTATCACGTGATCGATTAGATGCAGTTTCAATTTTCGATTATAGATGGTAGCATCAACTGCCATTGAGTATTTTATTATTTTCTTTTTGAGTCTCAAATAATTGTACCATAATTACAATAAATTTCAATGAAAATAAGAAAAAGAGCGGGTTGATAAAGATGTAGGTTTTGTTTATTTCTTTAGTAAAAAACATAAATTTCTATCAAAATAGCCACATTTCCGAGTAAGATTTAATCATAATATTTGTGCATTAAAAAAAAGTTTTTCTCACTAAATAAATAAGATATAAAAAACAGACTAATATTATTTAATACAAAGAATAAATTATATGGTAGTACTGAAAAGGTTTTACTAAGCTGAAGAGAGCATTGTGGAATCAGATTTATCATTAACAATAACTTCACGATTAAGATAAATGACTAAATTTTCAAGAAAGTCCGATTCAGAGATGCTATTGGTATCAAAGATAATTTAAGCATTTTGAAAATTAAAACTATGGCCGGAATCCCAAGAGTGCTTGGCAATAGAAGATTTAAAAATTCCTTGATTAATTACATAAAGCGATTGCTCTTTTAAGCGGATTTTAAGATTTCTTTAAGTTTGACCAATATAAGATAAATCACAGCCATTACAAAGAGTATTATAAATTCCCCATTTACGAAGATCAGGAACAGGAGATTTACTGGAGGGAATTTGAATTTATTGACAGGTTTAAATATAATGTTATGATTGAAACGTCTTAAAACTTTAGCTAATTTGAAACATAAAGGAGGATAAAAGGGGAGGACCACCAAATTATTAGGTTTGCTTTTGACAGATTTGGAAAGAGTAGATTTTTTAGACGGTCTATTGAATTTCTTCATAGCATTTTTGATAGCAGAAGCACTGAAACCTCTTTTGGCAGCAACAGTTTTTAAGTAATTAAGTTCATCCTTAAGGAATGCATAGTCGGAACAAATTTTGAGAGCACGATTTACATACGGGAAAAACACACCAATTTTTTGGTTGACAGAATGATTTGAGAGAGCATGAGGTGGATTAGAGGCAAAAATAGGTTTTCTATAAATACAAGTTTTGAAAGAAGAATCACATTTAGTAAATAAAACATCAAGGAAAGGAAGTTTATTACAATTTTCTAACACAAAAGTAAACTGAATATGTGGGTCGATAGAATTGACTGTTTGAAGAATGGTTGAAATATCACATTATCCTCCTTTATGTTTCAAATTAGCTTAAGTTTTAAGACGTTTTAATTTTAACATAATCTTTAAACCTGTCAATAAATTCAAAATCCCCTCCACTAAATCTACTGTTCCTGATCTTTCTAAATGGGGAATTTATAATATTCCTTGTAATGGCGGTGATTTATCGTATATTGGTCAAACTAAGAGAAATCTTGAAATCCGCTTAAAAGAGCACTCTCGTTATGTAATTAACCAAGAAATTTCGAAATTTTCTATTGCCGAGCACTCTTGGGATTCCAGCCATAGTTTTAATTTTCAAAATGCTAAAATAATCTTTAATGCCAACAAAATCTCCGAATTAGACTTTCTTGCAGCCATTTATCTTAATCATGAAGTTATTGTAAATGATAAATCTGATTCCCTGAGGCTCTCTTCAGCTTGGAAAAACCTTTCCAGTACTACCATATGGTTTACTTTTTGTATTAATTATTATTAGTCTGTTTTTTATATCTTATTTATCTACTTATTTTTAAATTTCACGTGTTCCCATATTTTAATATATGTGTGCGTTTTCATTTTATAATAATTTATTTTCAATTTATTTTAATTTAATTTTTTTGTTTCCTTATTCCCCTGCTACACTGTGTTCTTTTGTTTTGATCATACTCTTATGTGATTGGCTGTTGCCTTCTGCTTTTCTATTGGCTGTTGATTTCCACTTTCCTATTTGCTGCCTCTTCAGCTTGTTTCCTTTCCCTTATCTCTCCTTTCAGTCTTGCTGCTGCTTTCATAGTAGAAGCACGCTTCTTTGCGCCTGACGAAGAAAGACTCACAAGGAGGGGGTCCGAGGATGGTCTCACCGAATGCGATGAACATTTGTGTATGGATAGAGTATAGTTATTATATAAATATATGCGCGCCATAAAGCGCAACCCTTAAGGGTTCTTGAGAAAATAAGTCACAAAATTTAAGCTACAGTTCATAATCGGATAAATATCCTTCTTTGGCAAGCGGCTCAGTAGCGCAATCGGCAGCACAATGGACTTGAGTTGTTTCAGTCCGGTTTCAAATCCGGCTCTTTCTTGTTTTTCGGAACGAAAATTTTTATCAATCATTTTCGAACCGTAATTGAAAAAATATGCATAATAAGTGAAATTTACTAAAAATATGAAATAAATGTATGTTTTGTAGCATATAAGTTCTTTTTTAACTACGAAATTTTGAATGTTTAAATATATAATTAAAAAACCCGCATATTTATGTATATAGACCAGAAAGTTTTTGTTGTTATTTAAAATCATTTACAGTTATTTCAATGAATAATCTATAATTTTTTACAGATAAATAAATTAAAACGCGTGATCTAAATGCGCGAATAATTATGTTATTTAAATTTTTGTTTCTATATGAAAGTATTTCGAATATTTAATGAGTTTTTTAATATCCTTTTTAAATTCTTAATACGACTTTTTTTATGTTGGATTTTTGATTTTGTAATTATTACCTGCCTAATAACTATTTTCAACAATTCTATATCTTTTTAGAACTTCTTTTTCAGCACAAAGACAGTTATTCTAACTATAATCATAAGAATCCAAGATTTAAAAAATTCAAAAGTTAAAAAGCGAGTTGGTAAAAACGATACATTTATTTCACTGTGAAAAATAGTAGCATATTTATGTAAATAACAGTAAATAAATTTTAAAATTAGCTTAATTTTATGCTCTATAAGGGTTCCAATTGACATTTGTTTAGTTTGTTATTATTATTATTTATTTATTTATTTCATCTTTACTTTTCATTAAATATATAAACAGGCAAAGATTTGCACTTAAAATTGTATTTATATAATTAAAAACATCATATAAAAATATTAAAGAAGAAAAAAAATTGATTTCCGAGATAAATTACGTAGACACTTATTCCAATTAAATATAAAAAATTCCAGACTTTAATAATGATATAAAAAATATAAAAGCATATTTTTAATACATCCTCAAATATTTGAAGAAGGAAACAAAATCAAAATAATACATTTGTTCACTTAATTTAATTTATTTCGCTGTTAAAAATTGTTGATATTCATTGAAATAACTGTAAATAATTTTAAATAACAACAAAAGTTTTCTGGTCTATAGACATATAAATGTAGTGGCGAAAGAATAGCCCAGACCAGATGTCGGTAGAAGCCAAAGTCCATTTCACACGAGAAGTTGATGAGCTAGCAAAAAACGGATGGCCGAGCGCTGGATTTGAGGAGATGGTTTTCTGCGTTGGAGGAGAGCGGTGCTCTCTCCTAGCTGATCTTGAATTGGGCGTTGCCCGCTTTTATTTTATTTGACGGAATCTAACTAGATCCGTGCTTGGATTTTCCTTTTTGAATGTTTTAATGTTGTTTTCCTGTATACATTATACTTTTTATAGCTAAGAATCCTTAAGTGTTTGTATTTTAACGATAGCCTAGAAATTTATAATTAAATATGTGTGCATTTGAACAGAGACAGTTCCTTTTTTCGTCTTTGAAAGGAATCTGAATCTGCGACTCGGATCCGAAGGATTTGTTTTAAGCTGCTGAGTTGCTTCGAAAGAATCTGGAAAAGAACTTCGGTTTTTTCGGAAAAGGAAGGAGGAGCGTCTCTTCAAAAACCCTGTGTGCAACGAATGCTCGTAGTGTTTTTTTTAAATTTCACGGGACGAAGGATCCCCCGGGTGTGAACGACTCACAGTGTTTTTTTTTGTGTGAGTCTGTTTTTTTTTCTCGCGAGTGATGTGATAGTTACTGGCTCGCGGTGTGTTTTTTTTAGTGAGCCTTTGTGTGACGAAGTCATTTTATGCAGCCTAGTGATTTATTTTTTGTGGGCTGTTTTGCTAATTTCTGGCTCACTGTGCTTTTTTTGTCGTGAGCTTTGATTCGTCTCTTTTTTCCCTTACGCATGTGAAAAAACATATTCATTTTACACACAGCGAATGTACCGGTGGTGGTACAAGTTCGCACAAACCTTTTTTTTATTTTTATTATTGTGTTTTATATTTTCAAGAAAGGATTTTCCCTTTAAAAGTAAGTGAGTTCCTTTTTATACGTTTGTGTTGCTATTAAACTATTAACTGTTGTTGATATTAAACTGGAAATAAAAATAATGGCGCATTTAGTACGTGCCAAGAAGGTAGACGTTTTAGGGGTAGTACGGGAATTGGGACTGGAAGCTCCAGAAAGCTCTACTAAGCCCCAACTCTCGGACATGATCATTAAATCGAGCGATTATAATGAAGATGTTGCAAAAAATCTTCTAGCCGGTATTGTTGCTGAAAGGGAAGGGTCCGACAAAAAAATACTATTAGAAGAAGAGAGCAAACACGAATTCGAACTCAAAAAACTCGAACTTGAAATAGCCACGAAAAATAAAACCGAAATACCGACGTTGAGTAGCGGGATTAAAAACCCTGATGTTTTGAAATTAATTACAAAGTATAACAACAGCGAGGAAATTAGTATTTACCTTACATTGTTTGAACGCCAAATCAAGCATTTGGGCGTAGAAAAGGAAAATTGGGTAACCTATTTGCTATGTCTGTTACCGTTGGAAATAGTTAATATAATAGGTCGCGAAAAGGAGGAACTCTCCAATGATTACGATTACGGGAAACAGTTATAACTGAAGAGATTCAAACTGAGTCCAGAACAATTTGGACAAAAATTCTTTTCCCATAGAATGGAAAATTCTGCCTCGTGGCATTAACTCGTTTCATTTGAACCTCGTTTCATTTGAAATTACTAATTTTTTGGAACAGTGGCTTACGGGTCTTAACATTTCGTCTTTTGATGATTTAAAAAAACATTTTGGTTATTGACCAAATAAGGAAGAGATTACCGTTTTAGATAAGGGAACATTTTATTGATGACTTGCCTAAGTTTACGAAGGTCTCAGGAATTAGCGGAAAAGGAGCGAGTCCGAAGGGTTTTTTCAATACCGACATTTCAATTGATAATATTGGTACGAATTGTGATGTTTACGTTTTAAATGATTTACAATACGAAATGATACTGGGTAATAATTGTTTAAGTAAATTAAATTTTGAAATATCTGGTAATGGCCTTAAAGTTATGAGTAAGCGAAATAAGGAAAAAATTATACTGTTAATATGATAACTGCGGTTTTCTTAAAAATTCCGAAGTTAGACCCTCCTTCAGATGTTGTAAACATTCTCATGGCCAAGTCAGTCTTGCAGTCGAATGTTGTAAACATTCCCATGACCATCCCAGGCTTGCGGTCAAATCCCATAGGCACTCCCATGATTGAAGAATGCTTAACTGACACTCCTAAGTATGAATCACTTTACTTAGCAGAAATGGTAAATTCGGTTAATATAAACGAAATTGATTTTACTCACATAACTGACTGCGGTTTAAAAAAGGAATTAATTAACTTAATTGAGAATTACAAGCCTGAAAAAATAAAAAGTGCTAACTTGAAAGTTAAAATAATATTGAGCGATGAAATACCGATTACGCACCGACCCAGGAGATTAGCATTTGCAGAACAAGCGTTTGTTGATAAACAAATCCAGGAATGGCTTAATAAAGGCATTATACGAGAAAGTTGTTCGAGTTACGCCGCGCCTATTGTTTTAGCCAAAAAGAAGAATGGCAATTATAGATTGTGTATTGATTATAGAAAGCTTAACCGAAAGATAATTAGGGATAATTACCCTCTTCCGGTAATAGATGATATTTTAGACGATATCGGGCAAAATAAAGTTTTTAGCACATTAGACTTAAATAATGTTTTTTTAGACGTAGAAGTCGATGAGGACAGTAAACAATTTACTTCGTTTGTTACAAATAATTCCCAGTTCGAGTATAATGTAATGCCTTTTGGCTTAAGCTCCGCCCCGCAGTTTTTCCAACGCTCCATATATGCATGCCTCAGAGAGTTAATAAGAGACAAAACGATTTCCGTGTACTTAGACGATATAATCGTCCCTGCGAAGACTGAAGAAGAGGCGCTTTCTAAACTGAAACGCGTGTTTCAGGTAGCATCAGAGTATGGTCTCGAATTCAATTTTTCTAAATGCCAGTTTTTGAAAAGAAGGATCGAATTTTTAGGATACATAGTGGAAAACGGAACAATTCGCCCTTCAGAAACACAAACATTAGCCGTTGAGAAATTCCCTGAGTCACAAAATAAGAAACAACTCCAGAGTTTCCTAGGCTTAACTGGATATTTTAGAAAATACATAGCGAATTATGCTAGAATCGCTAAACCCTTAAGTGATCTCCTGAAAACGGAGAACGAATTTAATTTTGGAGCGAGTCAAAAGGAAGCTTTCCAAACATTGAAAAATAAATTATCTGATAAACAGGTGTTGCACATATTTAGACAAGGGGCAGAGACAGAGTTACACACGGATGCTAGCATCTTAGGTTTTGGAGCAGTTTTGTTACAAAAAGACGATTATGGAAACTTATACCCCGTTCATTTCATGAGTAGGAAAACAACACCCGCCCAAGCCAAATATAGTAGTTACGAGCTTGAAGCGCTGGCTGTGATTGAAGCATTAAAGAAATTCCGGACATACCTGTTAGAAGGAATAAATTTAAAATAGTAACTGACTGTTCCGCATTTCAAAAAACATTAGAGAAGAAAGATCTTACGCCAAAAGTAGCAAGGTGGGCATTATTCCTACAATTTTATATTCTCTGTAGTGGACGCTTTTACAAAATTCGTGTGGTTCTATCCAGTCAAGACTACATCTGCAAAGGAGGCAATTTCTAAATTAAAAATTCAACAAGCTACATTCGGGAACCCAGAGCGAATAATCAGCGACCGAGGTGCCGCCTTCACTTCTAGTGAGTTAAAAAAATATCTCGAAGACGAAAATATTGAGCATGTTCTAATTACAACGGGAATACCCAGAGGAAACGGACAGGTAGAACGACAACAGGAAACACTCATATAAATCCTTTCTAAATTGAGTATCGATGCCCCGTCGAAGTGGTATAAATATGTACCGGCTGTTCAGCGAATAATGAATAGTACGGTTTCCCGAAGCACTCAATACACACCCTTTGAGCTTTTAACGGGAGTAAAAATTAGAAATAGGGAAGATATAAGAATAAAACAAATTCTTGATGAGGAACATGAAAACGCATTTGTTGAAGAAAGACAGAATAGCAGAAATATCGCGAAGCAACATATATTAAAAATTCAGGAGGAAAATCGCAAAACTTGCAACCGTAAACGCAAAAAAGCGAAATGTTATAAAACTGGTGATTTAGTTGCAATCCAACGAAATCAGTTCGGGGTCGGTATGAAGCTACGACCGAAATTCCTTGGTCCATACAAAGTGATCAAAGTGAAGCGCAATGATCGATACGATGTCGAAAAAGTGGGCTCTCAAGAGGGTTAATAGTGACCTCCACTGCAGCCGATCTCATGAAGCCGTGGGCTTCTTCAACCTACAGAGAAAATATAGTGCTAATTCAAGTGGATATATTTATGTGGTTTTTTTTTTGCATCGTCTCATCTTTTCTTTTTTTACTGTGTTTATCAAAAGTGACTGTGCTGTCATCTGAATATATTTTTTTTACTGTTTTATACAAGAAAAAAAAAACTCTCTGCTTAAAAACTGTTCATAGGACTGTACCCACGTGATGAACTCACCTGCGCATTGTTTTTTGGACTATATTTAGCAAAAAAGAACTGAAACTGTGTTTTTTTTCTTTTTTTTTTGACGGAAAGACTGTGTTCGTCTGTATACGTAGTTTGATATTGCAATTATTTGTCATGTTGTTTGTTTTTGTGTGTGTTTTTCCAATATTTTTCAGGTTCCATGAAAGTCGGACGGTACCAGTCCAGTCTATATGGTGGGTGATCTGTGAGGACACAGAATGGTCAGGATGGACGAATGTAGTGGCGAAAGAATAGCCCAGACCAGATGTCGGGAGAAGCCAAAATCCATTTCTCACGAGAATTTGGTGAGCTAGCAAAAAACGGAAGGCTAAGCGCTGGATTTGAGGAGATGGTTTTCTGCGTTGGAGGAAAGCGGTGCTCTCTCCTAGCTGATCTTGAATTGGGCGTTGCCCGCTTTTATTTTATTTGACGGAATCTAACTAGATCCGTGCTTCGATTTTCCTTTTTGAATGTTTTGATGTTGTGGTTGGTTGGTTGGGTGGTTGTATTTATGTCGGCCAATTATCTGCACGTGGGATATGGGCCCTAAGGGGGGGAGTGCCTTCCGTGGAGGTCTTTCTAAGGGAACCTAACCCGTATTAACACTTGGAGAACCAAGGTTCGAAGAAAACCACGAAAACTCCGAACGGTTAGACCGACGGGCGCGATTGGGATCGAACCCAGCACCTCCCGTCTACCAGCCTCGAGAGTAGAACCTCTCGGCCACTGGTGGGGCGTTTTGATGTTGTGTTCCTGTATACATTATACATTTTATAGCCAAGAATTCTTAAGTGTTTGTATTTTAACGATAGCCTAGAAATTTATAATTAAATATGTGTGCATTTGAACAGAGACAGTTCCTTTTTTCGTCTTCTGAATGAATACACTTCTACATAAATATGCCTTTTTTTTCATTATATATTTAAACATGCAAAATTTCGTAGTTAAAAAAGAACTTATATGCTACAAAACATACATTTATTTCATATTTTTAGTAAATTTCAATTATTATACATATGTTTCCAATTGCGCTTCGAAATTAATTGATAAAAATTTCGTTCCGAAAAACGATTCCGAGCCGGATTTGAACCCGGGCCGAAAAGACGCAAATCGAGCGTGCTGCCGATCGCACTACTCAGCCGCTTACCAAAGAAGGAAATTTATCCGATTATGAACTGTATGTTAAACTTTGCGACTTATTTTCTCAGGACCCCCAAGGTGTTGTGCTTTATGGTGCTCTAACATTTACATACTAACTATACTCTATCGATACACAAATGTTCATAGTATTCGGTGAGACCAGCCTCGGACCCTCTCTTTGTCAGATCTTTCTAAAGACGTAGCGCATTCAAGTTTCTGATGGTGTTTTAAGAAGATCTTTTCGTTTTGTATTAATTCACACCAGATTAGTTTCCGAGAAATTAATTATTATAAAATGATTATATTTTAGGGGCTGTATCCAAATTGCAGTGTGGTACTCGATTGGGCTTAGTTGCCGTACCTTCTCTCCACCGTTGTTGTTTTGAAATGTTTGGCGATTTTTGGTTGGCGTGTTGGCGGTGTTTATAGACGTGGCAACCTAGTTCTGGTAACCCCGTTTTTCGGGAGAGCGTGTTTACCGGAGGCGCATTTATTTAATATGGCTGGAGAGTTGGGTGCGTGTAATGTCAGCGATGTTGTTAAGAAGTATCAAGAAATTGTTTTTGAAAAAGGGTTTTTTTTTTTAAGTTTCGGTAATAGGAAGATTTTGGGAAATGAAGGTGACGGTACCAGGTATTTTGTTTTTCGACTTTTAGAAGATAGAGAGTTGTTTATTAGTTTTTTGAAAGTAGTTGGTTTAGGGAAATCTAGTAGGGTTTTAGTGAATGTGGTGGGGATATGAAAGTGAGAAACAGATGCAATACTTCGGATGGTTGTAGTTGGGTTTGTCGTAATAAGAGAGTAATGGCGGATGGTAAGAGGAAAGTTTGCGGTGGTTTTGTGGACATTTTTTTAAAAGAAACAAGAAGTGTTTGTTTTTCGATATGTTTCTGTGGAATGTTTTGAAAAAAAAAGTGTTTGTTTTGAGATATTTCATGTGTATTTTTACATTTTTTTAATAAAAGGACTCTTTTTATGGACTGTATTTTTGTGTTAAAGTGTTCAAAGTTGAATATATATTTTGAAAGAAGCTAAATATTTTTTAATATGGCAAGTTACCATTTTGAAGGTTTGTGTAAAAGAAGGAGATGTCTGTTAAGGTATGTGGATAATTTTATGTATATTTTGTTATATTTTATTGTAATGTTTCCTGTTATGTGTGTATTGTATATGTTTTGTGTTAGCCACTTTAACGAGTTTCGTGCATTTCTGTTCTCGCGGCAGAGGGAGTTTGCTGGATCCAGTGATGTTTTTGTTTTCGGTTAATGAGCGCGAAGCAATCATACAACGATTACTGATTGCCTGTTTATCGAGTTTTGTTTTTTATGTATATTTTGCTTTATGAGTTTTGTACATTTTGAGATTGCTACAAAGCGAGAATTGCTGAATTTTGAAATTGCTATACAGCGAGAACTGCTGAATTCGGTTTTTTTTTCAGTTAATGAGCGCGTAGCGCTCATGAAACGATTACTGGATGCTATTTTAGCAATTTGCTATTTTAGCATTTAAAAATAAAAATATAGGACAAGAAACCCGTTAATATCCTATCAATGTAAATAAGGAAAAAAAATAACTACTAAAAGAGGACCACAATTTTTAATAAAGAATTTTGTGTTTATTCGTTTGTATTAAAGGATAGAAAACTTTTACATGGAATTATGATGAGGTATGTAAGAATATGATGAAGAGAAGAGAAGCCGATGCAAACAGACATTGAAATCAAATAGGCAGGAAGAGCGATGACAAAGATTCTCGCAGAGAACACGCAGTGGAAGCTCAAGTAACAGAGACGAACAGAGTTGACAGAGATTCTGGCTGAGAAGACGGTGATAGGTACACAACTAATAGACAAAGGTAGTGATGACCGAAATACTAGCAGAGAAGATTCAGTGTAAGCACATCAAACAACAATAATGGAACAGACATTTAAAATATTTACACATAAGTGTTATTCACTTTCATGAGAAAGACGTTCATACTTATTATTTTTCTTTTTAAAAACTTTATACCATTTCTGTACAAACCAGCTTTTCACTGATCCTCCAATTTTCTTTTTACCCTTAGGAAACTCTTTTTCAAAAGGGCATGTAATAACAGGACGTTTTGAGACGCTATTATCTTTCGATTCACCAATGATGGACAATGCATTCATACATTTATTCGTCACTTCTGTTTTCTTAAACTTCTGACGACTACAACTTTTCATGATATCAAGTTGATTATCTTTTTTCATTTCGCCCCCTTCATCTTGAGAGTTTTCATTAATAACTCCAAGACCAACCCATCCATCCAAAAAAGGATTTGTAATACTTTTTGTTAACTCACATTTAAAGACTGATTCATTTTTCTCAGAATGTTGAGGCTTGTTTTTCAGCGTGACGTTTTGTTCGTCATTTTTTCTTTCGTATTCTTTAAGTGATGTACTTTTAGAAGCTATTTCGGTATCGATCCAACCTTTTAGAAATGGATTTGTCACGAAGCTTTTTACCTCTTTGACCGTAGCTTTTTCTTCAATTAAAATACCCTGAATTTCTGAGCTTGTAAGGAAAGGATGTCCTCCGATTTCCTGCATCGAGGGTCTTTTCTCCTTATCCCATTGCAACAGAGAAACAACAAAATTATGTCCTGACGAGATATCGTCATCCGAAATGGCAACAGATGGAAAGGCTGCTTTCATAATATCGCAGAACGTACTTTTTTTAAGAACTTCCAGCAAAACTGGTCCGAAATTAGTCTTCCATGACAGGGCGTCACTAACATTACCCATTCTTCGGGAGGGCCAATCTTTTGTCAGAATGTTTAGTGCCATAAGGCCATACATCCAAGTATCACATCGGGACCCTTCCAAATTTCTACAGCAAAATTCTTCATAATATTCAGGTGGGCGAAACTTCAAAGGGGCGATTAATCTTCTTAGTGGGACTCCAGTCATATTTATCCCAGAAAAATCGCATAACAATGCCTGATCATCTGCCGATATTAAGATGTTATCTTGCTTCAAATCGAGGTGTGCAAAGCCAGACGTGTGTAGATATCTCAAACCATCCTGGCAGTCAGACAACCATCTTTTTACTCTCTTTAATCCGATTTTATCACACATAAAACTTTTGCTATACAGCATTTTGTCCAATACATAGGGAATTTTCGGCATTATGAATAATTTTACATCCAAATATGATATGTCAATCATTTCCAATAACGGAAGAATATTCTTGTGGCGCAAGACAGGCCATATAAGCTCCTCGATATGCCACATGTTTTTGTTATCCACGATCTTAATGGCTACATTTTCTTTTTTTGGTGAATGGGCACTTAAAACTTCACCAAAACCTCCTTCACCTAGATGTTCGACATGACTATATCCTTTTTTATGAAGAAAATCAACAACATTCGTTGGAAATAATGTATCTCCAGACGACATTTTTAATCAAAAAAGCAAATAATATCACTAACAAGAGCAAAATTACTTTATAAATTCGCAAAATATATGGAATTTTTACACCATACGATAGCTTTAAGAAGACTATAAGTGACAAAGTCAATTGTGCAGCAATTGCCTGAGCTTATTTCTTACCAGTTTGTCTTTGTACGCATTGTTGCATGCAGCCACATTGTTTGAAATGAATTTTTGCATTTCAAACAATGTGCTTGAAAGCATTGTTTCTTCAGTTTTTGTAATAAGTTTCATTGTTGTAATATATTTATAAAGCACACAAAACCCAAAACATTGTTGCCATTGTTGAAATTATTTTTGTTTCCGTCAATGTAAAAAAAAAAAAAAAATAGCGAAATATAACCTCTCTTCTCAACCAGAAGCATGTAAGAGCAAGTGTAATTGTTATAATGTATTTAGAATGACATAGCAACATTTTAATATTTCATTGTTGATTTTCTTTGGGTGGTGACGTGGGGTTTTGGGGTTGCGGATGTCTATAATTAAATAAGTCGATTAATAAATTTAAATAAAATTTTCAAATAAACTAACCAACTACATTATCAATAATGTCAGTATATTTCAAACATAATGCGATTTTTTCGCTGCTTGCCCTAAACTTTCTAATGAACCATATTTAAGAAATATTTTTTTAACTGGAATCTATTCATTTGTAGATAACTATCTTTTATAATTTTTCTATTTATATATATTTATTGATTTAATTTTTAATTTTTTAATTTTTTTTCAACGTTGTGGTAATTTGTTGTTGCAGACTGAAAAGAGAAATAAGGAAATCTATTCAGACACGCGACATTTTTACTTTTTCATTTGCACATTAAATTTAGTTAAAAATATTTAAACGCGTATTATTTTTTCTTACAAGGCACTGAATATTTATATTTATTTTTTGTGTGATGTCGTGAGATTATTGTTCATTGCGATCATTTTAACTTTATTTAAGGTATTTTGTTGCTATAATTTTCCAATTGTAATTAAAAATTAAATATTGTTTTAATTTGGATAGATGGTGTTAAAGAACATGAAAAATGTTCATAAGGTTTCCACGTTTTTGTATGTGCTTCGATGTACTTTGTATTGATTTTTGGGTTAACTTATTGGTCAATGGGTTAAATGAGAGTTAAAAATGCTGTAAAAGTTTGAGGATTTCAAAGTCGATTAGTGAAGGTGAAACCCGAATTAATTTAAATACTATGACAAAATTATTTGTGCTTGAGAATGGTCTCGCAGTAAGTATTGTAATATAAATACTGCAGCCAAGTGCAAAAAAAAATTTAATTATTAACGCTTACTTCTATTATTATTTTAAGTGATATGCAAACAATAAATTGCTGTTTACCTATCACTGATGTATGCTTTTTTTTAGTTTTTTAGAAAACACTTATAATTTTGTACGTTGCACCCTTTTATTTATTTAACAAACAATGTATTTAAATGTGCGTTAAAAGCAAAAACAAATTTATAATAACAACTTAAAATTAAGAAGTGCACTAGGCGTTTCGATAGAAGTTTGTCTTTATTCTTCAGGCGCAAAGAAGACGTACTACAATAAAAATATAGATAATTGAACTGACATTATTTCTCATTAAGTTAACTGAATGGAACAGAATCACAGAATGATTATTGGGGTGCTTATGCACTGTTCATATCTGCCCGAACTAGTCTGTTCACAAGAGCCCCACATTGCTGCTTCTGTTAAATTGATAAATCATTAACATTTCTCAATTTTAGAAGAAAAAGAACATTATCAAAAATATTTGTTAGTATTCATAGTATATGTTAAAACACTCAAATTCGAATAAATGAATAAAAAAAAAGAAGTCATTCGCTTATGAACTTGGAACAAAGATTTTACTTTTGAGATTTAAAAACAGTGTTTTGGCTACAGAAGTGAAACAAAATGTCAAAGAGCTTCAAAACATTTTTACCATATGTCTACAGGTGCTATCATCTTTAGTAATTTTTTTTCAAATAAAAAAACTTACAATAACTATTGAAAAATTGCGATGTTCACATCTGCCCCATGTTCACATGTGCCCCCATCTCCCATATATATATCCACTTCATTATGGTTACATAAAATGCAGCAGAATTTGTAAATCAGTTTAACTTTTTAAATCGATAATTACACGTAAAATCTTTTAAATTTATAATTTTAATGCAATATGAGTAAATAAAGAACTAATGCTGGGTGTTCAATTTTATTTAATAATAATTATAAAGCTAATCACATAAAAAATGCTAATCGTATAATTTTTGCTCCTTAAATGAATTACGTTGTAGCCAAAAATATTAAAGAAATCATTCTCTGAGGTTGTTGGTATTGAATCCACTTTATTTTCCGAGAACGACAAATGAAACACTTAGACCACTCGGCTATACTTATTTCATTCAATTTTAATCTCTGACTGTATATCCATTAGATTTAATTTTACGCTTGCCTAGATTTGTCCAATTCGGTCTTAAAGTTTACCTTTTTGTTTTAGACAAAATGATGCCAATATGCTGATAGTAGACATTGTTTTATTTATTTTGGTATTTCACAACATTGAATGTGACATAAGTCGATACGCTTTGATCATACAAAGATAAATTGATTCATTGTTTTACTTATTAGAGCACAAATATATGTTTTTCTAATTATAAGTGAAAGAGGACCGTTTAATTTTTTTTTAAAGTTTTACAGAAATACATTTTTGTCGTAAATCGCGTAAACAGTTCCTCTAAAGCTTCCGGTAATTGTCATAGAATTAGATTGATTTAACTCTCAATTATGCTTAGACACAATAAAAGTTAAATAAAACCGAAAGTTAATTTAAAGGTATGTGGATCTTAGTCAAAAATTATAAGAGCCTATTTTGTATCTTAACACATTTAGTGCACCACCGTAGTGGAGATTGCTTTGGGGCCTATAGCAACTATGGCTTTTCACCTCGAATGATCCTTATTATATACAGAAACAACAACAAGACACAACAATTTTATTTCTTGTTCCATTACATATTTATATAACTACAAAGAGACATTCACGAATACATCCATGTCTTACCCGAGGATTCGAACCCAGGCCCCCGACGTGGCAGCAGCTATCGCTACCGACCACGCCACTGGGCGACATCTTAACATATTCACGACGGGGAATGTGAATTATCGTTTTCATTCAAAAAACATCATTGACTGAGGGCGTAGCACCTTACAGGATATGGGTTTATATAATGTTGTCCATATTTTTTTTGATTGTAAGACATTTTATATTAAACTAGTACATTAAAAGATATTTACCTATGCATAAACTTGGGATACCTATCTAGAACACCAATTTACAAAAGACTTTCAGAACAGGCAGGAGTTGCTACTGTTTTAAAATTCAGATTTGATAAAAATTGCCCGTCGGAATGTGTTAACAGAGTATTTAGAGATTTTTTAATGCATATTTGCATGCATACTGTGACAGTTTTTAAGCGTATAAAATCCACTTTCTAATTAGAGATATATAATTCATGCAACATTTAAATAAAATGGCCATAAAAAAGAAACAAGAAAGAAAAATCATGCGTCAAGCATAGATTATAAAACACTTTACAAAACGTTCAAAATACTTAAAAAAAAATCACCTTTAATAATAATATACCAAAGAAAACATTTTACAAAAAACATAGCACGTTTAAAAATCAGATTTCAATAATTACCGTTGATAGCCTGAAAAGAACTTTAATTCTTTTGTGTATCTCTGTATATAATGTATAGATTTGTATATATTATACATAGTAAGCTAACATTTAGTACAGGAATGACCACACCGGGAACCCAGCTTTCGCTTGAGAGTATAAGTGCAATCCCGGGTGGGGGGGGGGGGAGAAAAATTTAGTACAGCAAGAAAACTCATAACACAGTTAAAAAATCGCCTTCAGAAATCTGTAGCAATAGCCGGAAACGTACTTGAATTCTTTCGTACAGCCATGCATATTACCTATAAATTTTTATACGTCAAAAATTACGTTAAAATTTAATTCAGTAAGAAAAAAAACCGCTTAAAACTACTAAAATCATACTTCCGAAAAATATCATCCACAGTCGGCAGTATATTTCTTTGCATTGCCCTGTATATAATTTTATTTATATTATACTAACATCTCTTAGAATACTAAATGTAGTTGAGCTTTAAAATGCATATCTCAAATTAAGAAACACTTTTAAACAATTCATGCTCATTCTAAGCATTGATTCTCAGTAGCCCTGTATGTGGGCTATAAAATTTTACACAACACGTAGCATGCGGAAATTTACTTTGTCTTCAAAACGCATATCATAACTGAAAACACACTTTCAGCAATCTTTTCTAATAGACAATAATTTGGGTACGGCATTATAACCAGAATATTTTAATTGTCCATGTAAATGAATGATAAATGCGACGCACATAATATTCTACTGCAAACATCTTTCAATAAACCTCCACATTGCATATCAGTTTCTCCAAGTTTGAAATATTGTTACATAATAAGATGCGAATCGTTTTTATTTGAAGACAAACACTGTGTGTGTGTTCCTCTGTATACATACTGTAAATGCCACAGATAATATACTAAAGGGTGGTCCAATTGTTGGTATTATGAATGAAAACGCATTTTTTATGAGTGAAAATCGAAATTCTTTATTGAAAAGGAAGGTGGGTCTATGCCATTTATGTATGGAATACAATATCGCACAAATGTCCACCGCGACTCCGCTTACATGCCATCATCCGAACATCAAAATTTTCTATGACTTTTCCCAGAATGAGCAGATTCATGGCCAAAATTTCAGAGCTGATGTTACGTTTTAGGTCTTGGATTGTACGGGGGGCACTGGCGTACACTTTACTTTTCAGAGACCCCAAAAGAAATAATCCATCAAGGTTAAATAGCACAATCTTTCGATCTTAGCGGACAATTCACATCAGAATTTCTTGAAATTACGCGATCTGGAAATTTCTCGATCAATAAGTTGATGGTTCGGCGAGCAATGTGTGCCGTTGCACCATTGTTGTGTTGTCAACGAGTCCATAATTACAAATGGCATACATTTGACAGTTCATACATGCATGATGCATGACAGCTGACACAAATACCTGTGAAATATTCATAGTTCAAAAAAGCACCATCAGATGGACCACCCTGTATATAGTAACAATTTTCAATTGCGCCTTAATAATGTATATAAAATTCATTACGTTTTTTTTAATAGTGTAACACTATTCAAATACACTGCAAATGATTTACCCCCGTAGACCATAATGTAACGGAATTTCGAGCTCTCCTATAAATGAAGTATAAATGCTACACACTTCATTTTCTATATCGAACATGTAAGGGTAACCCTCAATAACTTATAACAAATATATGACAATCCGAGTATATTTACTGGAGATACAGTTCGAACAGTCAAACAGACAAACCCAATTCAGAAAAACTTTTCAACTATGTTGAAAACGGCCACAAAAAGAAAGAAATGATTTTCAATAATAAGCATTTTTGAATATTTATTTTATTTTATTTTATTTTGTTTGTTGCTGGTACAATATTTTGGATATTAAAAATAAGCATTTTTCAAAGATCGAAATAAATGAAACCATTTTATATGTTTAACCCTTAAATGCCTGATTTTTCAAAAATCATTGTAATAATGTTTTTCAGTTTTTATTTTTTAAATATATCATGGGAAAAATGCTTTAAAAAATCATATTTTATTTTAAGTATGGTTTACGGCTAAAAAACAGTTTGTTACTAATCGACAATACTGGTCTATAATTGAAAAAATAATTTTTCTTGATAAAATTCTATACTATTTAACACACAAGAATTTTAGGAACTATAATAAGAAATAAATTTTACCTGCTCACTGCAGAACAAAATGTATTTCGCAAGCTTCCAAGCAACACAAAAAGAACATGTAGCAACAATTGAAAAAATAAATCTATCTTTATTCTTAAACAGCACAAGTGTTGCCATCTACATGTTGAAAATCTATTTAATAATATATTCAGAATGTATTTTATTGGCAACAATAGGCACTATAGCTTCAATATTATTGTAATAGTATTTTAGAAACCGAAATTGGGTATGTTGCCGAAAAGCAACACCAGGCCTTTAAGGTTTAACTTTTTTATTTAATTTACCGACTATAATCCGTAAAATTGAATGCCATTTTCCATCACTATAAAATTCTGTATCCCTCTTTTAAAAAACAGGAAAATTTTCCAAGGTTCACTGGATGCTTCCGTAATACTTAAAACAGAAATTAAAGATGAATAATTAACGAATAAGAGTCCCTAAAATCATAAAAAAGGAGAAGAGTAATTAGTTAAAAATTCATTACTTTATTTGACATGTTTTTTTTCTTGAAATGGTTGTTTTTTATAAACTTCTAGTTCTAAAAAAATTATAAATGATAAATGTGGTCATATACAAAAATTAACAAGATAAAATAGCATTAGATATTTAAAATATCATAGAGACATTATTTATACAGAATTTGGACATTGTTTATTTTTAATTAAATGTCTCGTTTAAGCTCAAAATATGAAGATTTTACTCAATTTCTATTGGAACTCCAAATATTTAAAATGTTTAAAACATGAATTAATAAATGATGTTTCGGCTGATTCAATAATGCTTATATTACTTTAAAATTCCTTAATGATTCTTTCAGTTATTATATATGTTAAAGGATAAAAAGGCTTTTACGTTATCTGATTCTATTTATTTGCGCAAAATATTTTTATACGATACAGTTCGTTGGAAAATATTCTTTTTGATTAAATATATAAAAGGAATTAATGAAAGATTCTGAAAACATAACTGTAAAAAAGTATAATGCAGTAAAACTGAATTATTCAAATATTTTAGAATTATAATTTTGTGCTTGCAGAATTAGTTCCAAACAACTTTTTTATGAAGGTAGGCTAGCGTCAAATGAATTGTTTCGTGTGTGAACGTGTTTTACTGATTTTAAAATTTGTACGTAAACAATAGACAAATTGTACAGACCCTTTAAATTTTAGAAAGCGTGCCTGAATCTCCTTGGAATATATTACTGTTTCAACAGTAGATGGGGCATTCTCACAATCTTTTGACTTTCAGGAATAAAAATCTGGTGAAATGAAACTTGCAAAAATGATGTTTTTAACTTACAGTCAAATGCCTTAATATAGTAGCGCTCAAAAGTATTTTGATAAATATAATAATTCACTTAATTGAAAAGAATAATAAAATACAAAAATCAATCATTTATTTTATTTAACCATATTCAATATTTTAGAGAATGTTAATAAATTAACAATAAATATTAATAATATTAATAAACGTATATATATATATATACTATATATATGTATATATATATATTAATTAAAAAATCCCTTAACGGCTTAAAAGTTTGTGACGCAGCACTTTATCTTATTGGTATAAGAATTTTAAATATGGAGCTTAAAAATAATGATATCAAATTTTAAGTGACGCTATATTATTTATTTCATCATTTTATTTTTGTTTTATTTATCATTGCATGCGTAAGAATAATGTTAAATTTAAAAGGATGTATAAAAATTTATTCATTCATGCGTTATCATTCACATCTTTCATAAATCCAAACTATGAAGTTTAAAAGATATGATATCAAAATTTAAGTGACGCCTTGATGTAGCCTTAAACAATATGTTATAAATTCAATTTTAATTATTTTCGATTTGGCTAAATATATTTACTCATCTAACCAAAACTTCTAATTTTCCAGTACACTGTTTAAAATATCACTTTCACTGAACCTATACAATGCACTGTAACGTATTTATATGAATAAATTAATTTATCTTTTGTGCCACGCTATCCAAAATCAAAAGTAAAATTTATGTAAATGATTTCTTTGCGTCATAATATCCATTTGCGTGCATTTAGCTTAGTTTGGCTACAATGACGCAAAGAAATCATTTACATAAATTTTACTTTTGATTTATCTGGCCAAGTGCTGGCCCGTGAAGACCTCTAACGTGATGTCAGAACACCGATATTAGTGTAATTAAATAAGAAAGTTGATTACATGAGAATGTGCTTGGTACATTAGAAATAGTAGTGTGCTGTAAAATAGTAAAATTTAGTGAGTTTAGTAAAATAATAGTGAGCAGTTTGTCAAAATCATCAGGACCACCTACCTATTAACAAAGTAACATTCAGTTTATGCGCCTGTCAAGAATGGTGCTGCTGTCTGTGCTAAAGTATAACAATAGTTATAGATTGAATATATAAGCTACAAACAATCTATTCTCTTGTCGAGAGTCCACACTTTGCATTGACTATTTTATTCACATTTTCCCTTTTATAAAAATTTTTACACATAAAATTTTTTATGAACATTTTTATGTATTTGCTTTACTCACAAAAAAATTAATAATAAATATTTAGGCTTTTTTCGGTTGCGAGGCCTTCCTTGGCGCGAGGCCCTGTGCGGCCGCACCTGTCGCACACCCCTAAGGACAGCTCTGTCGGTGTGAGGTAAAGGAAAATGCAATAATTTTGAAACGAAAAATTTTCGCACTTTTACTGAGAAAAAAAATTACCAATATGTAAGTATGCATTTTTTTTTAGAAAAAAGAAGAAAAAGACGATGTTTGTAGTATAAATTTGGGGCCCTCTCAAGTTCCGCGCCTAGGGCGACTGCCCCATCACCCCCACTTCGCACGGCCCTGCTGAGACATATGTAAATCTGATGCCATAGCAAATTGGATTAAGCTGTCAACCTGGTCAAGTTATGCTAATACATTATCATTGTGCAAGAAGTTCATCCAAGCCAAGACTGACAAAATTTCTGAGTATTAGGAATAACCAAATGTAAATAAAGAAATGTGTCTTCTATGGCTTGCATTCTGACAAAAAAATGACGTTTTACAATACAACAAAGTGATTAAAAGTTCTTGATAGTATATAGCTATTTTTTTAGCATAAAGAGCATAATTAAATATGGGTTAAAATATTTTAAAGACTGAAATCAGTACTGATACTGAAGGTCTTGTACCCATGTATATCATTTAAAATTCTTCAAATTGTACCTTCAATGCAAAACTCTGTCATGTGGAAATATTTAGATTTTATTGGCCATTTTATCCACAATCGTGGTGAATTTTAACTTTGTGCATATTTCTTAATATAGACTAACTGGGAACGTTTTGTTAAATATGATTGCTGCACGGTCTGAAACATTTAAAAGAAACTATGATCCATTAAAGGTCACAAAAAGATATTTCCCTTATTTTCTTCTTTGATTAAATTCATCAATATTTAATAATTTTTTTTAATGTATTAGAGATTATCAATAGATTTTGAGCTTTACTACATTTCCTGGCTAATTGTCAATTCAAAACAACATGCCGTGCAATCAGCATTCGAAATAATTTCTTTAATCCGCGATACTATAGTATTTTCAAAATCTGAAAAAGATAGGTGAAAAGACGACGCATATATTTTGCTTTCTTTCGGAACAATATTTAATTGCAAATCGATGAGGAAACGACGAATTTAAACACTAAATCCATCATTATAGCGAATTTTTGCTCGCTAAGAAGTAAACAAATAAACGTGATTGTCTACCTATTGAAACCTACAGCACTTCTCACTCATTGGTCAGATGGATCGCGACTACTCCCACTTACCATGTGACGCCAAACCTGCTCCCTAATCACAGACGAGAAAAAATAACCAGAGATAGAGTTTTTCTGAATGGTTGACTGGTTTCGTTTTACGCATTAACAGGAAACGAAAATGACAGAATTATCAAATAATAAAACGAGTTTTCCTAGAAAAAAGGAGTGTTATTCACTTCATCTCAAACAGATTCATATCATATAACAGTTTGAAGAAAATCGCCCAGGCCATTTTTGAGCAATCGAAATTGGGAATTTGTACCACCGCTTTTGCTTTAAAAATGGGTATTTAGATCTCAAAATATACTGCACATGTAAAAATTTCATAATAGGATTAGACTGCAGATATGAGACTGTTCTAAAAAAATCAGAATAATAAGAGCTATATTTGCTGAGTTATTGAAAGGCTTTTCGCGTTTTCTTTGAAGTCGAGTTATCTGTATATGTGAGTTCCACCATCTACGAAGTCTATGATACGATACGATACGATATGCTTATTGCTGTGTCACTCGGAATACTATCGTCTTCCATGACAATCAGTACGGTATGTACCTACGGAAATGTAAAATAAATTTATAAAAAATTCTAGACACAATCAATTTGTAGAGTATTGTAAATTTATCCTATCCGAGCCACGTGTAAATGTTAACTTAAGTGCAAATAGAGTTATATTTCACAATCGTCTTCACACGATAGAGATAGATTTGAAAGAAAATTCATGCTTGAAAAATATTTTTAACACGATAAAAATTCAGTAAACGGCTATACAATTTTCAAACAAATTGCAATGTAGTTTACAAATTGTATTTGAAAGTACATTTTTTTCTCTATTCGATGTTGTGAAAATTTAAAATGTGCTATGCTTAGAAATTAAAAAAATGAAAGCGAAATTTGATCGTCTGCTATTCTCCCACAATATTCCAAATAGTCGGAATTCTACTGTATTTAGTTTTTAATTAAATGTTTCTTGTAATATTTCTATGGTAAATTTTCGGTAACATTTTAGATACAAAAAGACAAAAATAAATTAGTATTAGTTTTATAGTTTTTTTCTGAGTTTCTGGTGTTGTGAACTGAGTCAGTCTTTTTCAGGACAAAACTTCGATTACAAGATGGATTTTATATAATGCAAAAATAAAATAATTTTCATTTATTGTTTTAACACAATTGAGGTTTTTTATTTTATTAATATGGAATAAAGTGGAAAATCGTTAATTTATAAATTTAGTTGCAAAAGTTATTCAGGTTGCGTTTTTTTCCTTTTTTATAATCAATTTTCAACGAATTATTACAACGTCTAGTATTACACAACGAGTTATAACGCAACGAATTTTTGTGGAATTGTTTTATGGTACTGGATTCAGTAACTTTTTTTTCCTCTTGAAATTAAAATTTGGTTAAGCGGGATCGGTACAGAGATGAATGTATGTCTGTTATGACTACTTTTAATCTTCGAAGATGTCGCTATAATTCTGACAATATTTGTATTTAGCCGCATTTCATTATTTGTCTATAACTGAAAGCCTATATAACTCTAGATCACGAAATGTATAAAGACATATTCATGGCTATCATTGTGTATGGATAAGTGATACCTATTACTGAAGATAATCTTACAATCAGAGAATGACAGCTATATTAGTCTTCGTGATAATATCATCTGATGAAATGGAACATATTCAGCAAAGCTGTTGAAGATGTCATTTCGAAGCCAGTTAAGTATTGCAAACGTTTACCATTGATATATTGAAAATAGCAAATAAAGCCTTTGTGCAAGGATATTAAAAAGCAGAAAAGCAACGTTTAAAAATGCAAATATACATAAAATCACAAACAGTTGTTTCGAATCTACTAGCGATATTCTTCTTCCGTGCAAGCGTGCTAGAAAAATCAAGGCTGGTTAAAGTCTCATATACCCTCATATAGTCTGATATACGGGTAGCAAATGCGCTAAAAACAACCAATGAGAGAAAAGCAAATTAAATGATTGAGTGGACAAGTAGACACATGTACCGGAGAACGAGAGAAAAAGAAACCAAAAAGGGGAGAATTAAATTAATACTTTCCAAATACTTGGAAAATCAGGAGTCAGATAAGTCATTGACTAAAGAGTGAGAATTTACGAAAGATCAAGCTTACCAAAAATCAAGATCAAGTTTAGAAAAACATTTTTGTATGATGATGGCTAAAAAAAATTGAACCTATGTTGAAAAGACCATCAATCTTGAGCAATGGATGAATAGTCCAGGGGAAATGTACCAAAAAAGGTTGTTACATTGCAAGAGGTCGGGTAAAAGATTTTTTTTCTGAATTGTTTATACTTATGCCAAAATGGAAAAACCAAGTTTTCTAACAAAACTTCTTAAGGCTAAATTTTCTGAGGCCAAAAAAATAATAAATAAATAAATAAATAAATAAAATTTTGAGACTTTTTTTGATTTTTTTTTGAAATATCGCGAGACTCGTTGCCGTAGTATATTATTTGTCAATTACAATATTAAAGAGGATAAAATTCTCTACAATTTTCATACCTACAACTTTTGTATACACTCAACAGAAAGCGCAGTTCGTCATTTCAAAAATAGGACAATTTTTTCAATTTTCTTAAAAACCTTGAAAAACTTAGTTCTGCCCCGATTATTCAAATGTTTCCCCCGGATTTAATCGTGTATGTCAACTTCTATATATTGGTATAAGTAAATTAAATGTTTCAGGGCCAAAACTAGCCCTTTTTGCGCCGGATCACCGCGCTTAAAAAGAAAATTTACCACGAGAATTTTAATAAATATCTAATAGCCGGATTCTGAAAACTTTTAGGTGTGTAATCATTAAATACTTAATGTGAACAACATAATCAGCTTTGCCAAATATTGATTCATTAAAACCTTGAAAACTGAGCCGCTTTAAACAGGTTTCCATCTTAGCAGGTATAATTGTTCATATTTTCTATCTTGAAAATATATAATTTTTTCTTTAAAGACCAGATTCGGTATATACAGATTTCATTTTTAAAGATTTTACGGTAGTTGAAGTTTTGAGGCGTTTAAAGTCACAGTTATATGAATTATGAGACTAAATTAGTCACACAAAGACACCCGCAAGGTAATATTAAACATATAAGAGTATTCTTGACAAATGTCTTGCTGGGATTATATTACTTTTAAATTTTTTGTTTCTTTTTTTTCTTTTTTTATGGGATACCCGAGATCAATATCGAATGTTGTGCTTTTGTGCTTTTTCAGGTTTGGTTGCATTTTTCGTTTTTAATATTCGGACATTTTAATTTTTGAAAAACTGTTTGGAGCCCGTTCTGAAATTTCTAGTATCCCCATAAAAAAAAAAAAAAAAAAAAAAAAAAAAAAAAAAAAAAAAGGCATCCAAATTCGAAAAATTAAAAACACACAATGTTGGATATCGACCTCAGATATCACATGAAAAAAAAAAAATTAAATAATTTCTTGCTCATGTAAAATGGGTTGCGGTAAAGCATGCACATGCCGAAAGACTGGAATAAAGTGCTCTTCGATTTGCAAAAATTGTTGCGGAATCAATTGCGGAAATGTAGTTAATTTTTTTCCAGATGACGAGGAAGATGTAGATGACAATATGACAATACTAGAGAAAGTGCAGGAAAATGCTTATGAATGGGAAGTATCAGGCTTTATATATCTAGATTATTCAGATATCTGCTTTATTCAAGATAAGGATAATCTGTCGAAACGGGATGCTAATAATCCTACAACACTGCCATCAAAAAGAAAAAAATATTCTTAAACAGCCTGTAGAAATTATTATTATTAAAATACATTTTCCCATTTAGTTTTTGAAGTCATATTGCGTACCTTACTTTGTGTTGGGAAAATGGAGTTGAATAAAACAGGTGATCAATGCGAAAACAAAAATGTTTATATGGACTACAATCATAAATAAATTGGTATTTCATTTGATAAAAGGTATCACTGAGATAATTAAACAGATATAGTTTCAAAACAGTACATGTTACAGAAGATTAGAATATTCCACAAAGTAAATTTTTCAACAACCAAAGTAAGTTTTTCTTTTTGAGATTTAAAGCAATTAATAGATAATCTTGAAAGTTTTATATATTTTTGCATGCTAAAAGGGTATAATCTCTTGTTATATTTATTGATACAAGTGGAAAAAATATTGACAGTGCTTAAAGTAATCTTTTAAATAGTTTTATGAAACCAGCGACCTCAAATATTTTATTGACAGAATTTTAAATTTTACAAGAGAAAAATGCATGACATTAGTTAGTTAAATAATCTGTTGCCGTTTTTATTGTAGCTATTTCATAAGGGAAAAGTATTTTTTTACATAAAAGATATTTATTTTTTGAGTCTCCCCTTTTATATGGAACTACAATCAATGTTTGCTATCTTTAAAACATTAAAACATATGTTATCAATAATTAGTAAATAAAATATACCATTGTAGTGTGGAATAAAATGTGTTTTTTGCAAATTTGCATACCTATCCCATTGATACCTTGAAAAATATGTATGCATTATAAAAATTATAAAAATTATAAAATTATTAAAATTAAACAAGAATTCTTTCTTAATTGAAAGTATCGTGAAAATAAGTTACTAAATATTGAAGTATTCTTCTAAACAATGCTTTGAAGTTAACATTGTATACACTTAAAGTTACTGTCTAAATATGGAAATTGTCTCATTCATCTACACTCTGCCCTACTTTTAAAATTATGTAAATTTATTTAACGTAAAATGTCTGTTGATATGAAACTAAAGACATGAGCAAATAATAGATAATTTATTGCTATCAATTGTTAGAAGTCGACATACACGATTAAATCCGTGGTGAACATTTGAATAATCGGGCAAAACTACGTTTTTCACCGTTTTTAAGAAAATTGAAAAAAATGTCTTTTTTTTGAAATGGCGTACTGCGCTTGCTATTGAGTGTATAAAAAAGTTGTAAATATGAAAGTTGTAGCTAATTTTGTTTTCTTTAATATTGCAATTGACAAATAATATGCTACGGTAACGAGCCTCGAGATATTTAAAAAAAAATAAAAAAGTCCCAACATTTTGTTGTTTTTTAGCCACAGAAAATTTAGCCTTAAGAAATTTTGTTAGAAAACTCGGTTTTTCCCTGTTGGCATCATTATAAACAATTAAAAAAATCTTTTACCCGACCTTTGATAGGTAAAATGTACATTTTTCCTGGACTAGAACGTTTAATCTCCTGATCTTTAACATAACCTTCATGTTCTTTTAAACGAAATCTAAGAGCACGTTCAGTCTGGCCAATATAAGAAAGACCACAGGAGGTTTGGTAAATACCCCAGTTATCTAGGTGATCAATGGGGTGTTTGAGATTTGAAAAAGAGATTTTGTTAACAGCGGAATAATAACATTGATATATTATTCACAGGTATACATTATTACTTACCCTGACTCCTGTAATATTAAACAGCCTTACGCATACAACTTTTATTTTTCTGTTAACACAACTGGGTATTTTACTTGATTGACGTGAAATAATTGTTTTTCTTGAATTATCGTGTGAAAGTGTTTCAGTTTGTAAAAGTTATTCAGGGTACTTTTTTTTTTCCTTTTATAAAATCTATTTTCAATGCATTATCACAACGACGAATAATGCACAAAGAGTTGTAACGCAAAAAAAATATTGTAGAAATGTTTTATGATACTGGATTCAGTAATTAAATTTATTCTTTTGAAATGACATTTCGGTTAAACGGGATAGGAATTGTGATGGATGGATGTATTTTATTGCTACCATTAATCTTCGAATATGTCGCTATAATCCGGACAATATTTTTAAGGAGGCGCATTTCATTATTTGTCTTTAACGGAAACCCTCTATATTATACTAGATCACAAGTGCCTGAAACATATTCACGGCTCTCACTGCGTACAATGTAAGTGATACCTATTATTGAAGATAATCGTGCAATCTAAGATTGACAGCTATATTAGTCCTCGTGATAATAGCTTCTGGTGAAATTAAACTTATTCAGCAAAGCTGTTGAAGTTGTCATATCGCAGACAGTTCAGTACTTCAAACATTTACCACTGATATATTATTCACAGTATATACATTATTATTTACCCTGACAAATGTAACATTAGACAGCTTTTTTAATAAAAAACAAATTATTATGTGTAAACATGATGTATAGTTTTCTGGTCATTTGAATATTCTTGTACTGATGAGGGGCTAAAACTTAGGCCGAAACGTTTGCATGTTTAATTGTATATGTATTTATGTAATTTTTACTTGTATGTCTGATGAATTGTAATATATATTTTATTTTTTTAATTTTGTATATCACATCTTAAACAATGTTTATTTCTTTTAATATTACGTACAATTTTGGGCATCTTTCAAACATGTGTACAAAATTGTCTTTCTGGTCTATACTTGTGTTTTTCTCTCAAAACTCTAAATAGCGTTGAAATGTTGTTTTTTGGAGGGGTAATGGAAATTTTTTTGGTTTGGAAATCTGACACTTTATATTTCAGCGATAGCAATTTAATATTTTTAATAAAAGAACATACTATGAAATTGACAACTTAATGTCACACTGAATACAACAATTGTGACAAACTGTTTTTTTTTTATTTCATTAGAGATAATTAGAAAAAAAATTGTTTACAAAAATCATATACGTGGGGATTTTTCGTTTACATATGCGGAAATCGCAATGTTTGAAGGTTCATATTTAAAGTACATTAGACTTAGCAGAACACGTGTATATACCAGCAGTGTATAGCTCATGTGTATAGCTCAGCAGAACACACTAAATATTTTAATATATTTCTTGTTGTAGCCAGTGATAATTTTGAAAAAGTCTCATTTTTTAACACTAGAATGGCGGTGAGGGGCCATTATGGACCCAACCATATGGATATATTTCGATTCGAACCAGAAATTTCTTTATAAAATAAGTTTAAATAGCACAATAGAAAAAAGGACTAGTTAAATACAGAAAATCCTCCCTAAAGCGACCACGTTCCGTTCCAATAAAAATGGGTCGCTCCTAGAGGAGGTCTTTTCATGGAGGTCATGTTTAAATTTAGATTTTAATCGTTGAAAAAAGGTATCAATTAACGTTACTAAAATTTATTTTTCTCAGTAGGAAAAAATGTAATAATTTATGTATCAAAACAAAAGTTAATTACACAAGTTAATTACTACAGAGTTTAAAAACGAATACATTTACGTTTGCTTCGATTTTACGGTTTTATCTTTTATAACTTTTATTTCCATATCCTTTCGAAGTTCAGCAAACAAATGCATTTTTTTTTTTTTTTTTTTTTTTTTTTTGGACGGGAACAAATAATGACGATTTCATTAATTTATCTATTTCTTTGAGAATTTCCTGACAGAATATGGCAAGGTAGTTTATTGACTGTCATTCTTATTTTGTCATGAGGGTTAAATCCATTTCCTAAAAAGTTAGAAAGGGGTTTAAACACTTAAAGGTTGCCGTAACTTTAAAAAAATCTAAACTTAATTTAGAAGTTTGATGAATAATGCTCTCCCCGGAATTATTTTTCTAATGAAACATTCTTCAAGCGACCATGGTAAAACGGAATTTGTTTCATTTTCTTCAAAGAAATTGGTAGCTCATAGAGAAAGTTCATCTGGGATGGTATCTGAATGGAGGTAAAATTAGTATTGAGCCTATGGGAATAAATTTCGTTCCATGAAAAATGGTCGTTCAGGGAGGTGGTCGTTTAATGGAGGTAGTCGCACAGAGAGGTTTTACTGTAAGTTAAACAGTTTTAAATAAAAATTCTGGTATTAAATCTTTTTATAAAACTTGAGTAAAATTTTCCGTCTTTCTAGTGTTAAACAGTTTTCCAAGAAACTAAAAAAAAAATCAAGACATCAGTCGAATAAAAAACAGTACTACTAATTTGTGTGAAATACTGATTTACTTTAGAACAAACAAACACCCAGACAGTATTGAAATTTTCATTGAATCATTGTACTACTTTTAAAATGTAAGGGGTATTTTTCTAACAACAGTCACAGCGGTCGTGTCAAAAAATAAAAAATGAGTACTTCTCGGTTTTTGCCCATATTTTCTTTTACGCTCACTACATTTTATTTGCGGCTATCACATGCAAAGTTTCCTGTTCCATGTACAAGAATTTTGAGATAGACAAACACATGTAGATCGCAAATTTTTAAAAATCCAATAGTGTCTTTGATTCCGAAAATAGAGGAATGCCGATGAAATTTGAAGTCATTTCCTTTGAAAAAAAGATACCGAATCAGGCAACAGAAACCTGTGAGGTATTTTTTTTATTATTAGAGTTGAGTAAAATAAATTTAGGGTTTTAAGAATTGTAAATTTACTTTGTGTTATTTCTCCTTTTATAAGGGAAAACTTTTCACGTAATTTTTTCATGTAAATTTAAAGTTACATATATAAATTTCCTTTTCTTGCGCTGCAACTAGTTGAAATGAAATAAATTCATACGATTCTAAAAGGAATATTGTAGTTATTTAAAAGTTTGTTTCCCTTTTATTTCAAGTATTATTGTTAATGTTGGAAATGAAATTTTGATAACAGTTTCAACAAAAATATGGAAAATAATAATATTTATATATTTTAAATGTTTTGTTATTAATATTAATAAGAGTTCTATAGTAAAACTATGTGGATGTTTGGTGAAAGTTTAGTTAAAAAATAATGATTTGATGTCGATATGTTATTTCGTATCGATTTCCATATAAATATCAATTTCCATATAACAATGCGTAACCATGGAATTTCAGTGAAAGCACTTTGCACTTGATTTAAATCCCATTATGTGTACAAATAAGTGTATTTAAAGCACCAGTGTCCTAAAGTTGTTAAAGCACCATTCTTAAAAGCAGGTTTATAAATGGTTAAAAAAGAATTACTGCAAACTTTAATTGCGGAACAGTAAAATAATGCTATAATATATTTCAGACGATCTCAACTGATGTAGCATTGTCACATTATGCTTAGTTTTATAATTCATATACACGCTTTAAGATGCGTTCTTAAAAAACTCAAATATTTATTTGTACACTAAAGGTATTAAAACTATAAATAACGTTTTATCAAACAACTGGCTGACTCGCCTGGCGTTGCCCGGATCGGTGATGAATGACTCTTTAAATGAACCTCAAATTTGTTGCGTTTTACATATTTAACTCCATTTTGTTTGAATTTATATTTTAAAATGAAAAGATCGCGGGAAAATATTGAATTGGATGTATACTATTTTGCGAAATTTGATTTTTGGAGTATATGCGTGCCGAAAGCTAGCGAAACGGCGACATAACACTCGGGAATTTACTGAATTCGTCACATTTCCACACATTTTATTTTGTAAAAAGTATTAGAAAAAATATAGCCTCCCTGATTCGCAAAGTGACCTGCGTTTGCCGGTGTATTTAATATTTTTTAAAACCATCGATTACAAAAAGGGTTCAGCTTTAAGAGCATATTCTTGGTTTGTCGTACCTCTAAAATTGTCCACTGGAAGAAGAAATCGCGAAGAAACACTCAGGTTTTTACTGATTTAGTCGAAATATTTGCACATTTTATTTTCTAAAAAATATTTCTATTTGACCGAAAATTTCAAAATTTTTGTAGGTGCTGCAAATCTGGTATATCGAGATGCTGTAAAAAGATTGTGCTAAAATGCAGACGTTTTGTTTCTTTTAGCGTAGAAAAAATATTGTCTCAGTGACGCGCGAAGTGACCTGCATTCGAAGGTGTAATTGAAAGGGTTAATGTTCATATTTTTAAAAACCAATTAAACCATTGATGAAAAAAAAGTTTCAGCTTTAAGAGCATATTTTTGGTTTGCCGGTACCTCTAAAATGGCGCCCTGAAGGGGAGTTTAAATAAGGGGTAAAAACGATTTCGGAAAAATTACTTTTTTTGAAAACATTTTTCAAAGGGTTAACTCCGACATTTTTTTCAATTTGATCACGGCATTTGAGACGTAAAAGTACGCTCTTTCGGAATACGTCTTTCAATTTTAAGTGCACTGAGCGGTATGGTTGATTTGGATTAAAACTAAACAAAAACAAAAACAAACAGAAATAAAGTCGAAAAACGTTTCTTCGCTTGCTCCCGATGCGTAAATGGGTTTGTGCGCAAGCGCAAGTGCTTTCCTTGACTTGGAATTAAATAGATGACTTTTTGAGGAGCGTGAGTAACGATGTTTAATGAAAAACTCAAATAATTATTAGAAATTTAAAATTCTGAGTCCCCCTTCGTAGAAGCTTTGGGCTAGCCTCACAAAAATTTTAAGTCTCGTACGTCAGGTAGATTTTCCTAGCCACCGCACACATACACACATACAGACAAAGAGGGAGAAGACAGAACGAAACTTTCTTTTATTAGTATAGGTACAGTAGGTGTCAAAAGTTTAAGCACAACATACAGTTTCAAAATAAAATTTTATTATTGACTGAAAGATATTTTCCATTTCCCATGACCTACAAATTGTAGTTTTAAAAAGATATTTAACAGATACTTGTATATTTAACACATACATGTGTCTTGCAAATTACAAATGGGTTCGTTAACTATTTATATTCATCAATTGAAAGCGAAGCAAAGCAGTTTTTAATTTTTAAGCACAAGATAAACAGAAAATGTCGTATTGTTTTTACGACAGCAAACAATTTTAATTATTTGTCAAAAAACCTCGCGCCACATTTGACAATATCTCATGGCACACTAGTGTGCCGCAGCACACAGGTTGAGAGACATTGATCCAAAGTATGTGGTTTCATTTGAAGAAAAGTTGCCGATTCAGGGAGTAGAAACCTGCGAGGTATTTTTCCGATTCTCAGAAGTATTTTCTCGATTTTCAGTAAAATACGTCAATATTTTAACGACTGTAAATTCACTTTGAAATTCTACCTTTTATTATAACAGGAAAAAAATTAGAAAATCCCTTCATGTGATTTTAAATATATGTAAATTGACTGTTTTGCTTTACATTTAGTTAAAATATAACTAATGCGCGCGATTCAGAAAAGAATACTTTTTTTAATGTAATCTTTTGAATTTCTATTTTAACCTTTACTGAGACAATAAAAATCACATCATGGTAAAAATATGACCGATGAAAATTGGAAAAATCATTATTTACAGAAAAAATATATACTTTATGTTTGTTTATGTGATTTTGTAGTTTATATTAAAAGAACATAACTGAAAGAATTCCTTGGAAGTTTGATTAAATTTTTATGCTATCGTTTATATGTAAATGTATTTAATGAAATTTTATTTCAAGCATTACTGACGAACAATAAAGATTAATTTTCCGATCACTTTGTACTTTTGTAATTCATAATCAAACCAAAACAAAAATACATGTAAATTTGAATAACATATTCTGAGATTATTTAAATAATTCGTAAAATAAAATTGCTCTGTGAGTTGTTTTTACAAAATTGAGATATTATAATGCCCTTATTTCAAATTGAAATGTACAGAGAACAAAAAAAAAAAAATACTTTCAAACTTATATATAGTAAAATAATTATTCTGTTACATTTTTTAGTTAGTCTTAAACTTTTTAAAAGCTCTTTGTATAAACTTAACATTTTAAAACATCTGTTGTTTTATAACTAATATTTAAAAAAATTGTTTAATTATATATTAATGATGATCACTTCAAAACATCCATAATTATAGTGTGTGAGTTTATTGACCAAATATTAAACAAAATCTTTTCAAACAAAGCAAAAGACACTATTATAGAAAACCATTAGAAGATAGCTTAATATTTAACTTTTTAACCAGTTTAATGATTGTGTTACGACTTTCTTACCTGATTCTGAATAGTTTCCATTTTTTATAATTAAAATTTATGTTTTTGAATGTTATTGTACTATGTGTTTATTTTTCAAAATAATTGAAATGTGTTTATACTTGACTTTGGCCTCTTTGTCTTCTGTCTGTCTCACCGACTGATCGTGCTCTAACTCTGTAAAAGTCATACTCACAGTTTGATGGTGAAATTAAGCGTGGCAAATGGAGCTGTTGAAGATGTCATGTTCCAGACAGTTCAGTACTGCAAATGCTTACCGGTGATTTATTATTTACAAATTACATATTAAAGTGCACACTGACTGTAGCATGTAACATTAAATACCCTTTGTAATAAAACACTAATTAATATGTGCATTTTTACCAATCTGACAAATACGGTCGCAAAACTGTCCGTCTGTAACATATATTTCTTTTCGTAGAACAAGAATATAAATAACATTGAAATGTTGCTTTGTAAAGCGTTTTTATTGTGAGATAAATTAACACTTTATATTTTAATACTAGTTTAATTTCTTTTGAGATAACATCAAGTATATTTTACGCTTTTTTATAGAGATATTCTCAAAACACGGATATTGCTATTAAGAAATGTTATATATATATTTGATTCTAGCCAAGGAGGTTTATGAAAAATTTTCATTCTTTGAACAATTTTGAAAATAAATTAAAATGCAATTAAAAAAACTTTATATAAATCACCATAAAATCAAAGCAATTCACAAGACACGATTCGATCTGGAAAATATAACAGCAGCTCGTCATCAGCTACTGTAACAACGTGTCCGTAAGGGGACAAGGTCACAAATGAACAGAAATGGGAAACCTGAGAGCTTACAAAGAGTGCGACAGGTAGTACTAGATGTAAGGTAGACAACAATCCCAGAGGAGCACCTGCAGAATTGGAAAATGTTGCCACAATGACAGAAAAAAATAATATAAAAAAGAGAAAAATGAATTAAAAGAAATAAACAAAATTAAAATTAAATAAAGAAGACAATTTAAAAAATAAATAAATAATTATATATATATATAAATAAAAAATGAATAATAATAATAATAATAATAATAGAGAGAATAAAAAATATGTTTTTTAATAAAAAATTAAAAGAGGTAAGCAAAGAATGAAATGAATTACAGAAGTAATTTCCAAGCTGAAGATAGAAAAGGAGATGATGAGAGATCATTGACAAGTTTCTCAGAATTTTAAAAAATACAATAAGATTTGTGAAAATCCAAGTGAGTGGAAGATACAGGCGAAGAAATAATTATGGCCGGAGAAAATTCTGGGATAAATTGAAACAGTGACTAGAAATCCAACAGTGATAGGCAATCAATTGAACCGAATTTTGAAACTATTTTAAAAATTTAAGACTTCAAGCGTATAAAAGTCACTACTACAATAAGTCGGAATATAAATTTACTTTTAACGAATTAGCATCCAAACAGTGTTGCAATTTTGATTGAATTACAGCACTACATTTTGAAATCAAAGGTTTTTCCTTATACAGTATGCGTTCGTGTGAAAAATATAAAAATGTGTCCTTCTTGGTTTTTGCGCATTTATATTTCATTTATGCATATCACATGCATAGGTTTATATTCCATGTACTAGAATTTTTGAGATAAAAAACATTTGAAGTGCTAATTTTCAAAGAAGCTGATTGTGAATTGTATGAAACATAACTCTTTGTAAAGAAAAGAGATGTAATCCAACTGTGCTACTCCGGCCTTAAATATGATATCTCTTTGACTTCAAAATACAGGAATGCAAGTGAATCTTAAAGAACTAGATTCCGCTGAAGAAAATATACCGATTCTGGCTAATAAAACTCGCGAGGTCTTTTCGTTTGATTTAGAGATCAGTAAAATAAATCTAGGGTTTTATCAATTGTAATTTTACTTTTATTTTTTTCTCTTTTTACAAGGCAAAGAATTTGAAGAAGGCCTTTCATATTAATTCGTATACACGTAGGTAATTTGACTTTTTTGAGCTGACTTTCATTTAAATATAAGTAATACATATGATTCTGAAAAGAATATTTTTGTTCCTAAAAGTGTTTTTATTTTAATTTCAAGCATTTTTGTTAACGTTTGAATTGAGATTTTAATTACAGTTTCAACAAGCATATGGAAAAAATAAAGTTTATATTTTCACTTGACTGACTGATAATCAAGACACAGCACAGGATACTGAACCTAGAAGCATGAAAATTGGGGAGGGGGGAGGAACACTTCTTATGACATAAGCGTGCACTAACACAGGATTTCCGAAAATTCCGCCCCTATGGGGGGGGGGGGTAGAAAATTATAGAACATCTTGCTACATCTCAGCAGCCTTTATACGTAGGAGTGTGAAATTCCAGAAAATAAATTTACTAAAATTTTAATAAACACGTATTTCAGCGACTTTACAAATTCCCCACTTAAGGGGGTTAAAATGGTGGTCGAAAATTATAGAACATTCGGCATATCTCAGCACCCGTTTTAGGTAGGCAAGTGAAATTCTAGAAAATAAGTCTATCAAAGGGTCTCAGGACTCTTAAAATTGGAAAAAAAGAAAAACAAAAGACCATTTTCAACATGTTACATCTTAAAATGTATTTGATTTTAAGACACAGTTTTTATTGGAATTGAAATATATACGTATGTTCTTTCATTTCATGTATTTAAAAAATTGCAAGATACAGAATTCGCATTTACAGGGGGCTCCAAACTGTAAGACATTTGTCAAGCAGAAAATTGGCATAACAGATTACGCGCAGAATTGCAAAGTAAATTTTGCAACTAGAATGAAAATTTTGTTGCCCACTTATACTCCAGATTATAACAATTAGCCTGAACCTAAATAAATTTGTATTTAAAGAATTTTTATATTTTTAAGACAAAATTATATTTAGTTAATGCAAAATTTAGAAAATTTCCATTGCGTAATCACCTAAAAAAATATATTTTTGAACAACAAAAATTAAATTTTAGGTTCAGATTATACAGACTAATCTGAAACATATGTTTCGAAAATATCATGAAAAAATATTCATAAGCTTTTGAAATATCGTGTGCGTTATGGCCAAAAACGTCATTTGGAGAAAAATGACTTCAAAATTTCGGAAACGCCGCTTCAGCTATTGAACGGAAATAATTCTAAAAGCCATAACTTTTGCTCTAATGGAAATTTCACGGAAATAATTATAACAAAATGTTCAGAAAAGATAACAGTTTAACATCTAAAAAAATTAAAATTTCGAAAATTTTAAAGCTTTAAGAGTACTGAGACCCCTTAAAAATTAATCAAACCCATGTTTAAGAGATTTTAGAATATTAGAACATTTGACTTATCTCAGCAGCATTTTTAAGTAAGCGTGTGAAATATCAGAAAATATATCTTTTAAAAAATAATCAAACACGTATTTCAGCAATTTTAGATTTTCCCCATTTAAATGAGTTAAAGGGGGGGAGGGGGGGGGGAGGGGTAGAAAATTTTAGAACATTCATAACTCAGCAGTAGTTTTAGGAAAGAGCTTGAAATTCCAGAAAATAAAGCTACTAAAAAAATTATTAAACACGTATTTCAGCAATTTTAGAAATTCCCCCTAAGTGGGTAAAAATGGGACAGGTAACAAATTGTAAAACAATTGCCCATATCTCAACAGTTGTTTTAAGTAGGATCGTGAAATAACAGAAAATAAATCTATTACAAAATAGCGAAACATGCATACAGCAATTTTAGAAATTAGCCCTCCTATGGGGTTAAGGGGGGGGGGGATATTTAACATTTGAGTTCTCAGCAGCCGTTTTAGGGAGGAGCGTGAAATTCCAGAAGATAAATCTACTAAATATTTTTTAAACCTGTATTTTAGTGATTTTTAAAAATTAATCCCTAAGGTGGTTTAAGTTGGGGTAGGGTCTAAAATTGTAGAACATCTGACTATATATCAGCATCCTTTTAAAATAGCCTACTAAAAATTAAATTAAATACGTATTTCAGCAATTCTAGAAATTAACCGCCTAAGGAGAGGCTAAAAGATGGGACGAAAATTTTAGGACATTTGGTCATATCTCAGCTGCCGTTTTAGGTAGGAGCAAGAAAATCAGGATAAAAATTTTATTAAAAAAATAATTAAAGGCATATTTCAGCGACTTTAGAAATCTCGTGTCTAAGAGTATTAGAGAAGTAGGGAGTCGAAAATTTTAGAACATTTGTCCATATCCCAACAGCAGTTTTAGGTAGAAGCGTGAAATTCAAGATAACAAGTCTAATAATAATAATAAAAAAAACATTAATTTCAGTGATTAAGAAATCCCCCCACCCCCTCTAAGACTGGAGGTACGAAACTTTTAGGTTATTTCACCATATCTCAGCAGCAGATGCATGAATTTGAGGATATCTAATTTCCTAAAACAAACTTAAACATGCATTTTTTCTAGTTTAGAAATTCCCACCTAAGAGGGTTTAATAGGGTGGTTTCCCTTTTAGGTCATTTCGCCATATCTCTGCAGCAGTTTTAGGTAGGGCGGGAAATTCCGGATAACAAACCAAAATAATCAAAAATAAAATTCATGTAAACGATTCCTTTGCGTCATAATATCCATTTGTATATATTTCGCTTAGTTTGGATACAATGACGCAAAAAAATCATTTACATTAATTTTACTTTTGATTTTGGATAGCGTGGCACAAATGATAAATCAATTTATTCTTATAAATACATTACAGTGCATTGTATAGGTTCAGTGAAAATGATATTTTTAACAGTGTATTGGAAAATTAAAAGTTTTGGTTAGATGTATAAATATATTTCGCCAAACCGAAAACAATTAAAATTGAATTTTAAAACAAATTGTTTAAGGCTACATCATGGCGTCACTTAAATTTTAATATCATATCCTTTAAAACTCATAGTTTGAATTTATGAAAGATGTGAATTATAAACCATCAATGAATAAATTTTATACATCCTTTTAAATTTAACATAATTCTTACATATGCAATTATAAATAAAACAAAAATAAAATGATGAAATAAATAATATAGCGTCACTTAAAATTTGATATCATTATTTTTAATTTCCACATTTAAAATTCTTATAGCAATAAGATAAAGTGCTGCGTCACAAACTTTTATTCCATTAAGGGTTTCTTAATTGATATCATTACTTTTTTAAAGTTAATAATAAAAAGATAAAAACAAAAAAAAAATGATTTTTGATGAAAAAAATGATTCTTTAGTGATAGGAACGCATAATCGTGATTTCCATTCACATTTAATTCCTTCTCCCTCCCTCAAAAAAGGATACCTCATACTTCAATTTTAAAGAGTGCTGTGCTATTTGATTTTTTAAACTTTTTAGTAAAATATGTAAGTAATATACAAAATGGGGGGGGGGGGGGTTAAGGTTTGTTTCACAGATATAGAAAGCTTTGTTAAAATTTACTATGTAAAAAGTTTACTTTCTTTAAAAAATTATCAAGAAATATTACTCTTTAAACCTTTTTATTTGAAATACAATAAAATTGTAAACACAGGAGAACGACGAAGTTAGGCTTTTCATTATGTAATTTGACCTGAAAGTAGTACTCAGTTCGTGTCGCTAGTGCTCCCAGCCTGCGTATCACGTGATCGATTAGATGCAGTTTCAATTTTCGATTATAGATGGTAGCATCAACTGCCATTGAGTATTTTATTATTTTCTTTTTGAGTCTCAAATAATTGTACCATAATTACAATAAACTTGAATGAAAATATGAAAAAGAGCAGGTTGATAAAGATGTAGGTTTTGTTTATTTCTTTAGCAAAAAACATAAATTTCTATCAAAATAGCCACTTTTCCGAGTAAGATTTAATCATAATATTTGTGCATTAAAAAAAAAGTTTTTCTCACCAGATAAATAAGATATAAAAAACAGACTAATAGTAATTAATACAATGAATAAATTATATGGTAGTACTGAAAAGGTTTTACCAAGATGAAGAGAGCATTGTGGAATCAGATTTATCATTAACAATAACTTCACGATTAAGATAAATGACTAAATTTTCAAGAAAGTCCGATTCAGAGATGCTATTGGCATCAAAGATAATTTTAGCATTTTGAAAATTAAAACTATGGCCGGAATCCCAAGAGTGCTTGGCAATAGAAGATTTAAAAATTCCTTGATTAATTACATAACGAGATTTCTCTTTTAAGCGGATTTCAAGATTTCTTTAAGTTTGACCAATATAAGATAAATCACAGCCATTACAAAGAGTATTATAAATTCCCCATTTACGAAGATCAGGAACAGGAGATTTAGTGGAGGGAATTTGAATTTATTGACAGGTTTAAATATAATTTTAAGATTGAAACGTCTTAAAACTTTAGCTAATTTGAAACATAAAGGAGGATAAAAGGGGAGGACCACCAAATTATTAGGTTTGCTTTTGACAGATTTGGAAAGAGTAGATTTTTTAGACGGTCTGTTGAATTTCTTCATAGCATTTTTGATAGCAGAAGCACTGAAACCTCTTTTGGCAGCAACAGTTTTTAAGTAATTAAGTTCATCCTTAAGGAATGCATAGTCGGAACAAATTTTGAGAGCACGATTTACGTACGGGAAAAAACACACCAATTTTTTGGTTGACAGAATGATTTGAGAGAGCATGAGGTGGGTTAGAGGCAAAAATAGGTTTTCTATAAATACAAGTTTTGAAAGAAGAATCACATTTGGTAAATAAAACATCAAGGAAAGGAAGTTTATTACAATTTTCTAACACAAAAGTAAACTGAATATGTGGGTCGATAGAATTGACTGTTTGAAGAATGGTTGAAATATCACATTATCCTCCTTTAAGTTTCAAATTAGATTAAGTTTTAAGACGTTTTAATTTTAACATAATCTTTAAACCTGTCAATAAATTTAAAATTCCCTTCACTAAATCTACTGTTCCTGATCTTCCTAAATGGGGAATTTATAATATTCCTTGTAATGGCTGTGATTTATGTTATATTGGTCAAACTAAGAGAAATCTTGAAATCTGCTTAAAAGAGCACTCTCGTTATGTAATTAACCAAGAAATTTCTAAATTTTCTATTGCCGAGCACTCTTGGGATTCCAGTCATAGTTTTAATTTTCAAAATGCTAAAATTATCTTTAAAGCCAACAGAATCTCCGAATTAGACTTTCTTGCAGCCATTTATCTTAATCATGAAGTTATTGTAAATGATAAATCTGATTCCATGATGCTCTCTTCAGCTTGGAAAAACCTTTCCAGTACTACCATATGGTTTACTTTTTGTATTAATTATTATTAATCTGTTTTTTTATATCTTATTTATCTACTTATTTTTAAATTTCACGTGTTCCCATATTTTAATATATGTGTGCGTTTTCATTTTATAATAATTTATTTTCAATTTATTTTAATTTAATTATTTTGTTTCCTTATTCCCCTCCAACACTGTGTTCTTTTGTTTTGATTATACTCTTCTGTGATTGGCTGTTGCCTTCTGCTTTCCTATTGGCTGTTGATTTCCACTTTCCTATTTGCTGCCTCTTCAGCTTATTTCCTTTCCGTTATGTCTCATTTCAGTCTTGCTGCTGCTTTCATAGTAGAAGTACGCTTCTTTGCACCTGACGGAGAAAGACTAACAAGGAGAGGGTCCGAGGATGGTCTCACCGAATGCGATGAACATTTGTGTATTGATAGAGTATAGTTATTATATAAATATATGAGCGCCTTAAAGCGCAACCCTTAGGGGTTCTTGATAAAATAACTCGTAAAATTTAAGCTACAGTTCATAATCGGATAAATATCCTTCTTTGGCAAGCGGCTCAGTAGCGCAATCGGCAGCACAATGGACTTGAGTTGTTTCAGTCCTGGTTCAAATCCGGCTCTTTCTTGTTTTTCGGAACGAAAATTTTTATCAATCATTTTCGAACCGTAATTGAAAAAATATGTATAATAAGTGAAATTTACTAAAAATATGAAATAAATGTATGTTTTGTAGCATATAAGTTCTTTTTTAACTACGAAATTTTGCATGTTTAAATATATAATTAAAAAAACCGCACATTTATGTCTATAGACCAGAAAGTTTTTGTTGTTATTTAAAATCATTTACAGTTATTTCAATGAATAATCTATCATTTTTTACAGATAAATAAATTAAAACGCGTGATCTAAATGCGTGAATAATTATGTTATTTAACTTTTTGTTTCTATATGAAAGTATTTCGAATATTTAATGAGTTTTTTTATATCCTTTTTAATCTCTTAATACGACTTTTTTATGTTGTATTTTTGATTTTGTAATTATTACCTGCCTAATAACTAATTTCAACAATTCAATATCTTTTTAGAACTTCTTTTTCAGCACAAAGACAGTTATTCTAACTATAATAATAAGAATCCAAGATTTTAAAAATTCAAAAGTTAAAAAACGAGTTGGTAAAAACGATACATTTATTTCATTGTGAAAAATAGTAGCATATTTATGTAAATAACAGTAAATAAATTTTAAAATTAGCTTAATTTTATGCTCTATAATGGTCCCAATTGATATTTGTTTAGTTTGTTATTATTATTATTTATTTATTTATTTTATCTTTACTTTTCATTAAATATATAAACATGCAAAGTTTCGCACTTAAAATTGTATTTATATAATTAACCACATCATATAAAAATATTAAAGAAGAAAAAAAATTGATTTCCGAAATAAATTACGTACTGTTAAGCTCTGGTATCTCGGCAGATGACCTTGGGAGAATCTATTTCTGACCAGGGGTTTCAGAGTCAAAGGTTGCCAAGCACAAGTGCGTAATTTGCGAACGGACAATCCGCCAAATCCCGAAAATAGGGATTTTCTCCACCAGTACAAATTTACTCTTTTATCTGTGATTTCAAAGAAGTTGGAAATAACTGTAAAATGTATATTCCTTGTTCCATGGTGATTTTACAATTTCAGATCGTAGCTTTTATTTGAGGTTGATCGTGCTCTTTGTCTTTTAAATTATTATTATCGATCTGTGTCAACTATATTCGCCTTAGCAAAATGCCACGGAAAAAGAAAATTATTCATTCCAAGGAGCGAAATGGGATTTTAAAAGTGGTGAAATTTTTTGAGGAGGAAAGGGACATTCTTTTAAAATTCCTCGCTTGCATTTTAACATTTTTAAATGATTTCCCCCTAGAATAGCTGAGGTCGATCTATTAACGGGTTACTTTTCGATTTTCATAAAGTTTTAGTATAAAGATTTTTAGATTTATTTTATAATACATAAAGTTACTTTCACTTTCAGAGCCGGTTCTGAAATTGAAAATGTACTCATTATTAAAAAAGCACCCTAAATCAAAAAAGTAAAAACTAGCTCGGTTAGAGATCAACCTCAGCTATTCTACGAAAAAAAAAGAAAAAAAGAAAAGAAAAAGAAAAGAAAAAGAAAAAGAAAAGAAAAAAAAATCATTCAAAAATATAATTGATACATTTGAAATGAATGCTCTCATAGGTTTAACATTAACATCCCTAGTGTACGTTCTTAAAATATAATATAAGGTTTTATAATAACTTAGTTTAACACTGCAACCATGGAGAGTCACATCAAGTGTAGTTCAGATGGTCACTCAGCACTAGTCGTAAAATCTTATAGACGCTCAAGTTATTCCTATCAATGCACCATCGATTGATTAAATAAACAAATAATTCAAAAAGCCAATGCCATTAATTAAACATACCCCCCTTCCTCCTCCCTATTTTTTAAAGGTACTATGGAAAAGCCAATAAAAAATATCGGAATTAATCAGTTATCCGTTTCTGATACTTATATATATATATATATTTTTTTTAAATATCGAAATCTATAGTTAAAAATATCTCAATATGCATGAATGGAATAAATGTAGACTAGAATAAATAGAGATAATAAAATAAAATTAGAAGGAAATGAATTCATTCTCTAATTAATCTTAGGGAAAGTATCAAATTTCGAGCTCTTGAAAGGCATTTATATGATCCTATATATAAAAATAAATATATGCAAACTGGGAGCATAACATATTTTATCTACTTTAAAATGAGATAAAGAGTTGGATAATTGTATATGTGTTTAATTATCGTCAGTGAATTTTCCCCTTAATTAATGCATTTATTCTTCTTTAAAATTAAAGTCACGTGTAATAGCTATTAATTTATATAAATGTCAAACATTTTAAATTTAGTTAGAAAAAAACAGATCTATATACACAATGAAACATCCTAACATAATGTAGGCATTTTTTAAAAATTCAGAAGCATTTTTTAAATTATAAAATCATTAATAAATTTATATCTAAAATATTATGAATTGATCCGCATTAATTCTTATATATAAAGAATTGCCATTGTTGAAAATATGTCTAGGTGCTTTTACAGTTCATTCCGATAATTAGTATCATCATTTTTATTATCAGAAGCATCGTTTAAGTTTTTAAATATCATAATTATTAATAAAATTATTGCTATTAGAAACGACCACAGTTAAACATTCCATTTATAAAAAATATATTAAAAAAAATAAGAGAATCTGCTTATGGTTGTCACTGTTTTCGGCTAACGCGCCAATTATGGATGCCATTCTCTCCAGTACGTTACAACCTTTTGCCGATTATCCAGAATAGAATCGTCCGAATCTCCGCGCGTGAAATGCCAAGATACCGGAGCTTAACAGTAGACACTTAAGTAGATAATAAATAAGAGTTCTGCGCGCGAGCCGTTTGAGCCGTCGTCCCAAGGTCAAATGAAGGTCATTCGTTATCGTCTTAGAGTACGATAACGAAAGAATTGCGCGATAAGCGAATGGGAGTAGTAAGATAACGAAAGTGTAGTGCGATAAGCGAAGGGGGAGATAAGAGAATTTTGATAAGGATTTTTGAGATAAAAGTTTTTTTTAGCGTAGAATAGTATTTTTTAGTGAGAGAAAGGTTAATTCTTATTGAAGCGTTTTTACGGAATTTTTATATGTAGAACAAATGACGTTTAGTCAATACATTTTAGGGGGAATTTTTTTTTTTTTTTAATTGTGGACCCACCATGACCAACCCGTTTTGTTTAATTTAGAATTCCATCGGAACAGCATTTAATATTAAAAGAATAATGCTACTTTGATAAATATCACATGTATTATATATCAGTTTCATATGTATTTAGCGGAAGGATTTTTGAGTGGGGTGATTCTTATTGCCAGGAAATTGTAAGACGATAGCGCACCTTAGGTTCAGTGATAAAAATCGAGTCTTTAAATGAATTTATATTTGAGAATCTCATCTACCAATGTTTATAAATAAATGGAAATATTTTAGGGCATGTTTTCTAATTTTTATTGCGCATTTTTTTTTTTTTTTTTTTTTTTTTTAAGGAACAAAAATTTAACACACTGTTCTAAATTTTCGCATTAATGTTTTAGAGAATATTTTTGCAAAGAACATTTTAGCATTAACTAAAAGAAAAATTGATTTTTTATGTTTTCTACAAGTTTTTTAAATACGTTTTTAGATAATTAAATTCTTCTATCAATATTAATAGCGTTGAAATAAAAATAAAAGTATACATTATTGAAATATTAAATCAATTTAAGTAATAATAATAATGTTACGTTTAGCTCAAAAGTAACTGTAAGAAAGTTACGCATAGTTTTCTATAAAACAGTATTGTTCTTTTCACACATATTGATTAAATTCTACTATCAATATTAATGGCATTTAAATAAAAATAAAAACATACATTATTGAAATAATAAATCAGTTTAAATAATAGTATTACGTTTAGCTCAAAAGTAACTATAAAAAAAGTTACGCATAGTTTTCTGTAGGACAATTTTTTTTCACACATACTAATTAAATTCTACTATCAATATTATTCGCATTGAAATAAAAATAAAAGCATACCTTATTGAAATAATAAATCAATTAAAATAATAATAGCATATACTATTAGGATAATAATGTCATTACAATAATGATAAAAGAAATGTTACGTTGAGTTCACGTAATAAAGTAACGCATAGATTTCTATAGGGCAATGGTTTTTTTTTTTTTTTTTTTTTTTTTTTTTCACACATACTAGTTAAATTCTACTATCAATATTAATAGCATTTAAATACTACTACTAATACTAATAATAACACATAATATTGAAATAAAAAATCAATTTGAATAACAATAATGATATTACGTTTAGCTAAAAAGTACCTATAAGTAAGTTACACATAGTTTTCTAGGACAATTTTTTTTATCATACATACTAATTAAATTCTACTATCAATATTAATAGCATTTAAATACTACTAATAATAATAACATATAACATTGAAATAATAAGAAGATTAAAATAATAATAGCATATACTATTAGGATAATAATGTCATTACATTAATAATAAAAGAAATGTTACGTTGAGTTCATTGTAATAAAGTAACACATAGGACAAAAGATTACGTATAGCATATAATGAATTTTTAAAACTTTTGTGTGAGGAACTGAATATATTAGACTTCAACTTGAAGGGGTAAAAAGCATTGCAATTTATATAGCAAAAATCTTAACTTTGAGTCAACGAACTTGAATCGTTGTTTGATGACGCAGCGTGGATTGTAAATAAGAGAATTTACTATAAGTAATTTAAAGCATTTTCTAGAAAATTGACTTTAGGGAAATTTTACAAAATAAGTAAATTTTTAGTATACATATTGAGAAAATAAAAATACTTTGTTTAAATTTGATACCTTTTCCATAGAAGAGAGTTTTATATTAGTAATATGTAATCTTTCAAACAGTTAAAGATTTTCAGTATCTGTTTTCAATTTAGGGGAATAAAGCATGACAGTTTGCATGATAATTTTGACTCTCTCATGTTTAGGGACTATTTGCTGTCAAAGTGAGGATATGTGATAAGAGAATTTCCAATTGTTATAGAATAATTAAAAGAACTTTCTCGTAATTTCGAGTTTTCACTAATTTTAGAATGATAACATTAATTTTTTTATAAACATATATTAATTCATTTAACGCAAATTAGTTTGCTTAAACATTTAAAAATTTTATTCGCTCACACAACTTCTTTTTCAACATATTAAACAATCACTCAAAATTCAAAACTTGCTACTTATTGAAAGAAATATATTTAACCAGGGATTTGTTTAAATATCGACAGAAAAAAATATGTTCGTTTAACTGCTATTGTAACTAAACATTATGCGAGTGTGAATTACTAATAACATATAGGGGAATTTATAAAATGGGAAATAAATAATAATAATAGTGTATACTACAAAATATCATTATTAAAACTAAACAACATCCACTTAGGATAAAATCTTAATTTTTGAAATAAGCTAACACAAGTTTCAAATGAATTGTGAAACATGTTCAGAACTTTTAACTCTTTATTCTATCTGTATATGATTATAATAAATAAATCTTATGTTTTATGAAATTAAAAAGAAAATAGAGATTTAATCACTTATGCTTTATTTAGTAGAATCTGATATTAACAAAGGTTTTAATTTATTTCTAAATTTTAGACAGCACACACATTCATCGTTCAACCAATTAAAGCGAAATATATTTTTTTGTGTGTGTGTGTGTGAGTGAATGAGCTTAGAGTTAGTTAATATATGAATTATTTAAAAATACAATCATGCATAAATAGCTTTTATCATTTGTTACAAAACTTATTAACATTTTAATTTGTTAGATACCCTATAAAACAACTAAACTTATGAATTATTAAAATCGATATATATATATATATATATATATATATCACCTAAATTACTTTTAACACAAGAACTTTACACTTATCATTTTTAACAAATTAGCATAACCTACATTTTGATTAGGTTTAAGTTTTTGATTAGGTTCGATAAATTAAAACGTATATGCTATAACAACTATGAACTAAACGTATAAGAAAAATTAGAATTTATACATACTTTATATATTATTAAATTATAAACATATAAATTATACTTACGTTATACGGATACATATGCAAACACGTCTATTTCCTAGTTACTTGAAGAAGAATGCTTGATAAGTTCTATCAGATGATACTTCAAATCACTCTCAAGTTCAGACATAAAGTTATGACTCAAAAATGGCTTTTACCAAGAGATGACGTCACTGAGAACTTAGTACAATTTGCTCGAAGTCTAATCTGTCATTTACTTCATACATTATCATTTAATAAATATTTTTTTAATTTAATTTCAATTTATATTTTTGTGAATTTACTATTATTTGTAAGATTTTGTTATTTTTAGAAATTTTAGTTTTGCTATTTCAAATATGCAAATTCCTATTTATATCTAAAATCCCTGCAAAACATATATGTGTGAACCTTTTAGACATACACTTTGAAATATAGATCTAGTTCAAATTTTGCTAAGTTAACACGTTACGTACTAGAGGTCACGTGATACCCTAACCAATCACGCTGTCTAGGTAGGGTTTGCTATTTTGGAATTATCCAAATTAGTTACCAGGCTTCTCATTTTATAATAATCACACTAACCATTAGGCTTGTTGTTTAATCATATAAATATAATTTCTATCGTTTTTGATTTTCAGTTACTTACTAACATATAAACCCCTTTTACGTATGTTATATTAATTCTGATATAGTTTAGTGCATATAAATTTTATCTGATTTCCCAGAGTAGATTTAACTATATTCGCTAATTTCCATATATATATATTTAACATTGATCAGATTACGTAGTAGAATTTTCTCCAATGTTTGTAGAAGTAGTAGGTATGTAATTTATGATTAATTACATTTGAACTTTTAACTGAAATTAAGTGAGCACTTTTGAGGAATACCCTAGGTCATTTTTCATATCATATTTCAAAACTACCACTTTCTATATTGAGTGTACGTTATTGACTCTTTTCGCTCAAATTAACTTTGCTACTTGACAGAAAATTATTTAATCATCAGCGATTAAACCTTATCATTTTCAAAGTTATTTGTATAACTTACTAACTATATATCACAGATAAACATTAACATATCAAGAATACTAAAGAAAATTAAATATATACTGAATGAAAATTTCAAATAACTCAGCAATTTAATATAATTAAACAATAACAAAAAATGAAATTAACAGATTAATGAAATATATATTTGATAATAAAAATGAATTTCAATTATTACATAAAATTTTTACTATCAAACAAAAATATATAAATTGATAAAAGTATTATTCCAAAGTTTACAAAAAGCTTAGAAATATTTTCAACTTTTCAAAAAGATTGTATTTCCAAGATATCAAAGAAAAATTAACTGTTATTGAATTAATACCACCTAACAAGCATATACTATTCCACTAACATACAACAAATACACTTTTTCGTAACCAAATTTGGCGATATTTCGACATGTGTAGCCAAACTAATGAGAATGTAAGACTATTCTAAGTACACAATTTTCGCAATATTTAAGCAATGGACTCAACTTAACTCTACTGTTTATCATAAAAAGTGTCTAATCACCAAACGATTTGAACTTCTCATTTTCAAAGTTATGTTAATTTATAAGTAATTATCAAATAAATATTTTATTTATATATTCTACAGAAGTATTAAATAAAATTAAATAACTAATTATCTATAACTTAACACTGAATAAAAATTCCAAAAAAACATTTAAAATAAATAATCACTTAAAATAATAATAAACAACAAACCTAAAAATAATGAACGATTAATATATATATATATATAAGTTTAAAAAACTTAATAAAAAAATAATTATGCTTAATAAAAAAGTTTTGAAAAATAATTAAAAGTTAATAAAAAAAGATTTCAAATATTACAAGTTAAAAAAAAAAATTATAATTTGATAAAACCATTCTCAAAAAAATTACAAATTATCAAAAAATTTAATATATATATATATATATATATATTTACAAGTCAAGAAATTTTAATACTTATGTACATATATGTACAAACATATATGTACATATATATGTATTATATTTGAAAAAAAAATTACAAGTCTTTAAGAAAGTTATGAAAAAATTGCAAATTAAAACAATGTTTAGAAAAAGAATCATTAGTTAAAAAAATATATGTACATAGACACACACATATATATGTGTGTGTGTGTGTACTTACACATATATGCATACATGCATATATATATATATATATATATATATTATATGTAAATTATTTATGTGTGTTTCGATAAGTTTTAAAAGAATACATTTCACTATCCAATTATTTATCCTAGTGACCGTTTATTTACCCATCAACAAATCAACCAACCAACTGATTTCCATGGTAACCATCCGTTTAACCTAACAACAATTTACCATTTATATGCAAATATTTTAAGAAACTATGAAAGACATTTTAAATCGAATAAAAAAAACCCAGAGAAAATCAAATAGGTTATGTCTTAATTTGAATTATTCGTTTACTTATGTAAGTTAAGACTTGGAAATAACTTATATTAAGTTACTATGCTAACTTGTGTTATCAATATATTGATTTAATAATTTTTCATAGGTTTAATATGATAAAGAACGCGTCTTGTAATATCACAGCTATATCGAGATAACTTTAAATTGTACTATTAAAAATTATTCTTAGAATTCACATATGTTATTTAACTCCTTCAAATCATAGAACGTAAAAAAACTTACAAATTTACATAAATAAACTGTTCTTACCTAAAAATCCTCCATACTTCTATACTTAACTTACGCGAAATAAAACCCAACCTTCTACTATGCTTGCCACAGAGGGAAAGAATGATAACACATCGTTTATCTGTTAAAACCCAAGGCCACGTGATCACCCTTATCTATGACGTGACTGATGATTCATACTGATAAAGGGTAGATAATTTTTTTTAATTACTCTGTTAAATTGTGCAATTAACAGCTCTAATTCCTAATTACAATTAACACATCTCATTTAATTAATTTTTTTTTAATAATTAAAATAATAATTTAGTTAGTCTATTACAAATAATTATTTTTAGTTCTATTATTTAAAAACATTCATATCATATCATATATAGCAATTTTAAGACATATTAATTTATATCATTTTACACTTAAGTAAAACATTCTCACCTAAAAATCCAACACACCACTATACCTAACATAGGTGAAATAAAAATCAGCCTAGTACCATGCTTTCCGTAGAAGAAATGATTAATAATGAAAGCGCTTGTCTACTAAGCTAAGATTACGTGATACTTATTACTATCTAAGGTTAGAGCGCTTATCTAATCTATGATGTCATGGGAAATCCCCAGTCATGCTCATTTGTGTTGCCAATTCTCATAATACAAATATTTTCTGATAATAGCGTTGCCACTTTTCCATAAAAATAGGTTATCAACTCTCTTACCTCAAAAACAGATCTTATCAATTTGTGTTTATCCGTGACGACATCATAAAAAAAACTTTAATTAAATTATTAATATCTTTCATAAGTTTGTAATATAAGTAATTTGTAATATTTTTCTGCTAACTAGGTTTATAATTATTCCGACTTAAAAATCTCTTTTATAGATTAACTATGAAAATCAATTGTCTTGTCAAACCGTTTACTATTTTCAGTTCAACTTAGTGTCATGAAATATATCAGCGAAGCTTAAAATTATACTTTTCAGATATCTTACTATTGTAAATTATTGTTTTTGAAATCTATTAAAATTTGAAAAATGATTAAATACTCTAACATTATAATTTTACATTCATTTCAGAATATAAATACGCAAAATTATACTTACCTAGAACCAAGCACTTGACTGGAGCAAAAACACGTCCTTATTGTAAGCTTCCCTAGCGAGAACTGATTGATAACATGCTTGCTTTCTTATCACTTCGAAAATCGTGTGACGTCACATATCACGTGATAGATTGTTGATAAGATAAGGTTTAGCTGATAAGAACTTATACTATCATTCATTTACCTCTCAGACTTTGCTGGAAACGGTTGTGTTTGTTATCTCAAAATTTTTTTTAATAACCAAGTTAGATGATAAAGTTTATTAATTAGTTAATTTGAATTAATTATTTTTAATACACTAATTGAATTATTCTAAAAACAATTAAAGAGTGTGTTCATTACAGAGTTTGAGTTTTCATCTAGCTTAGTCATTAAAATTTTTACACATGTCATCATTTCTTTTGAGTTAAATGATTCTACATTTCGGTTAAATATAACTAAGTTTATATTTAGTATACGCCTAGATAAAAATCTCATTTTCAAACGTTTAAAAGTCTTTAATTAAACTCAAATCTTTAATTAATCTTTAATTAAGCTCAAATCGTTAATTAATCTCATATCTTAATTACACTACAAATTAATAAGATTTTCTAATAAATGTGTGGTGTAATTAATATCACCTTATTAATTTGTAGTGTAATTAAGATATGAGATTAATTAACGATTTGAGCTTAATTAAAGATTAATTAAAGATTTGAGTTTAATTAAAGACTTTTAAACGTTTGAAAATGAGATTTTTATCTAGGCGTATACTAAATATAAACTTAGTTATATTTAACCGAAATGTAGAATCATTTAACTCAAAAGAAATGATGACATGTGTAAAAATTTTAATGACTAAGCTAGATGAAAACTCAAACTTTGTAATGAACACACTCTTTAATTGTTTTTAGAATAATTCAATTAGTCTATTAAAAATAATTAATTCAAATTAACTAATTAATAAACTTTATCATCTAAATTAGTTATTAAAAATATTTTGAGAGAACAAACACAACCGTTTCCAGCAAAGTCTAAGAGGTAAATGAATGATAGTATAAGTTCTTATCAGCTAACCTTATCTTATCAACAATCTATCACGTGATATGTGACGTCACGCGATTTTCGAAGTGATAAGCAAGCAAGCATGTTATCAATCATTTCTCGCTAGGGAAGCTTAGAATAAGGACGTGTTTTTGCTCCAGTCAAGTGCTTGGTTCTAGGTAAGTATAATTTTGTGTATTTATATTGTGAAATGAATGTAAAATTATAATGTTAGAGTATTTAATCATTTTTCAAATTTTAATAGATTTCAAAAACAATAATTTACAATACTAAGATAACTGAAAAGTATAATTTTAAGCTTTGCTGATATATTTCATGACTCTAAGTTGAACTGAAAATAGTAAACGGTTTGACAAGACAATTGATTTTCATAGTTAATCTATAAAAGAGATTTTTAAGTCGGAATAATTATAAACCTAGTTAGCAGAAAAATATTACAAATTACTTATATTACAAAATTATGAAAGATATTAATAATTTAATTAAAGTTTTTTTTATGGTGTCGTCACGGATAAACACAAATTGATAAGATCTGTTTTTGAGGTAAGAGAGTTGATAAGCTATTTTTATGGAAAAGTGGCAACGCTATTATCAGAAAATATTTGTATTGTGAGAATTGGCAACACAAATGAGCATGACTGGGGATTTCCCATGACATCATAGATTAGATAAGCGCTCTGACCTTTGATAGTAATAAGTATCACATGATCTTAGCTTAGTAGATAAGCGCTTTCATTATTAATCATTTCTTCTACGGAAAGCATGGTACTAGGCTGTTTCTTATTTCACCTATGTTAGGTATAGAGGTGTATTGGATTTTTAGGTGAGAATGTTTTACTTAAGTGTAAAATGATATACATTAATATGTCTTAAAATTGCTATGTATGATATGATATGAATGTTTTTAAATAATAGAACTAAAAATAATTATTTGTAATAGACTAACTAAATTATTATTTTAATTATTAAAAAAATTAATTAAATGAAATATGTTAATTGTAATTAGGAATTAGAGCTTTTAATTGCATAATCTAACACAGTAATTAAAAAAAAATATCTACTCCTTATCAGTATGAATCATCAATGACGTCATAGATAAGGGTGATCACGTGGCCTTGGGTTTTACCAGATAAACGATGTGTTATCATTCTTTCCGTCTGTGGCAAGCATAGTAGAAGGTTGGGTTTTATTTCGCGTAAGTTAAGTATAGAAGTATGGAGGATTTTTAGGTAAGAACAGTTTATTTATGTATAATTTGTAAGTTTTTTTACGTTCTATGATTTGAAGAATTTAAATAACATATGTGAATTCTAAGAATAGTTTTTAATAGTACAATTTAAAGTTAGCTCGATATAGTTGTGATATTACAAGACGCGTTCTTTATCATATTAAACCTATGAAAAATTATTAAAACAATATATTGATAACACAAGTTACCATAGTAACTTAATATAAGTTATTTCCAAGTCTTAACTTATATAAGTAATGGAATAATTCAAATTAAGACATAACCTATTTGATTTTCTCTCGGTTTTTTTTTTATTCGATTTAAAATATCTTTCATAGTTTTTTCAAATATTTGCATATAAATGGTAAATTGTTGTTAGATTAAACGGATGGTTACTATGGAAATCAGTTGGTTGGTTGATTTGTTGATGGGTAAATAAACGGTCACTAGGATAAATAATTGGATAGTGAAATGTATTCTTTTAAAAGTTAAAACCGAAACACACATAAATAATTTACATATAATATATATATATATATATATTTTTTTAATACTTACAGCTTTAATTCATAATAATTGACGGTGGGAGGTTATGTTTAATTAATGGTTATATATATATATGTATGCATATATGTGTAAGTACACACACACACATATATATATGTGTGTGTGTATGTACATATATATTTTTAACTAATGATTCTTTTTTTAAACTTTGTTTTAATTTGCAATTTTTTCATAACTTTCTTAAAGACTTGTAATTTGTTTTTCAAATATAATGCATATATACGTCTGTACATATATGTACATATATGTTTGTACATATATGTACATATGTATTAAAATTTCTTGACTTGTAAATATATATATATATATTAAAATTTTTGATAATTTGTAATTTTTTTGTGAATGGTTTTATCAAATTATAATTTTTTTTAAAATTGAAATATTTGAAATCTTTTTTTATTAACTTTTAATTATTTTTCAATACTTTTTTATTAAGCTTTATTATTTTTTATTAAGTTTTTTTAAACTTATATATATGTATATAGATAGATATATATTAATCGTTCATTATTTTTATGTTTGTTGTTTATTATTATTTTAAGTGATTAATTATTTTAAATGTTTTTTTGGAATTTTTATTCAGTGTTGAGTTATAGATAATTAGTTATTTAATTTTATTTAATACTTCTGTAGAATATAATAATTGAAATTCATTTTTATTATCAAATATATATTTCATTAATCTGTTAATTTCATTTTTTGTTATTGTTTAATTATATTAAATTGCTGAGTTATTTGAAATTTTCATTCAGTATATATTTAATTTCCTTTGGTATTCTTGATATGTTAATGTTTATCCGTGATATATAGTTAGTAAGTTATATAAATAACTTTGAAAATGAGAAGGTTTAATCGCTTGATGATTAAATAATTTTCTGTCAAATAGCAAAGTTAACTTGAGCGAAAAGAGTCAATGACGTACACTCAATATAGAAAGTGGTAGTTTTGAAATATGATATGAAAAATTACCTAGGGTATTCCTCAAAAGTGCTCACTTAATTTCCGTTAAAAGTTCAAATGTAATTAATCATAAATTAAATACCTACTACTTCTACAAACATTGGAAAAAATTCTATTACGTAATCTGATCAATGTTAAATATATATATATGGAAGTTAGCGAATATAGTTAAATCTACTATGGGATATTAGTTAAAATTTATATGCACTAAACTATATCAGAATTAATATAACATACGTAAAAGGTGTTTATATGTTAGTAAGAAACTGAAAATCAAAAACGATAGAAATTATATTTATATGATTAAACAACAAGCCTAATGGTTATTGTGATTATTATAAAATGAGAAGTCTGGTAACTAATTTGGATAATTCCAAAATAGCAAACCCTACATAGATAGCGTGATTGGTTAGGGTATCACGTGACCTCTATTACGTAACATGTTAACTTAGCAAAATTTGAACTAGATTATATTTCAAAGTGTATGTCTAAAAGGTTCACACATATAAAGTAACTTGGGGAAATAGACGTGTTTGCATATGTGTCCGTATAACGTAAGTATAATTTATATGTTTATAATTTAATAATATATAAAGTATATGTAAATTCTAATTTTTCTTATACGTTTAGTTCGTAGTTGTTATAGCATATACGTTTTAATTTATCGAACCTAATCAAAAACTTAAACCTAATCAAAATGTAGGTTATGCTAATTTGTTAAAAATGATAAGTGTAAAGTTCTTGTGTTAAAAGTAATTTAGGTGATATATATATATATATATCAATTTTATTAATTTATAAGTTTAGTCGTTTTATAGGGTATCTAACAAATTAACATGTTAATAAGTTTTGTAACAAATGATAAAAGCTATTTATGCATGATTGTATTTTTAAATAATTCATATATTAACTAACTCTAAGCTCATTCACTCACACACACACACACACACACACACACAAAAAAAATCGCTTTAATTGTTTGAACGATGAATGTGTGTGCTGTCTAAACGTTAGAATTAAATTAAAATCTTTGTTAATATCAGATTCTACTAAATAAAGCATAAGTGATTAAATCTCTATTTTCTTTTTAATTTCATAAAATATAAGATTTATTTATTATAACCATATACAGTTAGAATAAAGAGTTAAAAGTTCTTAACATGTTTCACAATTCATTTGAAACTTGTGTCAGCTTATTTCAAAAATTAAGATTTTATCCTAAGTGGATGTTGTTTAGTTATAATAATGACATTTTGTAGTATACACTATTATTATTATTTATTTCCCATTTTATAAATTCCCCTATATGTTATTAGTAATTCAAACTCGCACAATGTTTAGTTACAATAGCAGTTAAATGAACATATTTTTTTCTGTCGATATTTAAACAAATCCCTGGTTAAATATATTTCTTTCAATAAGTAGCAAGTTTTGAATTTTGAGTGATTGTTTAATATGTTGAAAAAGAAGTTGTGTGAGCGAATAAAATTTTAAAATGTTTAAGCAAACTAATTTGCGTTAAATGAATTAATATGTGTTTATGAAAAAATTAATGTTATCATTCTAAAATTAGTGAAAACTCGAAATTACGAGAAAGTGCTTTTAATTATTCTATAATAATTGGAAATTCTCTTATCACATATCCTCACTTTGACAGCAAACAGTCCCTAAAACTGAGAGAGTCAAAATTATCATGCGAACTGTCATGCTTTATTCCCCTAAATTGAAAACAGATACTGAAAATCTTTAACTGTTTGAAAGATTACATATTACTAATATAAAACTCTCTTCTATGGAAAGGGTATCAAATTTAAACAAAATATTTTTATTTTCTCAATATTTATACTAAAAATTTACTTATTTTGTAAAATTTCCCTAAAGTCAATTTTCTAGAAAATGCTTTAAATTACTTACAGTAAATTCTCTTATTTACAATCCACGCTGCGTTATCAAACAACGATTCAAGTTCGTTGACTCAAAGTTAAGATTTTTGCTATATAAATTGCAATGCTTTTTACCCCTTCAAGTTGAGGTCTAATATATTCAGTTCCTCACACAAAAGTTTTAAAAATTCATTATATGCTATACGTAATCTTTTGTCCTATGTGTTACTTTATTACAATGAACTCAACGTAACATTTCTTTTATTATTAATGTAATGACATTATTATCCTAATAGTATATGCTATTATTATTTTAATCTTCTTATTATTTCAATGTTATATGTTATTATTATTAGTAGTAGTATTTAAATGCTATTAATATTGATAGTAGAATTTAATTAGTATGTATGTGAAAAAAAAATTGTCCTAGAAAACTATGTGTAACTTTCTTATAGGTACATTTTAGCTAAACGTAATATCATTATTGTTATTCAAATTGCTTTTTTATTTCAATGTTATGCGTTATTATTAGTATTAGTAGTAGTATTTAAATGCTATTAATTTTGATAGTAGAATTTAACGAGTATGCGTGAAAAAAAAAAAAAAAAAACATTGCACTATAGAAATCTATGCGTTACTTTATTACGTGAACTCAACGTAACATTTCTTTTATCATTATTGTAATGACATTATTATCCTAATAGTATATGCTATTATTATTTTAATTGATTTATTATTTCAATAAGGTATGGTTTTATTTTTATTTCAATGCTAATAATATTGATAGTAGAATTTAATTAGTATGTGTGAAAAAAAATTTGTCCTATAGAAAACTATGCGTAACTTTTTTATAGTTACTTTTGAGCTAAACGTAATACTATTACTATTATTTAAACTGATTTATTATTTCAATAATGTATGTTTTTATTTTTATTTAAATGCCATTAATATTGATAATAGAATTTAATTAGTAGGTGTGAAAAGAACAATATTGTTTTATAGAAAACTATGCGTAACTTTCTTACAGTTACTTTTGAGCTAAACGTAACATTATTATTATTACTTAAATTGATTTATTATTTCAATAATGTATTCATTTATTTTTATTTCAATGCTATTAATATTGATAGAAGAATTTAATTATCTAAAAACGTATTTAAAAAACTTGTAGAAAACGTAAAAAATCAATTTTTCTTTTAGTTAATGCTAAAATGTTCTTTGCAAAAATATTCTCTAAAACATTAATGCGAAAATTTAGAACAGTGTGTTAAATTTCGTTCCTCAAAAAAAAAAAAAAAAAAAAAAAAAAAAAAAAAATGCGCAATAAAAATTAGAAAACATGCCCTAAAATATTTCGATTTGTTTATAAACATTGGTAGATGAGATTCTCAAATATAAATTCATTTAAAGACTCGATTTTTATCACTGAACCTAAGGTGCGCTATCGTCTTACAATTTCCTGGCGATAAGAATCACCCCACTCAAAAATCCTTCCCCTAAATACATATGAAACTGATATATAATACATGTGAAATTTATCAAAGTAGCATTATTCTTTTAATATTAAATGCTGTTCCGATGGAATTCTAAATTAAACAAAACGGGTTGGTCATGGTGGGTCCTCAATTAAAAAAAAAAATATCCCCCTAAAATTTATTGACTAAACGTCATTTGTTCTACATATAAAAATTCCGTAAAAACGCTTCATTAAGAATTAACCTTTCTCTCACTAAAAAATACTATCCTACGCTAAAAAAACTTTTATCTCAAAAATCCTTATCAAAATTCTCTTATCTCCCCCTTCGCTTATCACACTACACTTTCGTTATCGTACTCTAAGACGATAACGAATGACCTTCATTTGTCCTTGGGACGACGGCTCAAACGGCTCGCGCGCAGAACTCTTTTTTATTATCTACTCACTTATTCCAATTAAAAATCATAAATTCCAGACTTTAATAATGATATAAAAAATATAAAAGCATATTTTTAATACCTCCTCAAATATTTGAAGAAGGAAAAAAAATCAAAATAAAACATTTGTTCACTTAATTTAATTTATTTCGCTGTCAAAAATTGTTGATATTCATTGAAATAACTGTAAATAATTTTAAATAACAACAAAAGTTTTCTGGTCTATAGACATATAAATATGCCTTTTTTTTCATTATATAGTTAAACATGCAAAATTCCGTAGTTAAAAATGAACTTATATGCTACAAAACATACATTTATTTCATATTTTTAGTAAATTTCAATTATTATACATATTTTTTCAATTGCGCTTCGAAATTAATTGATAAAAATTTCGTTCCGAAAAACGATTCCGAGCCGGATTTGAACCCGGCCCGAAAAGACGCAAATCCAGCATGCTGCCGATCGCACTACTCAGCCGCTTACCAAAGAAGGAAATTTATCCGATTATGAACTGTATGTTAAACTTTGCGACTTCTTTTCTCAGGACCCCCTAGGTGTTGTGCTTTATGGTGCTGATACATTTACGTACTAACTATACTCTATCGATACACAAATGTTCATAGTATTCGGTGAAACCAGCCTCGGACCCTCTCCTTGTCAGATCTTTCTAAAAGCCTAGCGCATTCAAGTTTCTGATGGTGTTTTAAGAAGATCTTTTCGTTTTGTATTAATTCACACCAGATTAGTTTCCGAGAAATTAATTATTTTAAAATGAGTATATTTTAGGGGCTGTATCCAAATTGCAGTGTGGTACTCGATTGGGCTTAGATGCCGTACCTTCCCTCCACAGTTGTTGTTTTGAAATGTTTGGCGATTTTTGGTTGGCGTGTTGGCGGTGTTTATAGACGTGGCAACCTAGTTCTGGTAACCCCGTTTTTCGGGAGAGCGTGTTTACCGGAGCCGCATTTATTTGATTTAATATGGCTGGAGTGTTGGGTGCGTGTAATGTCAGCGATGTTGTTAAGAAGTATCAAGAAATTGTCTTTGAAAAAGGTTTTTTTTTTTTTAAGTTTCGGGTAATAGGAAGATTTTGTTAAATGAAGGTGACGGTAGTAGGTATTTTGTTTTTCGACTTTTAGAAGATAGAGAGTTGTTTATTAGTTTTTTGAAAGAAGTTGGTTTAGTGAAATCTAGTAGGATTTTAGTGAATGTGGTGGGGATATGAAAGTGAGAAAAAGATGTAATACTTCGGATAGTTGTAGTTGGGTTTGTCGTAATAAGAGAGTAATGGCGGATGGTAAGAGGGAAGTTTGCGGTGGTTTTGTGGACATTTTTTTAAAAGAAACAAGAAGTGTTTGTTTTTCGATATGTTTTTTTGGAAAGTTTTGAAAAAAAAAGTGTTTGTTTTGAGATATTTCATGTGTATTTTTACATTTTTTTAATAAAAGGACTCTTTTTATGGACAGTATTTTTGTGTTAAAGTGTTCAAAGTTGGATATATATTTTGAAAGAAGCTAAATATTTTTGAATATGGCAAGTTACCATTTTGAAAGTTTGTGTAAAGAAAGGAGATTTCTGTTAAAGTATGTGGATAATTTTATGTATATTTTGTTATATTTTATTGTAATGTTTCCTGTTATGTGTGTATTGTATAAGTTTTGTGCCTTTTTGTGTTAGCCACTTTAACGAGTTTCGTGCATTTCTGTTATCGCGGCAGAGGGAGTTTGCTGGATCCAGTGATGTTTTTGTTTTCGGTTAATGAGCGCGAAGCACTCATCAACGATTACTGATTGCCTGTTTATACAGTTTTGTTTTTTATGTATATTTTGCTTTATGAGTTTTGTACATTTTGAGATTGCTACAAAGCGAGAATTGCTGAATTTTGAGATTGCTATACAGCGAGAACTGCTGAATTCGTTTTTTTTTTCAGTTAATGAGCGCGTAGCACTGATACAACGATTACTGGTTGCTATTTTAGCGAGTTTTGTTTGTTTACATTTTATTTTCGTTAAGCCTAACATGCGTAGAAATCGGTGCTTGGCGACATTTGTTACTTGGCGGAAAAGGGGTTTTCACGCCAAAAAAAATTCCAAGATGGCGGCCGGGATGACTTACGACATCTGTTACCTCGATTGATGAAATGCTACATAATGACTATTTCTTGCTAATATGACCATTTCACTCGGTTAATATGTTTCGACTATTGACAGCTGAAATATTTCTTAATAAAATGAATAAAACATATTTTTTTTTCAAATTATGCTTTTCTAGACATCATAGTGCATTTCGACTTTTTTTTTTATTCATATTTCAAAAACTACTGGAAAGAAAAATTTGAAATTGAGAATTTTGATTAAGCAGGACATAATAAATATAAATTTATCAAAAAATTGTAGGTTGTAATTCATATTTTTTTTCGAATATTAATTTCATAATTCATATTATAAAATTTTTAAAATCACAAATTCAATGTATTTATGTTTGGGTATTTTACTATTCTAACCGCACACAAAATTGTCACAATAGGATTATAATTCATAATATAATAAAAATATGAAAATGTAATTTAACTTTAGAAGCTCTAAATTTTGAATATTTATTATTCAAAGACCCATCCTTCAAATGACTAGAAATTTCGTTTCTAAGTATAACTTGAGCTGAAGATTTAAAATAGATTGTCAGAATTGGGTGTTGCCTTTGAAAAAACAAATTTGTATCTGGTTTTGATTTGTACATGGTCCCTAAGCAAATTTGATATGCATCATTTAAAATTAGACTTTATTTCCAATCGATTTGTACCAGTAGTTTTCTACTATTATAATTAGCTGCAGAGTTAGTAGGGGTGCTTGCTTTTTTTTCCACGACTGTACCTGAGAAGCTATGGTTGGATTCTGTCGTTGTTAATTTCAGGGAAAATATTGCACGATGCATTGTCAAGGGCAGTTAAAATAAATTTATGACACAAAAAATAAAAATATAGGACAAGAAACCCGTTAATATCCTATCAATGTAAATAAGGAAAAAAATGTAACTACTAAAAGATGACCACAATTTTTAATAATGAATTTTGTGTTTATTCGTTTGTATTAAATAAGAGAAAACTTTTACATGGAATTATGATGAGGTATGTAAGAAGATGATGAAGAGAAGAGAAGCCGATGCAAACAGACATTGAAATCAAATAGGCAGGAAGAGCGATGACATATATACTCGCAGAGAACACGCAGTGGAAGCTCAAGTAACAGAGACGAACAGAGTTGACAGAGATTCTGGCTGAGAAGACGGTGATAGGTACACAACTAATAGACAAAGGTAGTGATGACCGAAATACTAGCAGAGAAGATTCAGTGTAAGCACATCAAACAACAATAATGGAACAGACATTTAAAATATTTACACAGAAGTGTTATTCACTTTCATGAGAAAGCCGTTCATACTTATTATTTTTCTTTTTAAAAACTTTATACCATTTCTGTACAAACCAGCTTTTCATTGATCCTCCAATTTTCTTTTTACCCTTAGGAGACTCTTTTTCAAAAGCGCATGTAATAACAGGACGTTTTGAGATGCTATTATCTTTCGATTCACCAATGATGGACAATGCATTCATACATTTATTCGTCATTTCTGTTTTCTTAAACTTCTGACGACTACAACTTTTCATGATATCAAGTTGGTCATCTTTTTTCGTTTCGCCCCCTTCATCTTGAGAGTTTTCATTAATAGCTCCAAGACCAACCCATCCATCCAAAAAAGGATTTGTAACACATTTTGTTAACTCACATTTAAAGACTGTTTCATTTTTCTCAGAATGCTGAGGCTTGTTTTTCAGCGTGATGTTTTGTTCGTCATTTTTTCTTTCGTATTCTTTAAGTGATGTACTTTTAGAAGCTATTTCGCTATCGATCCAACCTTTCAGAAATGGATTTGTCACGAAGCTTTTTACTTCTTTGACCGTAGCTTTTTCTTCAATTAAAGTACCCTGAGTTTCCGAGCTTGTAAGGAAAGGATGTCCTCCGATTTCCTCGATCGAGGGTCTTTTCTCCTTATCCCATTGCAACAGAGAAACAACAAAATTATGTCCTGACGTGATATCGTCATCAGAAATGGCAACAGATGGAAAAGCCGCTTTCATAATGTCGCAGAACGTACTGTTTTTAAGAATTTCAAACAAAACTGGTCCGACTTTAGTCTTCCATGACAGAGCGTCACTAACTGTACCCATTCTTCGGGTAGGCCAATCTTTTGTCAGAATGTTTAATGCCATAAGGCCATACATCCAAGTATCACATCTGGACCCTTCCAAATTTCTACAGCATAATTCTTCATAATATTCTGGTGGACGAAACTTCAAAGGGGCGATTAATTTTCTTAGTGGGACTCCAGTCATATTTATTCCAGAAAAATCGCATAACATTGCCTGATCATTGGCCGATATTAAGATGTTATCTTGCTTCAAATCGAGGTGTGCGAAGCCAGACGTGTGTAGATATTTCAAACCATCCTGACAGTCCGACAACCATCTTTTTATTCTCTTTAATCCCATTTTATCACACATAAAACTTTTGCTATACAGCATTTTGTCCAATACATAGGGAATTTTCGGCATTATGAATAATTTTACATCCAAATATGATATGTCAATCATTTCCAATAACGGAAGAATATTCTTGTGGCGCAAGACAGGCCATATAAGCTCCTCGATATGCCACATGTTTTTGTTATCCACGATCTTAATGGCTACATTTTCTTTTTTTGGTGAATGGGCACTTAAAACTTCACCAAAACCTCCTTCACCTAGATGTTCGACATGACTATATCCTTTTTTATGAAGAAAATCAACAACATTCGTTGGAAATAATGTATCTCCAGACGACATTTTTAATCAAAAAAGCAAATAATATCACTAACAAGAGCAAAATTACTTTATAAATTCGCAAAATATATGGAATTTTTACACCATACGATAGCTTTAAGAAGACTATAAGCGACAAAGTCAATTGTGCAACAATTGCCTGAGCTTATTTCTTACCAGTTTGTCTTTGTATGCATTGTTCCATGCAGCCACATTGTTTGAAACGAATGTTTGAATTTCAAACAATGTGCTTGAATGCATTGTTTCTTCAGTTTTAGTAATAATTTTCATTGCTGTAATATATTTATAATGCATTGTTGCAAAAAACCCAAACATTGTTGCCATTGTTGAAATTATTTTTGTTTCGGTCAATGTAAAGAAAAAAAATAGCGAAATACTAACCTCTCCTCTCAGCCAGAAGCATGTAAGAGCACGTGTAATTGTTATAATGTATTTTGAATGACATAGCACAATTTTAATATTTCATTGTTGATTTTTTGGGGAGGTGACGTGGGGTTTTTGGGTTGCGGATGTCTATAATTAAATAAGTCGATTAATAATTTTAAATAAAATTTTCAAATAAACTAACCAACTGCATTATCAATAATGTCAGTATATTAGTATATTTCAAACATAATGCGGTTTTTTAGCTGTTTCCCCTAAATTTTCTAATGAACCATATTTAAGAATTATTTTTTTAACTGAAAGCTATTGATTTTTAGATAACTACCTTTTATAATATTTCTATTTATATATATTTATTTAATTTTAAATTTTTTAAATATTTTTTTTTCAACATTGTGGTAACTCGTTCTTGCAGTCTAAAAAGAAAAATAATGAAATCTATTCAGACACGTGACATTTTTACTTTTTCAATTGCACATTAAATTTAGTTTAAAATATTTAAACGCGTGTTATTTGTTCTCACAAGCCACTGAATATTCATATTTATTTTTTATGTGATATCGTGAGGTTATAGTTCATTGCGATTATTTTAACTTTATTTCATATATTTTGTTGATATAATTTTCTGATTGTAATTAAAAATGAAATATAATTTTAATTTGAATAGATGGTGTTTAAGAACATGAAATATGTTTAAAGCTTTTTACGTTTTTTTCATTTCCAGCGATATACTTTGTATTGGCTGTTGGGTTAACTTATTGGTCACTTGGTTGAATGAGGGTTAAAAATGCTGTAAATGTTCGAGGATTTCAACGTCCATTAGTGAAGGTGAAACCCGAATTAATTTAAATACTATGACAAAATTATTTGTGCTGCAGAAAGGTCTTGCAGTAAGTATTCTATTATAAATACTGCACCCAAGTTCAAAATATTTTAAATATTAACGCTTACTTCTATTATTATTTTAAGTGATATGCAAACAATAAATTGCTGTTTACTTAGCACTGACGTTTGCTTTTTTTTTTTTTACTTCTTTCAGAAAAAACTTATATTTTTATACATTGCCTCCTTGTATTTATTTAACAAATAATGTATTTAAATGTCATTAAAAGCAAAAACAAATTTTTAATAACAATTTAAAATTAAGAAGTGCGCTAGACGTTTCGAGAGATGTTTGTCTTTATTCTTCAGACGCAAAGAAAACGTCCTACCATTTTAAGGCAATAGCAACACTGAGACTTCCGAGTGACTTGAGGCCGACTGAAAAAGACTGACTTAAATCTTTCCCCTACCTTAAAAGTAGTAGCACGTCTTCCTTTATATATATACAGAATCATATTTTATTAGTTACAAATTCATATAAAAAATTAATAGGGCAATTTGGACGTTATACATGTACAGCGTGCCATTTTGTGAAACCGTAAAAAAAAAATTTAAATGTTTCTTCGCATAAAAGCATTTTTAAAACCTGTTGTTGCTCTAGCCAAAGAATATAAAGAATATAAAAAAGTTGAGCTTCGGCTGAAGGCTAAGTTAGTATCGTTGAATTGGGTGTGGTACGAAGAAAACTTTTCAAGCTGAGATTAGCAAAGGTTGTATCAGTTACCTTCTTTTTCTTTTTTTGCAGAAAAAAAGACACACATTTTTAGATGTATATATATGTACTTCATGATAGTTACATAAAATACAGCAGAATTTGTAAATCAGTTTATTTTTAAAGTCGATAATTACACGTAAAATCTTTTAAGTTAAATAATTTTAATGCAATATGAGTAATTAAAGAAATAATGCTGGGTATTGAATTTTATTTAATAATAATTATAAAGCTATTCACATAAAAAAATGTAATCGTATATTTTTTGCCTTTGAAATGAATTACGTTGTAGCCAAAAATATTAAAGAAATCATTCTTGAAGGTTGTTGGTATGGAATCCACTTTATTTTCCGAGAACGACAATTGAAACCCTTAGACCACTCGGCTACTCTTATTTCATTCAATTTTACTCTCTAACTGTATATCCTCTAGATTTAATTTTACGCTTGCCCAGATCTATCCAATTCGGTCTTAAAGTTTACCTTTGTGTTTTAATATACAGGGTGATTCAAAAAAGATGGGAAAATTTTTAAGTGGTGATAGTACACACCCAAACAAACATTTTGTATCAAAGAATGCATGGTCGAAAACTAAACGTAAAAAAGTTACATGGCGCCAAAAGTTATGTTCTTATACGAGGCAAAAACACACAATGAACGATTAAGTTAAGTTACGAAAACAAATTTAATGGTATTTGATTACAATAAGTGCTCAAAACATTGACCGGCAGCTGTTATGCACGCAGTACAACGGCGAAGAACAGATTGGCAAATATTCTGAAACACACCAGGCACCACCGCGCTCGCCAGATCTTTCATGTCTCGATTTTTTTTGTGGGGACAGCTAAAGGCTCTTGTGTATGAGACTCCCATTGAATCCACAGAAGAACTTGTCGCCAAGATTTCGGCTGCTGTAGGGAAGTTCGCGATATGCCTGGTGTGTTTCAGAAAATTCGCCAATCTGTTCTTCGCCGTTGTACTGCATGCATAACAGCTGCCGGTCAATGTTTTGAGCACTTATTGTAATCAAATACCATTAAATTTGTTTTCGTAACTTAACTTAATCGTTCATTGTGTGTTTTTGCCTCGTATAAGAACATAACTTTTGGCGCCGTCTAATTTTTTTACGTTTAGTTTTCGATCATACATTCTGTGATACAAAATGTTTGTTTGGGTGTGTACTATCACCTCTTAAAGTTTTTCCCATCTTTTTTGAATCACCCTGTATATGATGCCAATAGTAGACATTGTTTTATTTATTTTGGTATTTCACAACATTGAATGTGTCATAACTCGATAAGCTTTGATCATACAAAGATAAATCGATTCATTGTTTTACTTATTAGAGCACAAATATATGTTTTAGGTAGCTTTCTTTACAAAAAAGCTACCTATTGCAGCCGTTCGGAGGAAAGCGATTTCAAAAAATTTTGGTATATTTTCATCGATCATGACCCCCAGACCCCGAAACCACCCTCCGTTCAAAATTGATATATATATATATATATATATATATATATATATATCTGACCTATGTCACACTGTAACTCCCGTAATTATGAACCGATTTCGATGTAATTCAGTGTGTACATAGTACATACCAATGTCTCGACCGAGTTCGTTGGCCAGCTACATCCGCCGTTTTGTTTCAAAATGGCGGCCATTTAAAATTTTTAAAAAACTTTAAAACTTGAAATGTGGTACCAAAAAATTAAAAATGGAAAAATATTTTTTTCTTATGTATTTGACCTTTATACAAAGATTCCGGAGCAGTTTTTGTTTCGTCTATATCTTAAAAAATGGCTGAGTTATAGCATTTTGAATTTCTAGCGTGGCTGACATTTTGAAACGTCCTGAATTTTGTCACGCGATAAAAGGCGTATTTATGAACCGATTTGGATGTAATTCGGTGTGTATATAGTACATACCAATCTCTCGACCGAGTTCGTTGGCCAGCTTCATCCGCCATTTTGTTTCAAAATGGCGGCCATTTAAAAAAATTTTAAAAAATTTAAATTTGAAAAGTGGTACCAAAAAATTGAAAATGGAAAAATATTCTTTTCTTATGTATTTGACCTTTATACAAAGATTTCGGAGCAGTTTTTGTTTCGTCTATATCTTAAAAAATGGCTGAGTTATAGCATTTTGAATTTCTAGCGTGGCTGACATTTTGAAACGTCCTGAATTTTGTCACGCGATAAAAGGCGTATTTATGAACCGATTTGGATGTAACTTCGTTTATGCATAGTACATACCAATGTCTGGACCGGGTTCGTTGGCCAGCTTCACCAGCCATCTTGTTTAAAAATGGCGGCCATTTAAATTTTTAAGAAAAATTTAAATTTGAAATGTGGTACCAAAAATTGAAAATTGAAAAAATATTTTCTTCTTATGTATTTGACCTTGATAAAAAGATTCGGGAGCAGTTTTTGTTTCGTCTATATCTTAAGAAATGGCTGAGTTATAGCATTTTGAATTTCTAGCGTGGCTGACATTTTGAAACGTCCTGATTTTTCTCACGTAATAACAGGCGTATTTATGAACCGACTTGGATGTACCTTGGTGTGTACATAGTACATACAAATATCTCGACCGAGTTCGTTGGCCAGCTTCATCCGCCATCTTGTTTCTAAATGGCGGCCATTTAAAGAAATAAAAAAATAAAAAAAATTAAATGAGATACCAAAAAATTGGAAAATGAAAAAGATTTTTTTTGTATGTGTTTGACCTTAATACAAAGATTCCGGAACAGTTTTTCTTTCGTCTATATCTAAAAAAAAAATGGCTGAGTAATAGCATTTTGAATTTCTCTTGTGGCTGACATTTTAAAACGACCTGATTTTTGTCACGCGATAACAGGCGTATTTATGAACCTATTTGGATGTAACTTGGTCTGTACATAGTACATACCAATGTCTCGACCGAGTTCGTTGGCCAGCTTCATTCGCCATCTTGTTTCAAAAGGGTTGCCATTTAAAAAAAATTGAATTTAAAATTCAAAATGAGGTATTAAAAAATTGGAAAATGAAAAAGATTTTTTTTATGTGTTTGGCCTTGATACAAAGATTCCGGAGCAGTTTTTGTTTCTGAAAATTTGTTCTTTTGTTGGTATCTTAAAAAATGGTTGATTTATAGCACTTTGAATTTCTAGCATGGCTAACATTTTGAAACGATCTTGTATTTGTCACGCGATAACACACGTATTCGCCTATTTCGATGTAAGAAGGCATGTGGAGAGTATACATCAACACCTCGACCAAGTTCGCTGGCCAGATTCATCAGCCATCTTCTTTCAAAATGGCGGCCATTAAATTAAAATATATATATATATTTAAAGTGAGGTGCAAAAAAATTAGAAATTGAAAAAGGTTTCTTTCTTAAGTATTTGATCTTGATATAAGGATTCAGGAGCATTTTTTGTTTGTCTTTACCTTAAAAAATGGCTCAGATATAGCAGTTTCAATTCCTATTGTGGGTGACATTTTGAAAAATCTGATTTTTTGCATGCGACAGCACTCCTATATATTAACCGATTCCGATGTGAGTGAGCATGTGCACAGCAATTACTAAGGTCTCGACCAAGTGCACTGCTTAGCCTCATCCACCATGTTGTCTTAAAATGACAGGCACTTTAAGAAATTGCCGAATTTGGCAGCCAAATATAAGTTACTTTAAAGAAAAGCAGCTTGGATAAAGCTGACTAATTTCGCGAAATTCTCATTCATTATATTGATAAAAATTAGTAATTGAATCTCCTATATTCGGTTTCCACTAAATTGAGCTTCGTGTGTTTGCATGATATAAGTTGGCTTTTTTAAAATAAGGATTATGAAAGCTACCTCTTCCTCCCGGCACTGGCCGGAAGGACTTTTTCTAATTATAAGCAAAAGAGGACGGTTTAATTTTTTTTTTTTTAAGTTTTACAGAAATAAGTTTTTTGTCGTAAATAGCGTTAACAGTTCCTCTAAAGTTTCCGGTAAATGTCATAAAATTAGATTGATTTAACTCTCAGTTATGCTTAGACACAATAAACGTTAAATAAAACCGAAAGTTAATTTAAATGCGTGTGGATCTTCGTCAAAGATTATAAGAGCTCATTTTGTATCTTAACATATTCACGACGGGGAACGTGAATTCTCGTTTTCATTCAAAAAACATCATTGACTGAGGGCATGGCACCTTAGAGAAAATGGGTTTATATAATGTTGTCCATATGTTTTTGGATTGTGAGACATTTTATATTAAACTAGTACATTAAAAGATATTTACCTATGCATAAACTTGGGATACCTACCTAGAACACCAATTTACAAAAGACTTTCAGAACAGGCAGGAGTTTCTACTTTTATAAAATTCAGATTTGATAAAAATTTCCCGTCGAATGTGTTAACAGAGTATTTAGAGATTTTTTAATGCATATTTGCATGCATACTGTGAGAGTTTTTAAGCGTATAAAATCCACTTCCTAATCAGAGATATATAATTCATGCAACATTTAAATAAAATGGCCATAAAAAAGAAACAAGAAAGATAAATCATGCGTCAAGCATAGATTATAAAACACTTTACAAAACGTTCAAAATACTTTTAAAAAAATATCACCTTTTAATAGTAATATACCGAAGAAAACATTTTACAAAAAACATAGCACGCTTAAAAATCAGATTTAAATAATTACCATTGATAGCCTGAAAAGAACTTTAATTCTTTTGTGTATCTCTGTATATAATGTATAGATTTGTATATATTCTACATAGTAAGCTAACATTTAGTACAGGGATGACCGCACCGGGAACCAAGCTTTCGCTTTAGAGTATAAGTGCAATTCCCGGGGGGGGGGGAGAGAAAAATTTAGTACAGCAAGAAAACTCATAACACAGTTAAAAAATCGCCTTCTGAAATTTGTAGCAATAGCCGGAAACGTACTTGAATTCTTTCGTGCAGCCCTGAATATTACCTATAGATTTTTATACGTCAAAAATTACGTTAAAATTTAATTCAGTCAGAAAAAAACCCGCTTAAATCTACTAAAATCATACTTACGAAAAATATCATCCACAGCCGGCAGTATATTTCTTTGCATTGCCCTGTATATAATTTTATTTATATTATACTAACATCTCTTAGAATACTAAATGTAGTTGAGCTTTAAAATGCATATCTCAAATTAAGAAACACTTTTATACAATTCATGCTCATTCTCAGTATTGCTTCTCAGTAGCCCTGTATATGGGCTATAAAATTTTACACAAGAAGTAGCATGCAGAAATTTAGTTAGTCTTCAAAACGCATATTATAACTGAAAACAAATTTTCAGCAACCTTTTCTAATAGACAATAATTTGGGTTCAGCTTTATAACCAGAATATTTTAATTGTCCCTGTAAATGAATGATAAATGCGACACACATCATATTCTACTGCAAGTATCTTTCAATAAACCTCTGCATTGCATATCAACTTCTCCAAGTTTGAAATATTGTTACATAATAAGATGCGAATCGTTTTTATTTGAAGACAAACACTGTGTGTGTGTTCCTCTGTATACATACTGTAAATGCCACAGATAACATACTAAGGGGTGATCCAATCGTTGGTTCTTTTTTTATTATGAAAGAAAACGCATTTTTTATGAGTGAAAATCCAAATTCTTTATTGAACATGGAAGGTGGGTCTATGCCATTTATGTATGGAATACAATATCGCACAAATGTCCACCGCGACTCCGCTTACATGCCATCATCCGAACATCAAAATTTTCTATGACTTTTCCCAGAATGAGCAGATTCATGGGCAAAATTTCAGCCCGGATGTTACGTTTGAGGTCTTGGATTGTGCGGGGGGGGGGGGGCATTGGCGCACACTTTACTTTTCAGAGACCCCCAAAGAAAATAATCTATCGGGGTTAAATCGCACGGTCTTACGATCTTAGCGGCCAGTTCACATCAGAATTTCTTGAAATTACGCGATTTGGAAATTTCTCGATCAATAAGTTGATGATTTGGCGAGCAATATGTACCGTTGCACCATTGTTGTTTTGTAAACGAGACCATAATTACATATGGCATACATTTGACAGTTCATACATGCATGATGCATGACAGCTGACACAAATAACCTGTGAAATATTCATAGTTCAAAAAAGAACCAACAGAGGGACCACCGTGTATATAGTAACAATTTTCAATTCCACCTGAATAATGTATATAAAATTCATTATGTTTTTTGAATAGTGTTACACTATTCAAATACACTGCAAATTATTTACCCCCGTAGACCATAATATAACGGAATTTTGAGTGCTCCTATAAATGAAGTATAAATGCTACACACTTCATTTTCTATACCAAACATGTAAGGGTAACCCTCAATAACTTATAACAAACACATGATAATCCGAGTATATTTACTGGAGATACAGTTCGAACAGACAAACAGACAAACCCAATTCAGAAAAACACTTTTCAACTATGTTGGAAACGGCCACAAAAGGAAGGAAACGATTTCTAATAATAAACATTTTTTAATATTTATTTCATTTTATTTTATTTTGCTTTTTGCTGGTACAATATGTTGGATATTAAAAATAAGTATTTTTCAACGATCGAAATAAATGAAACCATTTTATATGTTTAACCCTTAAATGCCTGATTTTTCAAAAATCATTGTAATAATGTTTTTCAGTGTTTATTTTTTAAATAAATCATGGGAAAAATACTTTAAAAAATCATGTTTTGTTTTAAGTATGGTTTACGGCTAAAAAACAGTTTGTTACTAATCGAAAATACTGGTCTTTAATTGAAACAATAATTTTTCTTGATAAAATTCTATACTATTTAACACACAAGAATTTTAGGAACTATAATAAGAAATAGATTTTACCTGCTCACTGCAGAACAAAATGTATTTCGCAAGCTTCCAAACAAAACAAAAAGAACATGTAGCAACAATTAAAAAAATAAATTTATCTTTATTCTTAAACAATACAAGTGTTGCCATCTACATGTTGAAAATCGATTTAATAATATTTTCAGAATGTATTTTATTGGCAACATTAGGCATTATAACTTCAATATTATTCTAATAGTATTTTAGATGCCGAAATTGGGTATGTAGCCGAAAAGCAACACCAGGTATTTAAGGGTTAAAGATTTTTATTTAATTTATCGACTATAATCCGTAAAATGGAACGCCATTTTACATTTTTATAAAATTCTGTATCCCTCTTTTAGAAAGCAGAAAAGTTTTCCACGGTACACTGTATGCTTTCGTAATACTTAAAACATATATTAAAGATGAATAATTAAAGAATAAGAGTCCCCAAAATCATAAAAAAGGAGAAGAGTAATTAGTTAAAACTTCATTACTTTATTTGACATTTTTTTTTCTTCAAATGGTTGTTTTTATAAACTTCTCGTTCTAAAAAAAATTATAAATGGTAAATGTGGTCATATACAAAAATTAACAAGATAAAATAGAATTAGATATTTAAAATATCATAGAGACATTATTTATACAGCATTTGGACATTGTTTATTTTTAATTAAATGTCTCATTTAAGCTCCAAATATGAAGATTTTACTCAATTTTTATTGGAACTCCAAATATTTAAAATGTTTAAAACATGAATTAATAAATGATGTTTTGGCTGATTCAATAATGCTTATATTACTTTAAAATTCCTTAATGATTCTTTCAGTTATTATATATGTTAAAGGATAAAAAGGCTTTTACGTTATCTGATTCTATTTATTTGCGCAAAATATTTTTATACGATACAGTTCGTTGGCAAATATTCTTTTTGATTAAATATATAAAAGCAATTAATGAAAGATTCTGAAATCATAACTGTAATAAAGTATAATGCAGTAAAACTGAATTATTCAAATATTTTAGATTTATAATTTTGTGCTTGCAGAATTACTTCCAAACAACTTTTTTATGAAGGTAGGCTAGCGTCAAATGAATTGATTCGTGTGTGAACGTGTTTTACTGATTTTAAAATTTGTACGTAAACAATAGACCAATTGTACAGACCCTTTAAATTTAGAAAGCGTGCCTGAATCTCCTTGGAATATATTACTGTTTCAACAGTAGATGGGGCATTCTCACAATCTTTTGACTTTCAGGAATAAAAATCTGGTGAAATGAAACTTACTAAAATGATATTTTTAACTTACAGTCAAATGCCTTAATATAATAGCGCTCAAAAGTATTTTGATAAATATAATAATTCACTTAATTGAAAAGAATAATAAAATACAAAAATCAATCATTTATTTTATTTAACCATATTCAATGTTTTAGAGAATGTTAATAAATTAACAATAAATATTAATAATATTAATAAACGTATATAGATATATACTATATATATGTATATATATATATCAATTAAAAAATCCCTTAAAGGCTTAAAAGTTTGTGACGCAATACTTTATCTTATTGGTATAAGAATTTTAAATATGGAGCTTAAAAATAATGATATCAAATTTTAAGTGACGCTATATTATTTATTTTATCATTTTATTTTTGTTTTATTTATCATTGCATGCCTAAGAATTATGTTAAATTTAAAAGGATGTATAAAAATTTATTCATTCATGCGTTATCATTCACATCGTTCATAAATCCAAACTATGTAGTTTAAAAGATATGATATCAAAATTTAAGTGACGCCTTGATGTAACCTTAAACAATATGTTATAAATTCAATTTTAATTGTTTTCGATTTGACTAAATATATTTACTCATCTAACCAAAACTTCTAATTTTCCAGTACACTGTTTAAAATATCACTTTCACTGAACCTATACAATGCACTGTAACGTATTTATATGAATAAATTGATTTATGTTTTGTGCCACGCTATCCAAAATCAAAAGTAAAATTTATGTAAATGATTTCTTTGCGTCATAATATCCATTTGCGTGCATTTAGCTTAGTTTGGCTACAATGACGCAAAGAAATCATTTACATAAATTTTACTTTTGATTTTTCTGGCCAAGGGCTGGCCGGTGAAGACCTCTAACGTGACGGCAGAACACCGATATTTGTGTAATTAAATAAGAAACTTGATTACATGAGAATGTGCTTGGTACATTAGAAATAGTAGTGTGCTGTAAAATAGTAAAATTTAGTGAGTTTAGTAAAATAATAGTGAGTAGTTTGTCAAAATCATCAGGACCACCTACCTATTAACAAAGTAACATTCAGTCTATGCGCCTGTCAAGAATGGTGCTGCTGTCTGTGCTAAAGTATAACAATAGTTATAGATTGAATATATAAGCTACAAACAATCTATTCTCTTGTCGAGCGTCCACACTTTGCATTGACTATTTTATTCACATTTTCCCTTTTATAAACATTTTTACACATAAAATTTTTTATGAACATTTTTATGTTTTTGCTTTACTCACAAAAAAATTAATAATAAATATTTAGACTTTTTTCGGGTGCGAGACCTTCCTAGGCGCGAGGCCCTGTGCGGCCGCTCCTGTCGCACACCCCTAAGGACGGCTCTGTCGGTGTGAGGTAAAGAAAAATGCAATAACTTTGAAACGAAAAATGTTCGTACTCTCACTGAGAAAAAAAATTACCAATATGTAAGTATGCTTTTTTTTTTTTTTTTTTTTTTTTTTTTTACAAAAAAGAAGAAAAAGACGATGTTTGTAGTATAAATTTGGGGCCCTCTCAAGTTCCGCGCCTAGGGCGACTGTCCCATCACCCCCACTTCGCACGGCCCTGCTGAGACGTATGTAAATCTGACGCCATAGCAAATTGGATTAAGCTGTCAACCTGGTCAAGTTATGCTAATACATTTTCATTGTGCAAGAAGTTCATCCAAGCCAAGACTGGCAAAATTTCTGAGTATTAGGAATAACCAAATTTAAATAAAGAAATGTGTCCTCTATGGCTTGCATTCTGACAAAATAAATGACGTTTTACAATACAACAAAGTGATTAAAAGTTCTTGATAGTATATAGCTATTTTTTTAGCATAAAGAGCATAATTAAATATGGGTTAAAATATTTTAAAGACTGAAATCAGTACTGATACTGAAGGTCTTGTACCCATGTATATCATTTAAAATTCTTCAAATTGTACCTTCAATGCAAAACTCTGTCATGTGGAAATATTTAGATTTTATTGGCCATTTTATCCACAATCGTGGTGAATTTTAACTTTGTGCATATTTCTTAATATAGACTAACTGGGAACGTTTTGTTAAATATGATTGCTGCACGGTCTGAAACATTTAAAAGAAACTATGATCCATTAAAGGTCACAAAAAGATATTTCCCTTATTTTCTTCTTTGATTAAATTCATCAACATTTAATAATTTTTTTTTAATGTATTAGAGATTATCAATAGATTTTGAGCTTTACTACATTTCCTGGCTAATTGTCAATTCAAAACAACATGCCGTGCAATCAGCATTCGAAATAATTTCTTTAATCCGCGATACTATAGTATTTTCAAAATTTGAAAAAGATACGTGAAAAGACGACGCATATATTTTGCTTTCTTTCGGAACAATATTTAATTGCAAATCGATGAGGAAACGACGAATTTAAACACTAAATCCATCATTATAGCGAATTTCTGCTCGCTAAGAAGTAAACAAATAAACGTGGATTATCTACCTATTGAAACCTACAGCACTTCTCACTCATTGGTCAGATGGATCGCGACTACTCCCACTTACCATGTGACGCCAAACCTGCTCACTAATCACAGACGAGAAAATTACCAGATATAGAGTTTTTCTGAATAGTTGACTGGTTTCGTTTTACGCATTAACAGGAAACGAAAATGACAGAATTATCAAATAATAAAACGAGTTTTCCTAGAAAAAAGGAGTGTTATTCACTTCATCTGAAACAGATTCATATCATATATCAGGCCATTTTTGAGCAATCGAAATTGGGAATTTGTACCACCGCTTTTGCTTTAAAAATGGGTATTTAGATCTCAAAATATACTGCACATGTAAAAATTTCATAATAGGATTAGACTGCAGATTTGAGACTGTTCTAAAAAAATCAGAATAATAAGAGCTATATTTGCTGAGTTATTGAAAGGTGGCTTTTCGCGTTTTCTTTGAAGTCGAGTTATCTGTATATGTGAGTTCCGTCATCTACGAAGTCTATGATACGATACGATACGATATGCTTAATGCTGTGTCACTCGGAATACTATCGTCTTACATGACAATCACTACGGTATGTACCTACGGAAATGTAAAATAATTTTATAAAAAATTCTAGACACAATCAATTTGTAGAGTATTGTAAATTTATCCTATCCGAGCCACGTGTAAATGTTAACTTAAGTGCAAATAGAGTTATATTTCACAATCGTCTTCACACGATAGAGATAGATTTGAAAGAAAATTCATGTTTGAAAAATATTTTTAACACGATAAAAATTCAGTAAACGGCTATACAATTTTCAAACAAATTGCAATGTAGTTTACAAATTGTATTTGAAAGTACATTTTTTTTCTCTATTCGATGTTGTGAAAATTTAAAATGTGCTATGCTTAGAAATTAAAAAAATGAAAGCGAAATTTGATCGTCTGCTATTCCCCCCACAATATTCCAAATAGTCGGAATTCTACTGTATTTACTTTTTAATTAAATGTTTCTTGTAATATTTCTATTTTAAATTTTCGGTAACATTTTAGATACAAAAAGACAAAAATAAATTAGTATTAGTTTTATAGTTTTTTTCTGAGTTTCTGGTGTTATGAACTGAGTCAGTCTTTTTCAGGACAAAACTTCGATTACAAGATGGATTTTATATAATGCCAAAATACAATAATTTTCATTTATTGTATTAACACAATTGAGGTTTTTTATTTTATTAATATGGAATAAAGTGGAAAATCGTTAATTGATAAATTTAGTTGCAAAAGTTATTCAGGTTGCATTTTTTTCCTTTTTTATAATCAATTTTCAACGAATTATTACAACGTCTTGTATTACACAACGAGTTATAACGCAACGAATTTTTGTGGAATTGTTTTATGGTACTGGATTCAGTAACTTTTTTTTCCTCTTGAAATTAAAATTTGGTTAAGCGGGATAGGTACAGAGATGAATGTATGTCTTTTATGACTACTTTTAATCTTCGAAGATGTCGCTATAATTCTGACAATATTTGTATTTAGCCGCATTTCATTATTTGTCTATAACTGAAAGCCTATATAACTCTAGATCACGAAATGTATAAAGACATATCCATGGCTATCATTGTGTAAGGATAAGTGATACCTATTACTGAAGATAATCTTACAATCAGAGAATGACAGCTATATTAGTCTTCGTGATAATATCATCTGATGAAATGGAACATATTCAGCAAAGCTATTGAAGATGTCATTTCGAAGCCAGTTAAGTATTGCAAACGTTTACCATTGATATATTGAAAATAGCAAATAAAGCCTTTGTGCAAGGATATTAAAAAGCAGAAAAGCAACGTTTAAAAATGCAAATATACATAAAATCACAAACAGTTGTTTCGAATCTACTAGCGATATTCTTCTTCCGTGCAAGCGTGCTAGAAAAATCAAGGCTGGTTAAAGTCTCATATACCCTCATATAGTCTCATATACGGGTAGCAAATGCGCTAAAAACAACCAATGAGAGAAAAGCAAATTAAATGATTGAGTGGACAAGTAGCCACATGTACCGGAGAACGAGAGAAAAAGAAACCAAAAAGGGGAGAATTAAATTAATACTTTCCAAATACTTGGAAAATCAGGAGTCAGATAAGTCATTGACTAAAGAGTGAGAATTTACCAAAAATCAAGCTTACCAAAAATCAAGATCAAGGTTAGAAAAACATTTTTGTATGATGATGGCTAAAAAAATTGAACCTATGTTGAAAAGACCATCAATCTTGAGCAATGGATGAATACTCCAGGGGAAATGTACCAAAAAAGGTGGTTACCTTGCAAAAGGTCGGGTAAAAGTTTTTTTTTCTGAATTGTTCATACTTATGCCAAAATGGAAAAACCAAGTTTTCTAACAAAACTTCTTAAGGCTAAATTTTCTGAGGCCAAAAAAATAATAAATAAATAAATAAATAAAATTTTGAGACTTTTTTTTATTTTTTTTTAAATATCTCGAGACTCGTTGCCGTAGTATATTATTTGTCAATTACAATATTAAAGAGGATAAAATTCTCTACAATTTTCATACCTACAACTTTTTTATACACTCAACAGAAAGCGCAGTTCGTCATTTCAAAAATAGGACAATTTTTTCAATTTTCTTAAAAACCTTGAAAAACTTAGTTCTGCCCCGATTATTCAAATGTTTCCCCCGGATTTAATCGTGTATGTCAACTTCTATATATTGATATCAGTAAATTAAATGTTTCAGGGCCAAAACTAGCCCTTTTTGCGCCGGATCACCGCGCTTAAAAAGAAAATTTACCACGAGAATTTTAATAAATATCTAATAGCCGGATTCTGAAAAATTTTAGGTGTGTAATCATTAAATACTTAATGTGAACGACATAATCAGCTTTGCCAAATATTGATTCATTAAAACCTTGAAAACTGAGCCGCTTTAAACAGGTTTCCATCTTAGCAGGTATAATTGTTCATATTCTCTATCTTGAAAATATATAATTTTTTCTTTAAAGACCGGATTCGGTATATACAGATTTCATTCTTAAAGATTTTACGGTAGTTGAAGTTTTGAGGCGTTTAAAGTCACAGTTATATGAATTACGAGACTAAATTAGTCACACGAAGACATCCGCAAGGTAATATTAAACATATAAGAGTATTCTTGACAAATGTCTTGCTGGAATTTTATTACTTTTAAATTTTTTGTTTCTTTTTTTCTTTTTTTATGGGATACCTGAGATCAATATCGAATGTTGTGCTTTTGTGCTTTTTTGGGTTTGGTTGCATTTTTCGTTTTTAATATTCGGACATTTTAATTTTTGAAAAACTGTTTGGAACCCGTTCTGAAATTTGTAATATCCCCATAAAAAAAAAAAAAAGCAACCAAATTCGAAAAATTAAAAACACACAATGTTGGATATCGACCTCAGATATCACATGAAAAAAAATTAAATAATTTCTTGCTCATGTAAAATGGGTTGCGGTAAAGCATGCACATGCCGAAAGACTGGAATAAAGTGCTCTTCGATTTGCAAAAATTGTTGCGGAATCAAGTGCGGAAATGTACTTAATTTTTTTCCAGATGACGATGAAGATGAAGATGACAATATGACAATACTAGAGAAAGTGCAGGAAAATGCTGATGAATGGGAAGTATCAGGCTTTATATATCTAGATTATTCAGATATCTGCTTTATTCAAGATAAGGATAATCTGTCGAAACGGGATGCTAATAATCCTACAACACTGCCATCAAAAAGAAAAAAATATTGTTAAACAGCCTGTAGAAATTATTATTATTAAAATACATTTTCCCATTTAGTTTTTGAAGTCATATTGCGTACCTTACTTTGTGTTGGGAAAATGGAGTTGAATAAAACAGGTGATCAATGCGAAAACAAAAATGTTTATATGGTCTACAATCATAAATAAATTGGTATTTCATTTGATAAAAGGTATCACTGAGATAATAATTAAACAGATATAATTTCAAAACAGTACATGTTACAGAAGATTAGAATATTCCACAAAGTATATTTTTCAACAACCAAAGTAAGTTTTTCTTTTTGAGATTTAAAGCAATTAATAGATAATCTTGAAAGTTTTATATATTTTTGCATGCTAAAAGGGTATAATCTCTTGTTATATTTATTGATATAAGTGGAAAAAATATTGACAGTGCTTAAAGTAATCTTTTAAATAGTTTTATGAAACCAGCGACCTCAAATATTTTATTGACAGAATTTTAAATTTTATAAGAGAAAAATGCATGACATTAGTTAGTTAAATAATCTGTTGCCGTTTTTATTGTAGCTATTTCATAAGGGAAAAGTATTTTTTTACATAAAAGATATTTATTTTTTGATTCCCCCCTTTTATATGGAACTACAATCAATGTTTACTATCTTTAAAACATTAAAACATATGTTATCAATAATTAGTAAATAAAATATACCATTGTAGTGTGGAATAAAATGTGTTTTTTGCAAATTTTCATACCTATCCCATTGATACCTTGAAAAATATGTATGCATTATAAAAATTATAAAAATTATAAAATTATTAAAATTAAACAAGAATTCTTTCTTAATTGAAACTATCGTGAAAATAAGTTACTAAATATTGAAGTATTCTTCTAAACAATGCTTTGAAGTTAACATTGTATACACTTAAAGTTACTGTCTAAATATGGAAATTGTCTCATTCATCTACACTATGCCCTACTTTTAAAATTATGTAAATTTATTTAACGTAAAATGTCTGTTGATATGAAACTAAAGACGTGAGCAAATAATAGATAATTTACTGCTATCAATTGTTAGAAGTCGACATACACGATTAAATCCGCGGTGAACATTTGAATAATCGGCTCAAAACTACGTTTTTCACCGTTTTTAAGAAAATTGAAAAAAATGTCTTTTTTTTTTTAAATGGCGTACTGCGCTTGCTATTGAGTGTATAAAAAAGTTGTAAATATGACAGTTGTAGCTAATTTTGTTTTCTTTAATATTGCAATTGACAAATAATATGCTACGGTAACGAGCCTCGAGATATTTAAAAAAAAATAAAAAAGTCCCAACATTTTGTTGTTTTTTAGCCACAGAAAATTTAGCCTTAAGAAATTTTGTTAGAAAACTCGGTTTTTCCCTGTTGGCATCATTATAAACAATTAAAAAATCTTTTACCCGACCTTTGCAAGGTAAAATGCACATTTTCCCTGGACTAGAACGTTTAAGCTCCTGATCTTTAACATAACCTTCATGTTCTTTTAAACGAAATCTAAGAGCACGTTCAGTCTGGCCAATATCAGAAAGACCACAGGAGGTTTGGTAAATACCCCAGTTATATAGGTGATCAATGGGGTGTTTGAGATTTGAAAAAGAGATTTTGTTAACAGCGGAATAATAACATTGATATATTATTCACAGGTACACATTATTATTTACCCTGACTCCTGTAATATTAAACAGCCTTACGCATACAACTTTTATTTTTCTGTTAACACAACTGGGTGTTTTACTTTATTGACGTGAAATAATTGTTTTTCTTGAATTATCGTTTGAAAGTGTTTCAGTTTGTAAAAGTTATTCAGGGTACTTTTTTTTTCCTTTTATAAAATGTATTTTCAATGAATTATGACAACGACGAATAATGCACAAAGAGTTGTAACGCAAAAAAATATTTTAGAAATGTTTTATGATACTGGATTCAGTAATTAAATTTATTCTTTTGAAATGACATTTCGGTTAAACGGGATAGGAATTGTGATGAATGGATGTATTTTATTGCTACCATTAATCTTCGAATATGTCGCTATAATCCGGACAATATTTTTAAGGAGGCGCATTTCATTATTTGTCTTTAACGGAAACCCTCTATATTATACTAGATCACAAGTGCCTGAAACATATTCACGGCTCTCATTGCGTACAATGTAAGTGATACCTATTATTGAAGATAATCGTGCAATCTAAGATTGACAGCTATATTAGTCCTCGTGATAATAGCTTCTGGTGAAATTAAACTTATTCAGCAAAGCTGTTGAAGTTGTCATATCGCAGACAGTTCAGTATTTCAAACATTTACCACTGATATATTATTCACAGGATATACATTATTATTTACCCTGACAAATGTAACATTAGACAGCTTTTTTTATAAAAAACAAATTATTATGTGTAAACATGATGTATAGTTTTCTGGTCATTTGAATATTCTTGTACTGATGAGGGGCTAAAACTTTGCATAAAGGGCCGAAACGTTTGCATGTTTAATTGTATATGTATTTATGTAATTTTTACTTGTATGTCTGATGAATTGTAATATATATTTTATAAGGCCGAAATATAAAGGCATAAGGCCGAAACGTTTGCATGTTTAATTGTATATGTATTTATGTAATTTTTACTTGTATGTCTGATGAATTGTAATATATATTTTATATTTTAATTTTGTATATCACATGTTAAACAATGTTTATTTATTTTAATATTACGTACAATTTTGGGCATCTTTCAAACATGTGTACAAAATTGTCTTTCTGGTCTATACTTGTGTTTTTCTCTCAAAACCCTAAATAGCGTTGAAATGTGTTTTTTTGGAGGGGTAATGGAAATTTTTTTGGTTTGGAAATCTGACACTTTATATTTCAGCGATAGCAATTTAATATTTTTAATAAAAGAACATACTATGAAATTGACAACTTAATGTCACACTGAATACAACAATTGTGAGAAACTGTTTTTTTTTTTTTATTTCATTAGAGATAATTAGAAATAAAATTGTTTACAAAAATCATATACGTGGGGATTTTTCGTTTACATATGCGGAAATCGCAATGTTTGAAGGTTTATATTTAAAGTACATTAGACTTAGTAGAACACGTGTATAGCACAGCAGTGTATAGCTCATGTGTATAGCTCAGCAGAACACACTAAATATTTTAATATATTTCTTGTTGTAGCCAGTGATAATTTTGAAAAAGTCTCATTTTTTAACACTAGAATGGCGGTGAGGGGCCATTATGGACCCAACCATATGGATATATTTCGATTCGAACCAGAAATTCCTTTATAAAATAAGTTCAAACAGCACAATAGAAAAAAGGTCTAGTTAAATACAGAAAAACCTCCCTAAAGCGACCACGTTCCGTTCCAATAAAAATGGGTCGCTCCTAGAGGAGGTCTTTTCATGGAGGTCATGTTTAAATTTAGATTTTAATCGTTGAAAAAGGGTATAAATTAACGTTACTAAAATTTATTTTTCTCACTAGGAAAAAATATAAAAATTTAAGTATCAAAACAAAAGTTAATTACTCAAGTTAATTACTACAGAGTTTAAAAACGAATACATTTACGTTTGCTTCGATTTTACGGTGTTATCTTTTATAACTTTTATTTCCATGTCCTTTCGAAGTTCAGCAAACAAATGCAATTTTTTTTTTTTTTTTTTTTTTTTTTTTTTTTTTGGACGGGAACAAATAATGACGATTTCATTAATTTATCTATTTCTTTGAGAATTTCCTGACAGAATAGGGCAAGGTAGTTTATTGACGGTCATTCTTATTTCATGAGGGTTAAATCCATTTCCTAAAAAGGTAGAAAGGAGTTTAAACACTTAAAGGTTGCCGTAATTTTAAAAAAATCTAAACTTAATTTAGAAGTTTGATGAATAATGCTCTCCCCGAAATTATTTTTCTAATAAAACATTCTTCAAGCGACCATGGAAAAACGGAATTTGTTTCATTTTCTTCAAAGAAATTGGTAGCTCATAGAGAAAGTTCATCTGGGATGGTATCTGAATGGAGGTAAAATTAGTATTGAGCCTATGGGAATAAATTTCGTTCCATGAAAAATGGTCGTTCAGGGAGGTGGTCGCTTAATGGAGGTTGTCGCACAGAGAGGTTTTACTGTAAGTTAAACAGTTTTAAATAAAAATTCTGGTATTATTTTTTTTATAAAACTTGAGTAAAAATTTCCGTCTTTCTAGTGTTAAACAGTTTTACAAGAAACTAAAAAAAAAAAAAAAAATCAAGACATCAGTCGAATAAAAAACAGTACTAATGATTTGTGTGAAATACTGATTTACTTTAGAACAAACAAACAACCAGACAGTATTGAAATTTTCATTGAATCATTGTACTACTTTTAAAATGTAAGGGGTATTTTTCTAACAACTGTCACAGCGGTCGTGTCAAAAAATAAAAAATGAGTACTTCTCGGTTTTTGCCCATATTTTCTTTTACGCTCACTACATTTTATTTGTGGATATCACATGCAAAGTTTCCTGTTCCATGTACAAGAATTTTGAGATAGACAAACACATGTGGATCGCAAATTTTTAAAAATCCAATAGTGTCTTTGATTCCGAAAATAGAGGAATGCCGATGAAATTTGAAGTCATTTCCTTTGAAAAACAGATACCGAATCAGGCAACAGAAACCTGTGAGGTATTTTTTTTATTATTAGAGTTGAGTAAAATAAATTTAGGGTTTTAACAATTGTAAATTTACTTTGTGTTATTTCTCCTTTTATAAGGGAAAACTTTTCACGTAATTTTTTCATGTAAATTTAAAGTTACATATATAAATTTCCTTTTCTTGCGCTGCAACTAGTTGAAATGAAATTAATGCATACGATTCTAAAAGGAATATTTTAGTTATTTAAAAGTTTGTTTCCCTTTTATTTCAAGTATTATTGTTAATGTTGGAAATGAAATTTTGATAACAGTTTCAACAAAAATATAGAAAATAATAATATTTATATATTTTAAATGTTTTGTTATTAATATTAATAAGAGTTCTATAGTAAAACTATGTGGATGTTTGGTGAAAGTTTAGTTAAAAAATAATGATTTGATGTCGATATGTTATTTCGCATCGATTTCCATTTAAATATCAATTTCCATATAACAATGTGTAACCATGGAATTTCAGTGAAAGTACTTTGCACTTGATTTAAATCCCATTATGTGTACAAATAAGTGTATTTAAAGCACCAGTGTCTTAAAGTTGTTAAAGCACCATTCTTAAAAGCAGGTTTATAAATGGTTAAAAAAGAATTGCTGAAAAACTTTACTCGCGAAACAGTAAAATGCTGCTATAATATATTTCAGACGATCTCAACTGATGTAGCATTGTCACATTATGCTTAGTTTTATCATTCATATACACGCTTTAAGATGCGCTCTTAAAAAACTCAAATATTTATTTGTACACTAAAGGTATTAAAACTATAAACAACATTTTATCAAACAACTGGCTGACTCGCCGGGCGTTGCCCGGATCGGTGATGAATGACCCTTTAAATGAACCTCAAATTTGTAGCGTTTTACATCTTTAACTCCATTTTGTCTGAATTTATATTTTAAAATGAAAAGATCGCGGGAAAATATTGAATTGGATGTATACTATGTTGCGAAATTTGATTTTTGGAGTATATGCGTGCCGAAAGCTAACAAAACCGCGACATAACAATCTGGAATTTACTGAATTCGTCACATTTCCACACATATTATTTTGTAAAAAGTATTAGAAAAAATATCGCCTCCCTGATTCGCAAAGTGGCCTGCGTTTGCCGGTGTATTTAATATTTTTTAAAACCATCGATTACAAAAAGGGTTCAGCTTTAAGAGCATATTCTTGGTTTGTCGTACCTCTAAAATTGTCCACTGGAAGAGGAAATCCCGAAGAAACACTCAGGTTTTTACTGATTTAGTCGAAATTTTTGCACATTTTATTTTCTAAAAAATATTTCTATTTGACCGAACATTTCAAAATTTTTGTAGGTGCTGCAAATCTGGTATATCGAGATGCTATAAAAAGATTGTGCTAAAATGCGGACGTTTTGTTTCTTTTAGCGTAGAAAAAATATTGTCTCAGTGAGGCGCGAAGTGACCTGCATTCGAAGGTGTAATTGAAAGGGTTAATGTTCATATTTTTAAAAACCAATTAAACCATCGATGAAAAAAAGTTTCAGCTTTAAGAGCATATTTTTGGTTTGCCGGTACCTCTAAAATGGCGCCCTGAAAGGGCGTTTAAATAAGGGGTAAAAACGATTTCGGAAAAATTACTTTTTTTGAAAAGATTTTTCAAAGTGTTAACTCCGACATTTTTTTCAATTTGATCACGGCATTTGAGACGTAAAAGTACGCTCTTTCGGAATACGTCTTTCAATTTTAAGTGCACTGAGCGGTATGGTTGATTTGGATTAAAACTAAACAAAAACAAAAACAAACAGAAATAAAGTCGAAAAACGTTTCTTCGCTTGCTCCCGATGCGTAAATGGATTTGTGCGCAAGCGCAAGTGCTTTCCTTGACTTGCAATTAAATAGATGACTTTTTGATGAGCGTGAGTAACGATGTTTAATGAAAAACTCAAATAATTATTAGAAATTTAAAATTCTGAGTCCCCCTTCGTAGATACTTTGGGCTAGCCTCACAAAAATTTTAAGTCTCTTACGTCAGGTAGATTTTCCTAGCCACCGCAAACATACACACATACAGACAAAGAGGGAGAAGACAGAACGAAACTTTCTTTTATTAGTATAGGTACAGTACGTGTCAAAAGTTTAAGCACAACATACAGTTTCAAAATAAAATTTTATTATTGACTGAAAGTTATTTTCCATTTCCCATGACGTACAAATTGCAGTTTTAAAAAGATATTTGACAGATACTTGTATATTTAACAGATACATATGTCTTGCAAATTACAAATGGGTTCGTTAACTATTTATATTCATCAATTGAAAGCGAAGCAAAGCAGTTGTTAATTTTTAAGCACAAGATAAACAGAAAATGTCGTATTGTTTTTACGACAGCAAACAATTTTAATTATTTGTCAAAAAACCTCGCGCCACATTTGACAATCTCTCATGGCACACTAGTGTGCCGCAGCACACAGGATGAGAGACATTGATCCAAAGTATATGGTTTCATTTGAAAAAAAGTTGCCGATTCAGGAAGTAGAAACCCGTGAGGTATTTTTCCGATTCTCGGAAGTATTTTCTCGATTTTCAGTAAAATACGTCAATGTTTTAACGACGGTAAATTCACTTTGAAATTCTACCTTTTTTTATAACAGGAAAAAAATTAGAAAATCCTTTCATGTGATTTTAAATATATGTAAATTGACTGTTTTGCTTTACATTTAGTTAAAATATAACTAATGCGTGCGATTCTGAAAAGAATAGTTTTTTTAATGTAATCTTTTGAATTTCTATTTCAACCTTTACTGAGACAATAAAAATCACATCATGGTAAAAATATGACCGATGAAAATTGGAAAAATCATTATTTACAGAAAAAATATATACTTTATGTTTGTTTATGTGATTTTGTAGTTTATATTAAAAAAACATAACTGAAAAAATTCCTTGGAAGTTTGATTAAATTTTTATGCTATCGTTTATATGTAAATGTATTTAATGAAATTTTATTTCAAGCATTACTGACGAACAATAAAGATTAATTTTCCGATCACTTTGTACTTTTGTAATTCATAATCAAACCGAAAAAAAATACATGTAAATTTGAATAACATATTCTGAGATTATTTAAATAATTTGTAAAATAAAATTGCTCTGTGAGTTGTTTTTACAAAATTGAGACATTATAATGCCCTTATTTCAAATTGAAATGTACAGAGAACAAAAAAAAAATACTTTCAAACTTATATATAGTAAAATAATTATTCTGTTACATTTTTTAGTTAGTTGTAAATTTTTTAAAAGCTCTTTGTATAAACTTAACATTTTAAAACATCTGTTGTTTTGTAACTAATATTTTAAAAAATTGTTTAATTATATATTAATGATGATCAATTCAAAACATCCATTATTATAGTGTGTGAGTTTATTGACCAAATATTAAACAAAATCTTTTCAAACAAAGCAAAAGACACTATTATAGAAAACCATTAAAAGATAGCTTAATATTTAACTTTTTAACGTGTTTAATGATTGTGTTACGACTTTCTTACCTGATTCTGAATAGTTTCCATTTTTTATAATTAAAATTTATGTTTTTGAATGTTATTGTACTATGTGTTTATTTTTCAAAATAATTTAAATGTGTTTATACTTGACTTTGGCCTCTTTGTCTTCTGTCTGTCTCACCGACTGATCGTGCTCTAACTCTGTAAAAGACATACTCACAGTTTGATGGTGAAATTAAGCGTGACCAATGGAGCTGTTGAAGATGTCATGTTCCAGACAGTTCAGTACTGCAAATGCTTACCGGTGATTTATTATTTACAAATTACATATTAAAGTGCACACTGACTGTAGCATGTAACATTAAATACCCTTTGTAATAAAACACTAATTAATATGTGCATTTTTACCAATCTGACAAATACGGTCGTAAAACTGTCCGTCTGTAACATATATTTCTTTTCGTAGAACAAGAATATAAATAACATTGAAATGTTGCTTTGTAAAGCGTTTTTATTGTGAGATAAATTAACACTTTATATTTTAATAGTAGTTTAATTTCTTTTGAGATAACATCAAGTATATTTTACGCTTTTTTATAGAGATATTCTCAAAACACGGATATTGCTGCTAAGAAATGTTATATATATATTTGGTTCTAGCCAAGGAGGTTTATGAAAAATTTTCATTCTTTGAACAATTTTGAAACTAAATTAAAATGCAATTAAAAAAACTTTATATAAATCACCATAAAATCAAAGCAATTCACAAGACACGATTCGATCTGGAAAATATAACAGCAGCTCGTCATCAGCTACTGTAAAAACGTGTCCGTAAGGGGACAAGGTCACAAATGAACAGAAATGGGAAAGCTGAGAGCTTACAAAGAGTGCGACAGGTAGTACTAGATGTAAGGTAAACGCCAATCCCAGAGGAGCACCTGCAGAATTGGAAAGTGTTGCCACAATGACAGAAAAAAATAATAATAAAAAAGAGAAAAATGAATTAAAAGAAGTAAACAAAATTAAAATTAAATAAAGAAGACAATTTAAAAAAAAAATAAATATTTATATATATATATAAATAAAAAATGAATAATAATAATAATAATAATAATAGAGAGAATAAAAAATATGTTTTTTAATAAAAAATTAAAAGAGGTAAGCAAAGAATGAAATTAATTACAGAAGTAATTTCCAAGCTGAAGATAGAAAAGGAGATGATGAGAGATCATTGACAAGTTTCTCAGAATTTTAAAAAATACAATAAGATTTGTAAAAATCCAAGTGAGTGGAAGAGACAGGAGAAGAAATAATTCTGGCCAGAGAAAATTCTGGGATAAATTGAAACAGGGACTAGAAATCCAACAGTGAGAGGCAATCAATTGAACCGAATTTTGAAACTATTTTAAAAATTTAAGACTTCAAGTGTATAAAAGTCTCTACTACAATAAGTCGGAATACAAATTTACTTTTAACGAATTAGCATCCAAACAGTGTTGCAATTTTGATTGATTTACAGCACTGCATTTTGAAATCAAATGTTTTTCCTTATACAGTATGCGTTCGTGTGAAAAATATAAAAATGCGTCCTTCTTGGTTTTTGCGCATTTATATTTCATTTATGCATATCACATGCATAGGTTTATATTCCATGTACTAGAATTTTTGAGATAATAAAACTTTTGAAGTGCAATTTTTCAAAGAAGCCGATTGTGGATTCTATTAAACATAACTCTTTGTAAAGAAAAGAGATGTAATCCAACTGTACTACTCCGGCCTTAAATATGATAACTCTTTTACTTCAAAATACAGGAATGCAAGTGAATCTTAAAGAGCTAGATTCCGTTGAGAAAATATACCGATTCTGGCTACAAAAACCCGCGAGGTCTTTTCGTTTGATTTAGAGATCAGTAAAATAAATCTAGGGTTTTATCAATTGTAATTTTACTTTTATTTTGTTCTCTTTTTATAAGGCAAAGAATTTGAAAAAGGCCTTTCATATTAATTCGTATACACGTAGGTAATTTGACTTTTATGAGCTGACTTTAATTTAAATACAGGGTGATTCATAAAAGATGGGCAGAACTTTAAGGGGTTATAGTACACTTAAAGACAAATAATATTAAATAGGAGACTAAGGGTCCCAGACGTATTCCCAAGGAGATAGGGGGCATTAAAGTTTAGGGTCCGAAATTTCAAATGATTATAAAACATGGAAAAATTGGTCGATTCGTTTGCGGTTTTTGCAAAAAATTTTCTTTATGCCAGTATTTTCTTGAAATAAAATTTTAAAGTTCAATTTCAAAAAATGCCGATAGGGGGCGCTTTAGACTTTGGAGTAACAAACAACTATTTTTTAACGTTATTTTTTGTATTTCTTTAAATGATTTCGAAAGCTTAGACTTAAACTTAAATTTTGATCTAAAAATCTGAGTCCTAACGAGTAGTTAAGTAGCGTAAACTGAAATTTGAAATTTGAAACCCTTCTCCCCCCAGAACAAAAATCAGTTATTCCCGATCTTTGTGTCGTAGATTAGGCTCTAACTACTGCCGCGTTTTGCTAAAATTATTCTTTATGTCAGTATTTTCTTGAAAATAAATTTTAAAGAAAATTTTCAAAAAATCCCGATAGAGGGCGCTTTAGACTTTGGAGTAACGAACAACTATTTTATACCGTTATTTTTTGTGTCTCATTAAATGCTTTCTAAAGCTTAGACTTAATTTTCAGCCCAAAATCTGAATCGTTAGACGTGGTTAAGTTTCTGGGGAGAGGGGTTTGAAATTTCTACTCCTGAGCACAGTTCAGTTTACCATGTCCACACATTGTGTGCTGTGATACGAGGTAAAAAGACACAAATTAGGATTATGTTACCAAAGCATATTTATTAACATGTAATTACAATAAATGTTCAAAATTGTGACCACCAGAGGTTATGCAGCAGAACAACGGCGAAGAATGGAACGGCGAACATTCGCGAAAACATCAGGCTTTTCGAGCACTTCCCCTACAGCGGCGGAAAGTCTGGCGACCAGTTCCTCGGGGGATTGAATGGGTGTCTCATACATAAGAGCCTTCAATCGTCCCCAAAAAAAGAAATCGAGGGTTGAAAGATCTGGCGAGCGAGCAGGCCAAGCAACAGGACCACCTCGACCAATCCATCTGTTCGGAAATGTGATGTCCAGATAGTTGCGGACGTCTCGTACGTAATGGGCTGGCGCTCCATCGTGCTGGAACCACATGACCCGCCGGATGCGTGGAGGAACAACGTTTAACAGGTCTGGCAGCACATGTTGCAGAAATGTGAGGTATGTTTTACCGTTGAGGCGTTCAGGAAGAAGGTACGGTCCGATTAGGTGGTCTCCGAGGATTCCTGCCCAAACATTGATGGAAAAGCGTCTCTGATGAGCATGTGGATACGTAGCATGTGGATTGACATCCGCCCATACATGTGCATTGTGTGTGTTAAATGTACCTTCACGTGTGAAGGTACATTCATCGGTGAAAAGCACAGTTCGTCCAAAATTCGGATTTAGCGCGTTCTGCTGCAGAAACCAGCGGGAGAATTCAATACGATTTGGATAATCCCCTGGAGACAGTTTCTGGACTCGTTGCACATGAAACGGGAGTAAATGTTCATCCTTCAGTACCCTCCAAGTCATGGACTGTGAGGTATCCACCTGCCTAGCCACTGTTCGTGTACTTGTACTTGGCTGCGCCGCTACTACATCCAGAATGGCTTCTGCAACAACTACTGATTCGTCCTTTTTTGCACGACCTGCATTCGACCGGGAAGCGAGAAATGATCCCGTCTCACACAACTGTCTGTGCAAGCGCTCGAAAGTTTTGCGGTTAGGCAACCGCCTGTTGGGAAATCGCTCTCCGTACATTCGTTGTGCCTCTGCACCATTTCCATCTGCCGCTCCGTAAATTAAATGCATCTCAGCCTTTTCCTTATTCGTGAAGGGCACCATCTTCCGATTCATTACTACAGCGACTTACACTTGACTCACCGTTCAGTGGTTTTTATGCCTGAATCGTGTCGCAATTTTGCATACGTGTTCTTCTTCTTCCCCATTTGACATTTGCATACTTTATGTTTCCTTCTTCACCCTGTGACTAGCGTCAGGAATGGAGCTTTAACGTTTGCATGAGCGACGTTTCCAACTGTGCCAGTGCCTTTATGAGTGAATTCCGACTATGCAGTCCTTGACGAAAGTTGTATTTTTGCCTCGTATCACAGCACAGAATCGTTGGGCATGGTTAAGTAGTGCAAACTGAACTATGTTCAGAAGTTGAAATTTGAACCCCCTCCCCTCGCTACTGAACCACGCTCAGCGATTCAGATTTTGAGCTGAAAATTTAAGTCTAAGCTTTAGAAAGCATTTAATGAGACACAAAAAATAACGGTATAAAATAGTTGTTCGTTACTCCAAAGTCTAAAGCGCCCTCTATCGGAATTTTTTGAAAATTTTCTTTAAAATTTATTTTCAAGAAAATACTGACATAAAGAATAATTTTAGCAAAACGCGGCAGTAGTTAGAGCCTAATCTACGACACAAAGATCGGGAATAACTGATTTTTGTTCTGGGGGGAGAAGGGTTTCAAATTTCAAATTTCAGTTTACGCTACTTAACTACTCGTTAGGACTCAGATTTTTAGATCAAAATTTAAGTTTAAGTCTAAGCTTTCGAAATCATTTAAAGAAATACAAAAAATAACGTTAAAAAATAGTTGTTTGTTACTCCAAAGTCTAAAGCGCCCCCTATCGGCATTTTTTGAAATTGAACTTTAAAATTTTATTTCAAGAAAATACTGGCATAAAGAAAATTTTTTGCAAAAACCGCAAACGAATCGACCAATTTTTCCATGTTTTATAATCATTTGAAATTTCGGACCCTAAACTTTAATGCCCCCTATCTCCTTGGGAATACGTCTGGGACCCTTAGTCTCCTATTTAATATTATTTGTCTTTAAGTTTACTATAACCCCTTAAAGTTCTGCCCATCTTTTATGAATCACCCTGTATAAGTAATACATATGATTATGAAAAGAATATTTTTGTTCCTAAAAGTTTTTTTATTTTAATTTCAAGCATTTTTGTTAACGTTTGAATTGAGATTTTAATTACAGTTTCAACAAGCATATGGAAAAAATACAGTTTATATTTTCACTTGACTGACTGATAATCAAGGCACAGCACAGGATACTGAACCTAGAAGCATGAAAATTGGGGAGGGAGGAGGAACACTTCTTATGACATAAGCGTGAACTAAGAAAGGATTTCCGAAAATTCCGCCCCTAAGGGGGGGGCGGGGGGGGGGGGGGGGTCGAAAATTATAGAACATCTTGCTACATCTCAGTAGCCTTTATACGTAGGAGCGTGAAATTCCAGAAAATAAATTTACTAAAATTTTAATAAACACGTATTTCAGCGACTTTACAAATTCCCCACTTAAGGGTGTTAAAATGGTGGTCGAAAATTATAGAACATTCGGCATATCTCTGCACCCGTTTTAGGTAGGCAAGAGAAATTCCAGAAAATAAGTCTATCAAGGGGTCTCAGGACTCTTAAAATTGGAAAAAAAGAAAAACAAAACACCATTTTCAACATGTTACATCTTAAAATGTATCTGATTTTAAGGCAGTTTTTATTGGAATTGAAATATATACGTATGTTGTTTCATTTCATGTATTTAAAAAATTGCAAGATACAGAATTCGCATTTACAGGGGGCTCCAAACTGTAAGACATTTGTCAAGCAGAAAATTGCCATAACATATTACGCGCAGTAAGCGCAAAATAAATTTTGCAACTAGAATGAAAATTTTGTTGCGTACTTATACTCCAGATTATAACAATTAATCTGGACCTAAATAAATTTGTATTTAAAGAATTTTTACATTTTTAAGACAAAGTTGTATTTAGTTAATGCAAAATTTAGAAAATTTCAATAGCGTAATCACCTAAAAAATATTTTTTGAACAACAAAAATTAAATTTTAGGTTCAGATTATACAGACTAATCTGAAACATATGTTTCGAAAATATCATGAAAAAATATTCAGAAGCTTTTGAAATATCGTGTGCGTTATGACCAAAAACGTCATTTGGAGAAAAAGGACTTCAAAATTTCGGAAACGCCACTTCAGCTATTGAACGGAAATAATTCTAAAAGCCATAACTTTTGCTCTAATGGAAGTTTCACGGAAATAATTATATCAAAATGTTCAGAAAAGATAAGAGTTTAACATCTAAAAAAATTAAAATTTCGAAACTTTTAAAGCTTTAAGAGTCCTGAGACACCTTAAAAAATTAATCAAACCCATGTTTAAGAGATTTTAGAATCCCCCCCCCCCCCACCTCCTAAGGGGGTTAAAGGGTGAGGGTCGAAATTTTTAGAACATTTGACTTATCTCAGCAGCATTTTTAAGTAAGCGTGTGAAATATCAGAAAATATATCTTTTAAAAAATAATCAAACACGTATTTCAGCAATTTGAGATTTTCCCCATTTAAATGAGTTAAAGGGGGGGGGGCGGGGGAGGGGTAGAAAATTTTAGAATATTCATAACTCAGCAGTAGTTTTAGGAAATAGCTTGAAATTCCAGAAAATAAAGCTACTAAAAAAATTATTAAACACGTATTTCAGCAATTTTAGAAATTAACCGCCTAAGGAGAGGCTAAAAGATGGGACGAAAATTTTAGGACATTTGGTCATATCTCAGCTGCCGTTTTAGGTAGGAGCAAGAAAATCAGGATAAAGATTTTATTAAAAAAATAATTAAAGGAATATTTCAGCGATTTTAGAAATCTTCCGCCTAAGAATATTAGAGAAGTAGGGAGTCAAAAATTTTTGAACATTTGGCCATATCCCAACGGCAGTTTTAGGTAGAAGCGTGAAATTCAAGATAACAAGTCTATTAAAAAAAAAAAAAACATTAATTTCAGTGATTAAGAAATCCCCCCACCCCCTCTAAGACTCGAGGTACGAAACTTTTAGGTTATTTCACCATATCTCAGCAGCAGATGCATGAATTTGAGGTTAACTAATTTCCTAAAACAAACTTAAGCATACATTTTTTCTATTTTAGAAATTCCCACCGAAGAGGGTTTAATAGGGTGGTTTCACTTTTAGGTCATTTCGCCATATCTCAGCAGCAGTTTCAGGTAGGGCGGAAAATTCCGGGTAACAAACCAAAATAATCAAAAGTAAAATTTATGTAAACGATTCCTTTGCGTCATAATATCCATTTGCATATATTTCGCTTAGTTTGGATACAATGACGCAAAAAAATCATTTACATTAATTTTACTTTTGATTTTGGATAGCGTGGCACAAATGATAAACCAATTTATTCTTATAAATACATTACAGTGCATTGTATAGGTTCAGTGAAAATGATATTTTTAACGGTGTATTGGAAAATTAAAAGTTTTGGTTAGATGTGTAAATATATTTCGCCAAACCGAAAACAATTAAAATTGAATTTTAAAACAAATTGTTTAAGGCTACATCAAGGCGTCACTTAAATTTTAATATCATATCCTTTAAAACTCATAGTTTGAATTTATGAAAGATGTGAATTATAAACCATCAATGAATAAATTTTTATACATCCTTTTAAATTTAACATAATTCTTACATATGCAATTATAAATAAAACAAAAATAAAATGATGAAATAAATAATATAGCGTCACTTAAAATTTGATATCATTATTTTTAAGTTCCACATTTAAAATTCTTATAGCAATAAGATAACGTGCTGCGGCACAAACTTTTAATCCATTAAGGGTTTCTTAATTGATATCATTACTTTTTTAAAGTTAATAATAAAAAGATAAAAACAAAAAAAAATGATTTTTGATGAAAAAAATGATCCTTTAGTGATAGGAACGCATAATCGTGATTTCCATTCACCTTTAATTCCTTCTCCCTCCCTCAAAAAAGGATACCTCATACTTCAACTGTTAAGAGTGCTGTGCTATATGATTTTTTAAAGAACTTTTTAGTAAAATATGTAAGTAATATACAAAATGGGGGGGGGGGGTGTTATGGTTTGTTTCACAGATATAGAAAGCTTTGTTAAAATTTACTATGTAAAAAGTTTACTTTCTTAAAAAAAAATCAAGAATCTCTTTAAACCTTTTTATTTAAAATACAATAAAATTGTAAACACAAGAGAACGACGAAGTTATGTTTTTCATCACGGAATTTGACCTGAAAGTAGTACTCAGTTCGTGTCGCTAGTGCTCCCAGCCTGCGTCTCACGTGATCGATTAGATGCAGTATCAGTTTTCGATTATAGATTGTAGCATCAACTGCCATTGAGTATTTTATTATTTTCTTTTTGAGTCTCAAATAATTGTACCATAATTACAATAAATTTGAATGAAAATAAGAAAAAGAGAGGGTTGATAAAGATGTAGGTTTTGTTTATTTCTTTAGCAAAAAACACAAATTTCTATCAAAATAGCCACATTTCCGAGTAAGATTTAATCATAATATTTGTGCATTAAAAAAAGTTTTTCTCACTAAATAAATAAGATATAAAAAACAGACTAATATTAATTAATACAAAGAATAAATTATATGGTAGTACTGAAAAGCTTTTACCAAGCTGAAGAGAGCATTGTGGAATCAGATTTATCATTAACAATAACTTCACCATTAAGATAAATGACTAAATTTTCAAGAAAGTCCGATTCAGAGATGCTATTGGCATCAAAGATAATTTTAGCATTTTGAAAATTAAAACTATGGCCGGAATCCCAAGAGTGCTTGGCAATAGAAGATTTAAAAATTCCTTGATTAATTACATAACGAGATTGCTCTTTTAAACGGATTTCAAGATTTCTTTAAGTTTGACAAATATAAGATAAATCACAGCCATTACAAAGAGTATTCTAAATTCCCCATTTACGAAGATCAGGAACAGGAGATTTAGTGGAGGGCATTTGAATTTATTGACAGGTTTAAATATAATGTTAAGACTGAAACGTCTTAAAATTTTAGCTAATTTGAAACATAAAGGAGGATAAAAGGGGAGGACCACCAAATTATTAGGTTTGCTTTTCACAAATTTGGAAAGAGTAGATTTTTTAGACGGTCTATTGAATTTCTTCATAGCATTTTTGATAGCAGAAGCACTGAAACCTCTTTTGGCAGCAACAGTTTTTAAGTAATTAAGTTCATCCTTAAGGAATGCACAGTCGGCACAAATTTTGAGAGCACGATTTACATACGTGAAAAAAACACCAATTGTTTGGTTGACAGGATGATTTGAGAGAGCGGGAGGTGGGTTAGAGGCAAAAAAAGGTTTTCTATAAATACAAGTTTTGAAAGAAGAATCACATTTGGTAAATAAAACATCAAGGAAAGGAAGTTTATTACAATTTTCTAACACAAAAGTAAACTGAATATGTGGGTCTATAGAATTAACTGTTTGAAGATATGGTTGAATTATTACATTATCCTCCTTTATGTTTCAAATTAGCTTAAGTTTTAAGACGTTTTAATTTTAACATAATCTTTAAACATGTCAATAAATTCAAAATCCCCTCCACTAAATCTACTGTTCCCGATCTTCCTAAATGGGGAATTTATAATATTCCTTGTAATGGCTGTGATTTATCTTATATTGGTCAAACTAAAAGAAATCTTGAAATCCGCTTAAAAGAGCACTCTCGTTATGTAATTAACCAAGAACTTTCTAAATTTTCTATTGCCGAGCGCTCTTGGGATTCCAGCCGTAGTTTTAATTTTCAAAATGCTAAAATTATCTTTAATGCCAACAGAATCTCCGAATTAGACTTTCTTGCAGCCATTTATCTTAATCATGACGTTATTGTAAATGATAAATCTGATTCCACAATGCTCTCTTCAGCTTGGAAAAACCTTTCCAGTACTACCATATGGTTTACTTTTTGTATTAATTAATATTAGTCTGCTTTTTTATATCATCTTTATTTACTTATTTTTAAATTTCACGTGTTCCCATATTTTAATATATGTGTGCGTTTTCATTTTATATTAATTTATTTTCAAATTATTTTAATTTAATTTTTTTGTTTCCTTATTCCCCTCCTACACTGTGTTCTTTTGTTTTGATTATACTCTTCTGTTATTGGCTGTTGCCTTCTGCTTTCCTATTGGCTGTTGATTTCCACTTTCCTATTTGCTGCCTCTTCAGCTTGTTTCCTTTCCCGTATCTCTCATTTCAGTCTTGCTGCTGCTTTCAAAGCGCAACTCTTAGGGGTTCATGAGAAAATAAGTCGCAAAATTTAAGCTACAGTTCATAATCGGATAAATATCCTTCTTTGGCAAGCGGCTCAGTAGCGCAATCGGCAGTTGAGTTGTTTCAGTCCGGGTTCCAATCCGGCTCTTTCTTGTTTTTCGGAACGAAAATTTTTATCAATCATTTTCGAAACGTAATTGAAAAAATATGTATGATAAGTGAAATTTACGAAAAATATGAATTAAATGTATGTTTTGTAGCATATAAGTCCTTTTTAGGTAGCTTTCTTTACAAAAAAGCTACCTATTGCAGGCGTTCGGAGGAAAGCGATTTCAAAAAATTTTGGTATATTTTCATCGATCATGACCCCCAGACCCCGAAACCACCCTCCGTTCAAAATTGATATATATATATATATCAATATATATATATATATATATATATATATATATATATATATATATATATCTGACCTATGTCATACTTCGTATTTATGAACCGATTTGGATGTAATTCAGTGTGTACATAGTACATACCAATGTCTCGACCGAGTTCGTTGGCCAGCTTCATCCGCCATTTTGTTTCAAAATGGCGGCCATTTAAAATTTTTTTAAAAATTTAAAATTTTAAATGGGGTACCAAAAAATTGAAAATGGAAAAATATTTCTTTCTTATGTATTTGACCTTTATACAAAGACTCCGTAGCAGTTTTTGTTTCGTCTATATCTTAAAAAATGGCTGAGTTATAGCATTTTGAATTTCTAGCGAAGCTGACATTTTGAAACGTCCTGAATTTTGTCACGCCATAAAAGGCGTATTTATGAACCGATTTGGATGTAACTTCGTTTATACATAGTACAGACCAATGTTTCGACCGAGCTCGTTGGCCAGCTTCATCCGCCATTTTGTTTAAAAATGGCGGCCATTTAAAATTTTAAGAAAAATTTAAATTGGAAATGTGGTACCAAAAAATTGAAAATTGAAAAAATATTTTTTTCTTATGTGTTTGACCTTGATAAAAAGATTCCGGAGCAGTTTTTGTTTCGTTTATATCTTAAAAAATGGCTGAGTTATAGCATATTGAATTTCTATCGTGGCTGACATTTTGAAACGCCCTGATTTTTGCCACGTGATAACAGACGTATTTATGAACCGATTTGGATGTACCTTGGTGTGTACGTAGTACATGCAAATAACTCAATCGAGTTCGTTGGCCAGCTTCATCCGCCATCTTGTTTCAAAATGGCGGCCATTTAAAAAAATTTAAAAAAATTTAAATTTAAAATGAGATGCTAAAAATTTGGAAAATGAAAAAGATTTTTTCGTATGTGTTTGACCTTAATACAAAGATTCCGGAACAGGTTTTGTTTCGTCTATATCTAAAAAAATGGCTGAGTTATAATATTTTGAATTTCTATTGTGGCTGACATTTTAAAACGACCTGATTTTTGTCTTTCGATAACAGGCGTATTTATGAACCGATTTGGATATTACTTGGTCTGTACATAGTGCATACCAATATCTCGACCGAGTTCGTTGGCCAACTTCATTCGCCATCTTGTTTAAAAAATGTTGCGATTTTTTTTAAATGTATTTTAAAATTTAAAATGAGGTATTAAAAAATTGGAAAATGAAAAAGATTTTTTTATGTGTTTGGCCTTGATACAAAGATTCGGAGCAGTTTTTGTTTCTGAAAATTTGTTCTTTTGTTTATATCTTAAAAAGTGGTTGAATTATAGCACTTTGAATTTCTAACATGGCTAACACTTTGAAACGATCTTGTATTTGTCACGCGATACCACACGTATTCGCCTATTTCGATGGAAGAAGGAATGTGGATAGTATACATCAATATCTCGACCAAGTTCGCTGGCCAGCTTCATCAGCCATCTTGTTTCAAAATGGCGGCCATTAAATTTAAAAAAATTATATTTAAAGTGAGGTGCAAAAAAATTAGAAATTGAAAAAGGTTTCTTTCTTAAGTATTTGACCTTGATATAAGGATTCAGGAGCATTTTTTGTTTCCCTTTATCTTAAAAAATGGCTCAGATATAGTAGTTTCAATTCCTAACGTGGGTGACATTTTGAAAAATCTGATTTTTTGCCTGCGACAGCACTCGTATATATCAACCGATTCCGATGTGAGTGAGCATGTGCACAGCAATTACTAAGTTCTCGACCAAGTTCACTGGTTAGCCTCATCCACCATGTTGTCTTAAAATGGCAGGCACTTTAAGAAATCGCCAAATTTGGCAGCCAAATATAAGTTACTTTAATTAAAAGCAGCTTGGATAAAGCTGACTAATTTCGCGAAATTCTCATTCATAATGATTTAGTATTGATAAAAATTGGTATTGAATCTCCTACATTCGGTTTCCACTAAATTGAGCTTCGTGTGTTTGAATAATATAAGTTGGCATTTTTAAAATAAGGAATATGAAAGCTACCTCTTCCTCCCGCAACTGGCCGGAAGGACTTTTTAACTACGAAATTTTGCATGTTTAAATATATAATTTAAAAAATTGCATATTTATGTCTATAGACCAGAAATTTTTTGTTGTTATTTAAAATCATTTACAGTTATTTCAATGAATAATCTATCATTTTTTACAGATAAATAAATTAAAACGCGTGATCTAAATGCGTGAATAATTATGTTATTTAAATTTTTGTTTCTATATGAAAGTATTTCGAATATTTAATGAGTTTTTTAATATCCTTTTTAAATTCTTAATACGACTTTTTTTATGTTGGATTTTTGATTTTGTAATTATTACCTGCGTAATAACTATTTTCATCAATTCAATATCTTTTTAGAATTTCTTTTTCAGCACAAAGACAGTTATTCTTACTATAATAATAAGAATCCAAGAAAAGAAAATAAGTTAAAACTGGTGTGAATGACTAAGAACAAACAATCTTCTTGAAACACCATCAAAAATTTGTAAATGCGCATTTACAAATGCATTTACAAATTTTTGATGGTGTTTCAAGAAGATTGTTTGTTCTTGTTCTAAGAATCCAAGATTTAAAAAAATTCAAAAGTTAAAATGCGATATTCAAGGCTGGAGTAGAACAGTTGAAGTTTATTCCAACAGAGCGAAAAATGTCCAGACCAGGGATCGAACCTGGATACTTGGCGTGCCGTGCCCATGCCTTACCTGTTAGGCTATCCGGACCGATACCTGGCTGACACAATTCACTCTTATTAGTTGGACTTGGCTGCGAACTGCAGCACTAGTTTCATTCATCCGAGCTATAAGTATAGCATTTAGATGATGAAACTACTTTAACACGGAAACTCCTGTATACCATGTCATTAGGTCATAATGAAGGGAACGAATATTTTTTCCAACTGGATTAAATCATATTCAAGGCTGGAGTAGCACAGTTGAAGTTTATTCCAACAGAACGAAAAATGTCCAGACCAGTGATCGAACCTGGATACTTGGCGTGCCGTGCCAATGCCTTACCTGTTAGGCGCTCCGGACCGATACCTGGCTGAGTTAAAAAGCGAGTTGGTAAAAACAATACATTTATTTCACTGTGAAAAATAGTGGCATATTTATGTAAATAACAGTAAATACATTTTAAAATTAGCTTAATTTTATGCTCTATAATGGTTCCAATTGACATTTGTTTAGTTTGTTATTATTATTATTTATTTATTTATTTTACTTTTTCTACTTTACTACTTTACTTTTCATTAAATATATAAACATGCAAAGATTCGCACTTAAAATTGTATTTATATAATTAACCACATCATATAAAAATATTAAAGAAGAAAAAAAACTGATTTCCGAAATAAATTACGTAGACACTTATTTCAATTAAAAATCAAAAATTCCAGACTTTAATAATGATATAAAAAATATAAAAGCATATTTTTAATACATCTTCAAATATTTGAAGAAGGAAACAAAATCAAAATAATACATTTGTTCACTTAATTTAATTTATTTCGCTGTTAAAAATTGTTGATATTCATTGAAATAACTGTAAATAATTTTAAATAACAACAAAAAATTTCTGGTCTATAGACATAAATATGCAGTTTTTTAAATTATATATTTAAACATGCAAAATTTCGTAGTTAAAAAAGAACTTATATGCTACAAAACATACATTTATTTCATATTTTTAGTAAATTTCACTTATTATACATATTTTTTCAATTACGGTTCGAAAATGATTGATAAAAATTTTCGTTCCGAAAAACAAGAAAGAGCCGGATTAGAACCCGGACTGAAACAACTCAAGTCCATTATGCTGCCGATTGCGCTACTGAGCCGCTTGCCAAAGAAGGATATTTATCCGATTATGAACTGTATGTTAAACTTTGCGACTTATTTTCTCAGGACCCCCTAGGTGTTGTGCTTTATGGCGCTCATACATTTACATACTAACTATACTCTATGGATACACGAATGTTCATAGTATTCGGTGAGACCAGTCTCGGACCCTCTCCTTGTCAGATCTTTCTAAAGGCCTAGCGTATTCAAGTTTCTGATGGTGTTTTAAGAATATCTTTCGTTTGTATTAATTCACACCAGATTAGTTTCCGAGAAATTAATTATTTTAAAATGAGTATATATTAGGGGCCGTATCCAAATTGCAGTGTGGTACTCGATTGGACTTAGTTGCCGTACCTTCCCTCCACCGTTGTTGTTTTGAAATGTTTGGCGATTTTTGGTTGGCGTGTTGGCGGTGTTTATAGACGTGGCAACCTAGTTCTGGTAACCCCGGGAGAGCGTGTTTACCGGAGGCGCATTTATTTGATATAATATGGCTGGAGTGTTGGGTGCGTGTAATGTCAGCGATGTTGTTAAGAAGTATCGAGAAATTGTCTTTGAAAAAGGGTTTTTTTTTAAGTTTCGGGTAATAGGAAGATTTTGGAAATGAAGGTGACGGTAGCAGGTATTTTGTTTTTCGACTTTTAGAAGATAGAGAGTTGTTTATTAGTTTTTTGAAAGAAGTTAGTTTAGTGAAATCTAGTAGGATTTTAGTGAATGTGGTGGGGATATGAAAGTGAGAAACAGATGTAATACTTCGGATGGTTGTAGTTGGGTTTGTCGTAATAAGAGAGTAATGGCGGATGGTAAGAGGGAAGTTTGCGGTGGTTTTGTGGACATTTTTTTAAAAGAAACAAGAAGTGTTTGTTTTTCGATATGTTTTTCTGGAAAATTTTGAAAAAAAAAAGTGTTTGTTTTGAGATATTTCATGTGTATTTTTACATTTTTTTAATAAAAGGCCTCTTTTTATGGACAGTATTTTTGTGTTAAAGTGTTCAAGTTGGATATATATTTTGAAAGAAGCTAAATATTTTTTAATATGGCAAGTTACCATTTTGAAAGTTTGTGTAAAGGAAGGAGATGTCTGTTAAAGTATGTGGATAATTTTATGTATATTTTGTTATATTTTATTGTAATGTTTCCTGTTATGTGTGTATTGTATAATTTTTGTGCATTTTTGTGTTAGCCACTTTAACAAGTTTCGTGCATTTCTGTTATCGCGGCAGAGGGAGTTTGCTGGATCCAGTGATGTTTTTGTTTTCGGTTAATGAGCGCGTAGCGCTCATGCAACGATTACTGACTGCCTGTTTATCGAGTTTTGTTTTTTATGTATATTTTGCTTTATGAGTTTTGTACATTTTGAGATTTCTACAAAGCGAGAATTGCTGAATTTTGAGATTGCTATACAGCGAGAACTGCTGAATTCGGGTTTTTTTCTGTTAATGAGCGCGTAGCGCTCATGCAACGATTACTGGTTGCTATTTTAGCAAGTTTTGTTTGTTTACATTTTATTTTCGTTAAGCCTAACATGCGTAGAAATCGGTGCTTGGCGACATTTGTTACTTGGCGGAAAAGGGGTTTTCACGCCAAAAAAAATTCCAAGATGGCGGCCGGGATGACTTATGACATCTGTTCCCTCGATTGATGAAATGCTACATAATGACTATGTCACTTTTATTGATGTATTATTTCTTGCTAATATGACCATTTCACTCGGTTAATATGTTTTGACTGTTGACAGCTGAAATATTTCAATAAAATAAATAAAACATATTTTTTTTTCAAATTATGCTTTTCTTGACATCATAGTGCATTTCGACTTTTTTTTTTATTGATAATTCGAAAACTACTGGAAAGAAAAATTTGAAATTGAGAATTTTGATTAAGCAGGACATAATAAATATAAATTTATCAAAAAACTGTAGGTTGCAATTCATATTTTTTTTTCGAATATTAATTTCATAATTCATATTATAAAATTTTTAAAATCACAAATTCAATGTATTTATGTTTGGGTATTTTACTATTCTAACCGCACACAAAATTGTCACAATAGGATTATAATTTATAATATAATAAAAATATGAAAATATAATTTAACTTTAAAAGCTCTAAATTTTGAATATTTATAATTCAAAGACTCATCCTTCAAATGACAAGAAATTTCGTTTCTAAGTATAGCTTGAGCTGAAGATTTAAAATAGAGCAAGAGCAGTTAAAATAAATTTCTCACTGAAAAAATAAAAATATAGGACAAGAAACCCGTTAATATCCTATCAATGTAAAAAAAAAATAATAATAATAATAACTACACTGCAAATAGAAGCGTCTTAAATTAAGACACATATGTGACTGGAAAAGAATTTCAGACACTTATGTGTCTGAATCTGAAAATTCAGTCACAATAGATGTCTTAATTTAAAACACCTAAGTGTCTTACTATGATCATAGTGTACACGAACTGATAAAAGTGCCTAAAAAATCTGCAAGTGTCTAATTTTAAGACACTTTGTAACTCCGCTCCGCATTCATCAGGGGGCACTCTCAGTTGCGCATGCGTCTTCCTTTCAAACTCGATGTTCGTTTGCAATTCATACTGAATGTTTGTTTTTATGTACGCGTACATTTTAACTAATAATTTATTTTGACTTGATTGTTTTTTGCGGAATGTGAAGTTCCGGGATTTAATTTCTATCGACATAGTGGTATTCCGTATTAATATTTATCTATAACACTAATATAGTGCTCTTCATCTCGTCATATTTGTAAAGAGAACTGTTGTCTGGCAGGCTATGTTTTCAGGATGGAAATTTTCCATTCTTTTAACAGAGCTAGCCGGATGTGCAAGGGGATTTTATTTTTTAAATATCAAAGTCTGCCTAACTAACGGATACTAACGTAGCCTCCAATCCGGACGTCCTCTGGGCGAATGTGCTTTTGGAATAATCAGACCTTTTCCCAGGTAAGTGGGGTCTTAACTATGTATTTAAAACTCTCTGTAAATGTTTTCTCTTTAAATGGAGACCTCACACGAGTCTATAGCTTTATTAGTTCCTGAGTTATGCCAAAATATGTTCAAAGCATTTTGCCTATGATATTTCTATGTTAAAATTTTATTTTGCTAATATTTAAATTTCTACTCTTCAAATCATCTGCAATCATATTTCTGTATTATTTTCTATCCAATGTTATCTTTAAAATAAATTTTGGTGTGTCTGCATGGTGTATATTAGCGGTTACTGAATTTATTAATTTTACACCTTCCTAAGCCTTTTCTTTTCTAGCCATTACTTTAAAAATCGCAGTGACATCGCCTGTTGATTGGCTCATACTTCTTAATTACCATCAAGACTACCTTAATAGTATTTTTTTGGTGTAATTATTACTCTGAAGTACCCTTTTTAATTATTTATTTATGTATACAATATTTTTATAAACATTTAATGCGGCAGCATTTGTAATGTTTACATCGATTTTTACCTTTCTGTTAGATTTATTATGTGTTATGTACTGGAATTCAAAAGCATTTATAGTAAACATTCCTATTAATAGCTGCTTTTATTTATTATTTATGCTTTTCTTCTCTAATGAAGTTTCCTCCTGACTCATAGTGTGTACATCATAAATTTTAAAAAAGAATATAGTTTGAACATCCTTCCATTCATTGATTTCCCCATACATTTAATACAGCGAATTACTTGTGTTCCTTTATTTATTTTAAAATGTTTTGACTGATAAAAGTCATTAAATCCGGTCATTCTAATTAAAGGATTTCCATTTGCTATAATTTTAGTGTTTCCGAGTATTTTAGAAATATCCCATTTGCCATACTGAAAATAGTCAACATATAATCTTTTTTAATTTTCAACATCAATGATTCAAAAGTCAAAACCACAGCTTCACGATTTGATTGTTTGAACGGAAATTGACATCAGTCACTATGTAGACGTTGAAGCAGAAAAAAATTTGTTGATGTCAACAAAATCTTACTTAATGATTTAGAAAAAGGATCTCGCCTTATCTCTAGCCACTTTGTTAAATTTTAATGATTATTTTTAGATTCTTAAATTCATGTAATCATGTACCGTTAACGTAACTGTAAGAATGCGGTAAAAATATACAGATATATTTCATTTGAAATAATTATATAATATTGATTTTTTTGATTATTTTTAGTAAAAAAGTAATTTGAAATAAAAAATGAATACAAAGTAAAGAGGTAGAATTTTATAAAATATTTATTTGCATATAGCTAGATTTTGCATTTAAAACTGACACGTTCATTTATCGAATCATAATACAGGGTTGCACTTTTTCCAGAAGGAGGGCCTGATTAAAGCATGGGCAGACCTCCCCCCCGCCCCCCTACGATTTTACGTGCTCCAAATTCGATATGGATTTTTTTAAAGCTTATATTTTAAATGTGTTTCAACATTGTATTGATTATAATCAGCATTTTGAACTTTAAAAGTAGAATTAGATTAAAAAATAAATAAAAAAATAAATACAGTAAAAACTCTCAATCGCGGCCACCTCGCGAATTGAACGCGTTTTGGAACGTTGAATTTGCCTGCTATTCGATTGTGTTCGCTTTTATGAGGTAAAAAAAAAATGTATTTATCTTGAAAAAGGTCAGTGTTCGCTGAAGAAAATTGTCCTATGAAAGTTTTGTTGTAAAATCTCCATAACGGACACCCCTACATAGACGACACAACTATTTAAGAAGCATATTTTTTATTAACAACATGCACATATTTCATATTTTTTTACCTCAGAAAAACAGACACCTCCGAATGGCGAACAAATTCCACGGTTCTAATGTACTATTGAGAGGTTTTACTGTATTGCGACAAATATTTTAATTTTTAATCTTATTCTACTCTATAAATTCAAAATATTGATTATAATCAGTACAATGTCGAAAAAGATTTCAATTATCAGCTTTATGAAAATTGCATACCATATTTTGGAGCCCCTAAAATCAGGCTGTGTGTGGGGGGGAGAGGGGGGCAGAATAATGGCCATATATTTTTCCAGGATCAACGTGGTCAAACATGGCTACGTATAATGCTTTAAAAAAATTGCTGCGATTCAGACGTTTCAAGTGTCTAAAATTCAGACGCAAAAAGTGTCTGAAAAAATTCAGACATTTTAAAATGTCTGAAAATTGAACACTCCGTTTCAGACACTTAAGTGTCTGAATTTAAGGCATTTCGATTTACAGTGTACTAAAAGATGACCGCAATTTTTAATAAAGAATTTTGTGTTTATTCGTTTGTATTAAAGAAGAGAAAACTTTTACATGGAATTATGATGAGGGATGTAAGAAGATGATGAAGAGAAGAGAAGCCGATCCAAACAGAAATCAAATAGGCAGGAAGAGCGACGACAGAGATGCTCGCAGAGAACACGCAGTGGAAGCTCAAGTAACAGAGACGAACAGAGTTGACAGAGATTCTGGCTGAGAAGACGGTAGTAGGTACACAACCAATAGACAAAGGTAGTGATGACCGAAATACTAGCAGAGAAGATTCAGTGTAAGCACATCAAACAACAATAATGGAACAGACATTTAAAATATTTACACAGAAGTGTTATTCACTTTCATGAGAAAGCCGTTCATACTTATTATTTTTCTTTTTAAAAACTTTATACCATTTCTGTACAAACCAGCTTTTCACTGATCCTCCAATTTTCTTTTTATCCTTAGGAAACTCTTTTTCAAAAGCGCATGTAATAACAGGACGTTTTGAGATGCTATTATCTTTAGATTCACCAATGATGGACAATGCATTCATACATTTATTCGTCATTTCTGTTTTCTTAAACTTCTGACGACTACAACTTTTCATGATATCAAGTTGACCATCTTTTTTCATTTCGCCCCCTTCATCTTGAGAGTTTTCATTAATAACTCCAAGTCCAACCCATCCATCCAAAAAAGGATTTGTAACAGTTTTTGTTAACTCACATTTAAAGACTGCTTCATTTTTCTCAAAATGTTGAGGCTTGTTTTTCAGCGTGACGTTTTGTTCGTCATTTTTTCTTTCGTATTCTTTAAGTGATGTACTTTTAGAAGCTATTTCGGTATCGATCCAACCTTTCAGAAATGGATTTGTCACGAAGCTTTTTACTTCTTTGACCGTAGCTTTTTCTTCAATTAAAGTACCCTGAGTTTCCGAGCTTGTCAGGAAAGGATGTCCTCCGATTTCCTCGATCGAGGGTCTTTTCTCCTTATCCCATTGCAACAGAGAAACAACAAAATTATGTCCTGACGTGATATCGTCATCAGAAATGGCAACAGATGGAAAAGCCGCTTTCATAATGTCGCAGAACGTACTGTTTTTAAGAATTTCCAACAAAACTGGTCCGATATTAGTCTTCCATGACAGAGCATCACTAACTTTACCCATTCTTCGGGAAGGCCAATCTTTTGTCAGAATGTTTAGTGCCATAAGGCCATACATCCAAGTATCACATCGGGACCCTTCCAAATTTCTACAGCAAATTTCTTCATAATATTCAGGTGGGCGAAACTTCAAAGGGGCTATTAATCTTTTTAGTGGGACTCCAGTCATATTTATTCCAGAAAAATCGCATAACATTGCCTGATCATTGGCCGATATTAAGATGTTATCTTGCTTCAAATCGAGGTGTGCAAAGCCAGACGTGTGTAGATATTTCAAACCATCCTGGCAGTCCGACAACCATCTTTTTACTCTCTTTAATCCCATTTTATCACACATAAAACTTTTGCTATAAAGCATTTCGTCCAATACATAGGGAATTTTCGGCATTATGAATAATTTTACATTCAAATGTGATATGTCAATCATTTCCAATAATGGAAGAATGTTCTTGTGGCGCAAGACAGGCCATATGAGCTCTTCGATATGCCACATTTTTTTATTATCCACGATCTTAATGGCTACATTTTCTTTTTTTGGTGAATGGGCACTTAAAACCTCACCAAAACCTCCTTCACCTAGATGTTCGACATGACTATATCCCTTTTCACGAAGAAAATCAACAACATTCGTTGGAAATAATGTATCTCCAGACGACATTTTTAATCAAAAAAGCAAATAATATCACTAACAAGAGCAAAATTATTTAATAAATTCGCAAAATATATAGAACTTTTACACCATACGATAGCTTTAAGAAGACTATAAGCGACAAAGTCAATTGTGCAACAATTGCCTCAGCTTATTTCTTACCAGTTTGTCTTTGTATGCATTGTTGCATGCAGCCACATTGTTTAAAACGAATTTTTTCATTTCAAACAATGTGCTTGAATGCATTGTTTCTTCAGTTTTTGTAATAATTTTCATTGCTGTAATATATTTATAATGCATTGTTGCAAAAAACCCAAACGTTGTTGCCATTGTTGAAATTATTTTTGTTTCGGTCAATGTAAAGAAAAAAAATAGCGAAATACTAAACTCTCCTCTCAGCCAGAAGCATGTAGGAGCACGTGTAATTGTTATAATGTATTTTGAATGACATAGCACAATTTTAATATTTCATTGTTGATTTTTTTGGGAGGTGACGTGGGGTTTTGGGGTTGCGGATGTCTATAATTAAATAAGTCGATTAATAATTTTAAATAAAATTTTCAAATAAACTAACCAACTGCATTATCAATAATGTCAGTATATTAGTATATTTCAAACATAATGCGGATTTTTCGCTGTTTCCCCTAATTTTTCTAATGAACCATATTTAAGAATTATTTTTTTAACTGAAAGCTATTGATTTTTAGATAACTACCTTTTATAATATTTCTATTTATATATATTTATTTAATTTTAAATTTTTTTAATATTTTTTTTCAACATTGTGGTAACTCGTTCTTGCAGACTAAAAAGAAAAATAATGAAATCTATTCAGACACGTGACATTTTTACTTTTTCAATTGCACATTAAATTTAGTTTAAAATATTTAAACGCGTGTTATTTGTTCTCACAAGCCACTGAATATTCATATTTATTTTTTATGTGATATCGTGAGGTTATTGTTCATTGCGATTATTTTAACTTTATTTCATATATTTTGTTGATATAATTTTCTCATTGTAATTAAAAAATAAATATAATTTTAATTTGAATAGATGGTGTTTAAGAACATGAAATATGTTTAAAGCTTTTCACGTTTTTTTCATTTCCAGCGATATACTTTGTATTGGCTGTTGGGTTAACTTATTGGTCACTGGGTTGAATGAGGGTTAAAAATGCTGTAAATGTTCGAGGATTTCAACGTCCATTAGTGAAGGTGAAACCCGAATTAATTTAAGTACTATGACAAAATTATTTGTGCTGCAGAAAGGTCTTGCAGTAAGTATTCTATTATAAATACTGCAGCCAAGTTCAAAATAATTTAACTATTAACGCTTACTTCTATTATTATTTTAAGTGATATGCAAACAATAAATTGCTGTTTACTTAGCACTGACGTTTGCTTTTTTTTTTTACTTCTTTCAGAAAAAACTTATATTTTTATACGTTGCATCCTTGTATTTATTTAACAAACAATGTATTTAAATGTTATTAAAAGCAAAAAACAAATTTTTAATAACAATTTAAAATTAAGAAGTGCACTAGACGTTTCGAGAGATGTTTGTCTTTATTCTTCAGACGCAAAGAAAACTTCCTACCATTTTAAGGCAGTAGCAACACTGAGACTTCCGAGTGACTTGAGGCCGACTGAAAAAGACTGTGTTAAATCTTTCCCCTACCTTAAAAGTAGTAGCACGTCTTCCTTTATATATATACAGAATCATATTTTATTAGTTACAAATTCATATAAAAAAGTAATAGGGCAATTTGGACGTTATACAAGTACAGCGTGCCATTCTGTGAAACAGTAAAAAAAAAATTTAAATGTTTCTTCGCAGAAAAGCATTTTTAAAGCCTGTTGTTGCTCTAGCCAAAGAATATAAAGAATATAAAAAAGTTGAGCTTCGGCTGAAGGCTATGTTAGTATCGTTGAATTGGGTGTGATACGAAGAAAACTTTTCAAGCTGAGATTAGCAAAGGTTGTATCAGTTACCTTCTTTTTCTTTTTTTTTGCAGAAAAAAAGACACACATTTTTAGATGTATACATATGTACTTCATGATAGTTACATAAAATACAGCAGAATTTGTAAATGAGTTTATTTTTAAAGTCGATAATTACACGTAAAATCTTTTAAGTTAAATAATTTTAATGCAATATGAGTAATTAAAGAAATAATGCTGGGTATTGAATTTTATTTAATAATAATTATAAAGCTATTCACATAAAAAAAAATGTAATCGTATAATTTTTGCCTTTGAAATGAATCGCGTTGTAGCCAAAAATATTAAAGAAATCATTCTTGAAGGTTGTTGGTATTGAATCCACTTTATTTTCCGAGAACGACAATTGAAACCCTTAGACCACTCGGCTACTCTTATTTCATTCAATTTTACTCTCTAACTGTATATCCTCTAGATTTAATTTTACGCTTGCCCAGATCTATCCAATTCGGTCTTAAAGTTTACCTTTGTATATACAGGGTGATTCAAAAAAGATGGGAAAATTTTTAAGTGGTGATAGTACACACCCAAACAAACATTTTGTATCAAAGAATGCATGGTCGAAAACTAAACGTAAAAAAGTTAGAGGGCGCCAAAAGTTATGTTCTTATACGAGGCAAAAACACACAGTGAACGATTAAGTTAAGTTACGAAAGCAAATTTAATGGTATTTGATTACAATAAGTGCTCAAAACATTGACCGGCAGCTGTTATGCACGCAGTACAACGGCGAAGAACAGATTGGCAAATTTTCTGAAACACACCAGGCACCACCGCGCTCGCCAGATCTTTCATGTCTCGATTTTTTTTGTGGGGACAGCTAAACGCTCTTGTGTATGAGACTCCCATTGAATCCACAGAAGAACTTGTCGCCAAGATTTCGGCTGCTGTAGGGGAAGTTCGCGATATGCCTGGTGTGTTTCAGAAAATTCGCCAACCTGTTCTTCGCCGTTCTACTGCGTGCATAACAGCTGCCGGTCAATGTTTTGAGCACTTATTGTAATCAAATGCCTTTAAATTTGTTTTCGTAACTTAACTTAATCGTTCATTGTGTGTTTTTGCCTCGTATAAGAACATAACTTTTGGCGCCGTCTAACTTTTTTACGTTTAGTTTTCGACCATACATTCTTTGATACAAAATGTGTGTTTGGGTGTGTACTATCACCTCTTAAAGTTTTTCCCATCTTTTTTGAATCACCCTGTATATGATGCCATTAGTAGACATTGTTTTATTTATTTTGGTATTTCACAACATTGAATGTGTCATAACTCGATAAGCTTTGATCATACAAAGATAAATCGATTCATTGTTTTACTTATTAGAGCACAAATATATGTTTTTCTAATTATAAGCAAAAGAGGACAGTTTAATTTTTTTTTTTTTTTAAGTTTTACAGAAATAAGTTTTTTGTCGTAAATAGCGTTAACAGTTCCTCTAAAGCTTCCGGTAAATGTCATAAAATTAGATTGATTTAACTCTCAGTTATGCTTAAACACAATAAACGTTAAATAAAACTGAAAGTTAATTTAAAATCGTGTGGATCTTCGTCAAAGATTATAAGAGCTCATTTTGTATCTTAACATATTCACGACGGGGAACGTGAATTCTCGTTTTCATTCAAAAAACATCATTGACTGAGGGCATGGCACCTTAGAGAAAATGGGTTTATATAATGTTGTCCATATGTTTTTGGATTGTGAGACATTTTATATTAAACTAGTACATTAAAAAATATTTACCTATGCATAAACTTGGGATACCTACCTAGAACACCAATTTACAAAAGACTTTCAGAACAGGCAGGAGTTGCTACTGTTATAAAATTCAGATTTGATAAAAATTTCCCGTCGAATGTGTTAACAGAGTATTTAGAGATTTTTAAGGCATATTTGCATGCATACTGTGAGAGTTTTTAAGCGTATAAAATCCACTTCCTAATCAGAGATATATAATTCATGCAACATTTAAATAAAATGGCCATAAAAAAGAAACAAGAAAGAAAAATCATGCGTCAAGCATGTGACGAAGTTAATATATTGATGAGATGCCGTGAATAAGATAAATTGAGTTGCAGTAAAAATAAAATGAATAGTCTTACTTAAATGACAACAGTAGACACATTGAAGAGACAGCAGTTATAAAAAATCTTCTTTATTCGTTGATTCACTTGAGAGGTGGAAGGTAATTAGGAGAAGTAGGTCACTGTACACATTCGAAGAACGTTCCACGTAGAATTATTAAAACTTGGAAGTAATTCCATGATAAAGATGAATACTGGTTAAAATCATTTTTTAAAGAAGGTCTTGATAATAAAAAGTCCGAAATCAAATATGCGTTAAATTAAAAAAAGCCAGAGACCGAAGATAAACTTTTAAATATCGAGATAATAGCTATTGAAGAACATCGCTCTTTGAATTTAGGCGCAAGGCCCGAAATTCAAACGACACATCACATTGTCAAAAATAATACATATTAAAACTTTCGTAAATCTTAAAATCTTAAAATCTTAAAATCTGTTAAAAAACTGGCTGCATTGATATATATACTGCATAAAAGGGGTTTACAAAACTACATGCAGAAATGATTTAAATCTATTTGTTAAATTAAAATTGCGTATGAATTGTAGAACGAATGACAGCAGGGAAAACGAAACTACGTTTGTGGAATATTTTGCAATCTTCTCTCGCGGGCCTCTCTTAGCCAGGCGGGCGCCGCGAAGGATCACGTGACGTTTGAGAGAATTGATATTAAAAAACATTTTTTCTTTCTTGTTCCTTTTTAGTTGGTTTTGTGAATGTGAATCTTGAACGCAGCAGATAAATAAGCTGCGTATAGGTTTTTATCGTGGTCTTCTATTAGAAGAAATAGTTTCTGAAGTATTAATTGTTTTAAAAGCATTTCTCTTGTTTATAGTTTAGTTTAAATGTGAATCTCGAAAGTAGCATGCTGTCTGTGTATTTCTTGATCTTCCAAAAAGGGAGAAATGAATATTCTTGAATATATAAAAGAAATCTTTGAATTCCCAGTGTGGAATATTTACATGTTTTTAAAGAAATAGTATCCATATGTTTTCGTTGTATATACTGTAAATATTTATAAGTGTAAATATACAAAGTTTTTAATCATCCTGTGCTTGACTTGGACTTATACTGAACAACACCAGCGCCATTTTCTGTTGTGAAATATGTTTTATTATTTTAATGTGATTTTACATGAATCGCGAAGTTTTAATCTAATAAGCTCTCCCAAATATGATTTAAAAATATCTTGAATCGTGAAGTCTATAATTAAGCTCTCCCAACCTTGGATTTAAATTGTGATCACCTGAAATTTCATGGAATATATATGAACATTATTCTTCAGGTTTTGGTGCCGAAAAGACCCGGAAAAAGGTAAGAAATACCTTTATTATTCTGCATGACTGTTGATTTCTTGAAAATATACATTTTTCATGATCATTTATTTTGAACATTGAATTTAAATTTAAATATGGATAAGCCTGATAAGCTTAAAAGTAAAAGAGCTACTGTTCGTGCAGCCATTACGAAATTAATCACAAAATGTGATACATTATTATCTGTTGATATTGATAAAACTGATTCCGACTCATTAATGGATCAATTATGGGATTATATCATTAATGGACTCATTAATGGATAATCATTAGAGCTCGTAAATGAAAAGGAAGCTCAACTAAAGGAATTAGATTCCGAAATAGATGAGCTAATTCAGGAAAAAACTGAATATGAAAAAGAGCTAAAATCGGTAGAAGAATATTCTGAAAAAATATCCAGTTTGAAATTTAAAATTAAGATGAGGCTTAAAAAATGTAAAATCGAAACTGAACCAAAAGTTGTACTAGAATCAAGTAACGGCTCAAAAATCGGTAGTAAGCCAGTTTCGGCAGTGAAGCTTCCTAAACTTAACATAGAAAAATTTTCTGGTGATGCAAGCCAGTTCTTAGAATTTTTTAATTTATTTACTAGTGCGATAGATTCAAACGAATCGTTATCAAAAATTGAAAAATTCCAATATCTCAAATCCTTGTTGTCTGGTCCTGCATATAATATTGTATCTGGTTTTGAACTGACAGATCAAAATTATTCTACTTGTTTAAAATTGTTAGAAGAGAGGTATGGTAAGCGGGAAAATATCATAAACTGTTACATGAATAAAATTCTAAATCTTGAACCAGTGAAATCCTCTAATAATGTTACTTCTTTAAGGAAGCTGTACGATAATATTGAAACTAGTATGAGAAATCTTGATGCGTTAGGAGTAACATCAGGCTCTTACAGCCATTTATTACTACCAATACTAATAAGATTATTACCCGAAAATTTGATACTAGATTTTCATCGAAAACGTGACCGTGATAAGGACTGTGAAGTCACCGATTTAATAAATTTTATTAAAACGGAATTAAGATGTCGTGAAGCTACTAATTTAGTAAACAATTCCCAAACCAAGACTTATGAAAATTCTAAAACTAAATATGAAAATCCTTCAAGTAAATATCAAAATTTTCCGCAAAAGAAAAATATACCTTCAGCTGCTGCTTTAAATACATCTACAAAACAGTTTTGCATATTTTGTAAGTCTTCTGATCATGTAGGACTAAATTGTTCGAAATTCACTGATGAACAGAAACGATATAAATTAAAGAAAGAAGGTCGCTGTTACAAATGCTTTTTTAAGTCGCATTTATCAATTAACTGTAGAACAAAAATTAACCCTTGTTCCAAATGTGGTAACACTACCCATAGTACTTTGTTTTGTTTTAAAGAAACAGCAAAAGAAAATCCTGAAAAAGAAAAGAAAGGTGCAATTGTATCTATGATGTCAGAACAAAAATATAAACAAAATAAATCTACATTATTGCAGACTTGTACAGTTTCTGTGTCTGCTGGTAAGGAATGCTTGTTGGCTCGCGTTTTATGTGATGGTGGTTCAGAAAAATGCTTCGTGAAGAAATCTCTAGTACAAAAATTAAAATTGAAGCCATTGCGAAGAGAAAATTTATTAGTTTATCCTTTTGGGCGGAGACGCCCTTATGAATCTTGTTATGAAGTAGTTTCTCTTGAATTATCCAGTGTTGTGCAACCTATTAACTCTATAAATATCGAAGCACTAGTGGTTGATAATATAACTGGAGCTTCTGTGAAAACACTTGAACCAGAACTTCTAGACATAATGAGAACAAGAGGCTTTAAGCCTGCTGATACAGGTCTTGAACAGGAAGTAAATATTTTGCTAGGATCTGACATTTTGTGGAAAATATTAAAGGGAATCGAGGGAAAATTGACAAAAGAATTATACGTTGCAGAAACTATTTTCGGTCATACGGTGCAAGGGCAAATAGAGTCTAATAAAAAAGAAGTAGCTTGTTTGCGTGTTTCAGTTGAAAATATAAATACTCAGCTGAAAGCATTTTGGGATCTTGAATCAATTGGCATTGCTGAAAGCAATGAAAAGAACATTACCGATCATGAGGTAATAAAAGAATTTAAAGAAAATCTAAAATTCGTAAATGGGCGTTATGAAGCAAAATTATTCTGGAAAGATTCTCGCGAATTACTTAGAAATAATCTTGAAGTAGCAAAGAAGCGGTTTTCTAGTTTAGAAAATAAATTCTTGAAAAACGATTCTTTAATTAAGGAATATAACTCCATTTTGCTAGAGCAGTTTAATGAGAGTGTGATAGAATTGTGCATCGAGAAACATTTTAATAATTCCTATTACATGCCCCACAGACCTGTTATCCGTGAAGACAAAACTACAACAAAAATGCGCATAGTCTATGATGCTTCTTCCAAATATGGTGATTCTCTATCATTAAACGAATGTTTGTATCATGTCCCTAAATTGAATTCTAATGTTTTAGATGATAAAAACATTCCTGTTTCGAGTTTCGAACCCCCAAATACTTCCTTGAAAATTTTAGGATTGATCTGGATCAATACAGAAGATACATTAGGACTAGAATTACGACCCTTGTTAGAAAAAATAAATAATGATTCTTCTACTAAACGCAATGTTTTGAAAATTGCAACTATGTTCCTTGATTCAGCCGGATTTATTGCCCCTTTTGTTTCTGGTGAACTAGAAAATGATTGGCAAAATTGGCTTTCAGAAATCCCTGATCTCGCTCACTTGAAAATTCCCTGGCAGTATTTTAGCAACCTGATCATGGAAAAGGAGCATCTCCAATTGCATATTTTTCCTGATGCTAACCCTAATGTGTATGTTCCTGAATTTCTTTCCTTGCCCGAAGATCAGTGCCCTAGCGTTAAAATTGTTGCTACACAATTACCTGATGTTTCTAAAGAGAAGTCTCGAAAATCAGCAACCATTTCTTGTGTTGTTCAAACAAATAAAGCTGATGAAATTCCTATTTTTAATCTTGAAAAATATAGCTCCCTAAAGAAATTGTATCGAGTAACTGCATGGATATTTAGATTTATTTCTAATGTAAAATTAAAGGTAGAAAAAAGAAAATTTTCAGAATTATCAGCTGAGGAAATGTTACATGCTGAAAATTTTTGGTTAAATCTGGTGCAGGGAAAAAGTTGCCCTGAAGTTACAAAATACTTGAAATGTAACAAAAGTATCCCTAGTGAATCGAATCTTCTACGGTTAAATCCTATGTTGTCAGATGATGTTTTGCTGTTGCTACGAGGACGGTTACAAAAGTCTGATTCCTCATTTTATGAAAAACATCCTGATGTGATTCCTGCAAAACATAAATTGACTGAATTAATCGTGAAAGAAGCACATGAAAAAGTTTTTCATTCAGAAGTGCCCAGAACATTAGTGCAAACTTGTGAAAAGTTTTGGATTTCAAAATCTAGACAGCGCATAAAATCAGTCCTAAACAAACGTGCAATCTGGAAGAAATCTAACGCACGCCCTGGTGAACAAGTTAGAGCACCTCTAAAACATATCTTGTGTTTACCTACCATAAAAGTGAACGATTTGATTTTACTAGCAACCAAAGAATCTTTAGTGAAATGCTTCCGTTTACGTGAGACTCTTCTGAATCATTTCTGGAAGCGCTTGAAAAATGAGTATCTTCTCAACTTACAATCTGCTCACTACACGGACCAGAATAAAACTTCTGACTTTGAAATATATGATGTGATTTTTATGCATATGAACATGTATCAAGAACTTTCTGGAAGTTAGGTATTTGTGGACAGAGATTTAAAAAAAAAAAATGAGGTCTTATGAACTGAAGGCAAATAATTCCATCATTAAAAGACCTATTGATTCTTGTGTATAATTTAGAGGTGAAAAAACTCTGAACTTTTTTATTAATAGAACTGAAAAAAAAAACTTTCATTTCATTAAGAGACTAAAAAACTCTCATGGACAATTGACTAAACAAATCTTGAACTCTTTTTGTTATTGACTTTAAAAAAAGATTTTTATTTTTTTCACTTAAAAAAAAAATGTTTCTTGCTTGATAATATTTCTAATTTTTAGTTTAATTTTTTTTTGTGATGAATATTCTAGAAAAGTTGTATAGATTTAAATTGTTCTTTCTATTTTTAGTAGCAGAAACATCTTGGCTAATTTTTTAAATTGTTTATTATTTTATTGAAGCCCAGTATGTAAGTATATATTTTGATTTTGTATTGTATTTATGTATAGTGTAACTGATAATTTTTTAGAATAATTTTTATTTCTACTTTAATTATTTGAATCCCCATTTTGATGAACCCTTGTTCATCGGGGGGGAGTTTGTGGAATATTTTGCAATCTTCTCTCGCGGGCCTCTCTTAGCCAGGCGGGCGCCGCGAAGGATCACGTGACGTTTGAGAGAATTGATATTAAAAAACATTTTTTCTTTCTTGTTCCTTTTTAGTTGGTTTTGTGAATGTGAATCTTGAACGCAGCAGATAAATAAGCTGCGTATAGGTTTTTATCGTGGTCTTCTATTAGAAGAAATAGTTTCTGAAGTATTAATTGTTTTAAAAGCATTTCTCTTGTTTATAGTTTAGTTTAAATGTGAATCTCGAAAGTAGCATGCTGGCTGTGTATTTCTTGATCTTCCAAAGAGGGAGAAATGAATATTCTTGAATATATAAAAGAAATCTTTGAATTCCCAGTGTGGAATATTTACATGTTTTTAAAGAAATAGTATCCATATGTTTTCGTTGTATATACTGTAAATATTTATAAGTGTAAATATACAAAGTTTTTAATCATCCTGTGCTTGACTTGGACTTATACTGAACAACACCAGCGCCCTTTTCTGTTGTGAAATATGTTTTATTATTTTAATGTGATTTTACATGAATCGTGAAGTTTTAATCTAATAAGCTCTCCCAAATATGATTTAAAAATATCTTGAATCGTGAAGTCTATAATTAAGCTCTCCCAACCTTGGATTTAAATTGTGATCACCTGAAATTTCATGGAATATACATGAAGATTATTCTTCAACGTTCAAAGACACACCTCCAATATGACGCGGTAGACGTCACGCTGTTTCTAAAAATAGAACAGAGGAAGAGGGGAAAAATCTGAAATCAAAGGTTTTCTTACTTGTGGTAAAAAGGAAAGAAAAAAAAGCGATTTGAACGATGTTTTGCGTTGAAAATAAATAGTTTAAAACATGAGATAATAATGCTGCATTACAATTTAAAAAATAAATAATAAATGTGATTGCTACATCACAAAGCATAGATTATAAAACAATTTACAAAACGTTCAAAATACTTTTAAAAAAATATCACCTTTTAATAATAATATACAGAAGAAAACATTTTACAAAAAACATAGCACGCTTAAAAATCAGATTTAAATAACTACCATTGATAGCCTGAAAAGAACTTTAATTCTTTTGTGTATCTCTGCATATAATGTATAGATTTGTATATATTCTACATAGTAAGCTAATACTTAGTACAGGGATGACCGCACCGGGAACCAAGCTTTCGCTTTAGAGTATAAGTGCAATCCCGGGGGGGGGGGGGAGGGGGAGAGAAAAATTTAGTACAGCAAGAAAACTCATAACACAGTTAAAAAATCGCCTTCTGAAATTTGTAGCAATAGTCGGAAACGTACTTGAATTCTTTCGTGCAGCCCTGAATATTACCTATAGATTTTTATGCGTCAAAAATTACGTTAAAATTTAATTCAGTCAGAAAAAAACCCGCTTAAATCTACTAAAATCATACTTACGAAAAATATCCTCCACAGCCGGCAGTATATTTCTTTGCATTGCCCTGTATATAATTTTATTTATATTATACTAACATCTCTTAGAATACTAAATGTAGTTGAGCTTTAAAATGCATATCTCAAATTAAGAAACACTTTTATACAATTCATGCTCATTCTCAGTATTGCTTCTCAGTAGCCTTGTATATGGGCTATAAAATTTTACACAAGAAGTAGCATGCAGAAATTTAGTTAGTCTTCAAAACGCATATCATAACTGAAAACAAATTTTCAGCAACCTTTTCTAATAGACAATAATTTGGGTTCAGCTTTATAACCAGAATATTTTAATTGTCCCTGTAAATGAATGATAAATGCGACACACATCATATTCTACTGCAAGTATCTTTCAATAAACCTCTGCATTGCATATCAACTTCTCCAAGTTTGAAATATTGTTACATAATAAGATGCGAATCGTTTTTATTTGAAGACAAACACTGTGTGTGTGTTCCTCTGTATACATACTGTAAATGCCACAGATAACATACTAAGGGGTGATCCAATTGTTGGTTCTTTTTTTATTATGAAAGAAAACGCATTTTTTATGAGTGAAAATCCAAATTCCTTATTGAACATGGAAGGTGGGTCTATGCCATTTATGTATGGAATACAATATCGCACAAATGTCCACCGCGACTCCGCTTACATGCCATCATCCGAACATCAAAATTTTCTATGACTTTTCCCAGAATGAGCAGATTCATGGCCAAAATTTCAGCCCGGATGTTACGTTTGAGGTCTTTGATTGTACGGGGGGGGGGGGGGGCATTGGCGCACACTTTACTTTTCAGAGACCCCCAAAGAAAATAATCTATCGGGGTTAATTCGCACGGTCTTACGATCTTAGCGGCCAGTTCACATCAGAATTTCTTGAAATTACGCGATTTGGAAATTTCTCGATCAATAAGTTGATGATTTGGCGAGCAATGTGTACCGTTGCACCATTGTTTTTTTGTCAACGAGACCATAATTACATATGGCATACATTTGACATTTCATACATGCATGATGCATGACAGCTGACACAAATAACCTGTGAAATATTCATAGTTCAAAACAGAACCAACAGAGGGACCACCGTGTATATAGTAACAATTTTCAATTCCACCTGAATAATGTATATAAAATTAATTATGTTTTTTGAATAGTGTTACACTATTCAAATACACTGCAAATGATTTACCCCCGGAGACCATAATATAACGGAATTTTGAGTGCTCCTATGAATGAAGTATAAATGCTACACACTTCATTTTCTATACCAAACATGTCAGGGTAACCCTCAATAACTTATAAAAAACACATGATAATCCGAGTATATTTACTGGAGATACAGTTCGAACAGACAAACAGAAAAAACCCAATTCAGAAAAACACTTTTCAACTATGTTGAAAACGGCCACAAAAAGAAAGAAATGATTTTCAATAATAAGCATTTTTTAATATTTATTTCATTTTATTTTATTTTGCTTTTTGCTGGTACAATATGTTGGATATTAAAAATAAGTATTTTTCAAAGATCGAAATAAATGAAACCATTTTATATGTTTAACCCTTAAATGCCTGATTTTTCAAAAATCATTGTAATAATGTTTTTCAGTGTTTATTTTTTAAATAAATCATTGGAAAAATACTTTAAAAAATCATATTTTGTTTTAAGTATGGTTTACGGCTAAAAAACAGTTTGTTACTAATCGAAAATACTGGTCTTTAATTGAAACAATAATTTTTCTTGATAAAATTCTATACTATTTAACACACAAGAATTTTAGGAACTATAATAAGAAATATATTTTACCTGCTCACTGCAGAACAAAATGTATTTCGCAAGCTTCCAAACAAAACAAAAAGAACATGTAGCAACAATTAAAAAAATAAATTTATCTTTATTCTTAAACAACACAAGTGTTGCCATCTACATGTTGAAAATCGATTTAATAATATTTTCAGAATGTATTTTATTGGCAACATTAGGCATTATAACTTCAATATTATTCTAATAGTATTTTAGAAGCCGAAATTGGGTATGTTGCCGAAAAGCAACACCAGGTATTTAAGGGTTAAAGATTTTTATTTAATTTATCGACTATAATCCGTAAAATGGAACGCCATTTACATTTTTATAAAATTCTGTATCCCTCTTTTAGAAAGCAGAAAAATTTTCCAAGGTACACTGGATGCTTCCGTAATACTTAAAACATATATTAAAGATGAATAATTAACGAATAAGAGTCCCCAAAATCATAAAAAAGGAGAAGAGTAATTAGTTAAAACTTCATTACTTTATTTGACATTTTTTTTTTCTTCAAATGGTTGTTTTTATAAACTTCTTGTTCTAAAAAAAAATATAAATGATAAATGTGGTCATATACAAAAATTAACAAGATAAAATAGAATTAGATATTTAAAATATCATAGAGACATTATTTATACAGCATTTGGACATTGTTTATTTTTAATTAACTGTCTCGTTTAAGCTCAAAATATGAAGATTTTACTCAATTTCTATTGGAACTCCAAATATTTAAAATGTTTAAAACATGAATTAATAAATGATGTTTTGGCTGATTCAATAATGCTTATATTACTTTAAAATTCCTTAATGATTCTTTCAGTTATTATATATGTTAAAGGATAAAAAGGCTTTTACGTTATCTGATTCTATTTATTTGCGCAAAATATTTTTATACGATACAGTTCGTTGGCAAATATTCTTTTTGATTAAATATATAAAAGCAATTAATGAAAGATTCTGAAAACAAAACTGTAATAAAGTATAATGCAGTAAAACTGAATTATTCAAATATTTTAGAATTATAATTTTGTGCTTGCAGAATTAGTTCCAAACAACTTTTTTATGAAGGTAGGCTAGCGTCAAATGAATTGTTTCGTGTGTGAATGTGTTTTACTGATTATAAAATTTGTACGTAAACAATAGACCAATTGTACAGACCCTTTAAATTTTAGAAAGCGTGTCTGAATCTCCTTGGAATATATTACTGTTTCAACAGTAGATGGGGCATTCTCACAATCTTTTGACTTTCAGGAATAAAAATCTGGTGAAATGAAACTTACTAAAATGATATTTTTAACTTACAGTCAAATGCCTTAAATAATAGCGCTCAAAAGTATTTTGATAAATATAATAATTCACTTAATTGAAAAGAATAATAAAATACAAAAATCAATCATTTATTTTATTTAACCATATTCAATGTTTTAGAGAATGTTAATAAATTAACAATAAATATTAATAATATTAATAAACGTATATATATATATATACTATATATATGTATATATATATATCAATTAAAAATCCCTTAACGGCTTAAAAGTTTGTGACGCAACACTTTATCTTATTGGTATAAGAATTTTAAATATGGAGCTTAAAAATAATGATATCAAATTTTAAGTGACGCTATATTATTTATTTCATCATTTTATTTTTGTTTTATTTATCATTGCATGCGTAAGAATTATGTTAAATTTAAAAGGATGTATAAAAATTTATTCATTCATGCGTTATCATTCACATCGTTCATAAATCCAAACTATGTAGTTCAAAAGATATGATATCAAAATTTAAGTGACGCCTTGATGTAGCCTTAAACAATATGTTATAAATTCAATTTTAATTGTTTTCGATTTGACTAAATATATTTACTCATCTAACCAAAACTTCTAATTTTCCAGTACACTGTTTAAAATATCACTTTCACTGAACCTATACAATGCACTGTAACGTATTTATATGAATAAATTGATTTATGTTTTGTGCCACGCTATCCAAAATCAAAAGTAAAATTTATGTAAATGATTTCTTTGCGTCATAATATCCATTTGCGTGCATTTAGCTTAGTTTGGCTACAATGACGCAAAGAAATCATTTACATAAATTTTACTTTTGATTTATCTGGCCAAGGGCTGGCCGGTGAAGACCTCTAACGTGACGGCAGAACACCGATTTTTGTGTAATTAAATAAGAAACTTGATTACATGAGAATGTGCTTGGTACATTAGAAATAGTAGTGTGCTGTAAAATAGTAAAATTTAGTGAGTTTAGTAAAATAATAGTGAGCAGTTTGTCAAAATCATCAGGACCACCTACCTGTTAACAAAGTAACATTCAGTTTATGCGCCTGTCAAGAATGGTGCTGCTGTCTGTGCTAAAGTATAACAATAGTTATAGATTGAATATATAAACTACAAACAATCTATTCTCTTGTCGAGCGTCCACACTTTGCATTGACTATTTTATTCACATTTTCCCTTTTATAAACATTTTTACACATAAAATTTTTTATGAACATTTTTATGTTTTTGCTTTACTAAAAAAAACTTAATAATAAATATTTAGGCTTTTTTCGGGTGCGAGGCCTTCCTAGGCGCGAGGCCCTGTGCCGCCGCTCCTGTCGCACACCCCTAAGGACGGCTCTGTCGGTGTGAGGTAAAGAAAAATGCAATAACTTTGAAACGAAAAATGTTCGTACTTTCACTGAGAAAAAAAATTACCAATATGTAAGTATGCATTTTTTTTTTTTTTTTTTACAAAAAGAAGAAAAAGACGATGTTTGTAGTATAAATTTGGGGCCCTCTCAAGTTCCGCGCCTAGGGCGACTGCCCCATTAACCCCACTTCGCACGGCCCTGCTGAGACGCATGTAAATCTGACCCCATAGCAAATTGGATTAAGCTGTCAGCCTTGTCAAGTTATGCTAATATATTATCATTGTGCAAGAAGTTAATCCAAGCCAAGACTGACAAAATTTCTGAGTATTAGGAATAACCAAATTTAAATAAAGAAATGTGTCTTCTATGGCTTGCATTCTGACAAAATAAATGACGTTTTACAATACAACAAAGTGATTAAAAGTTCTTGATAGTATATAGCTATTTTTTTAGCATAAAGAGCATAATTAAATATGGGTTAAAATATTTTAAAGACTGAAATCAGTACTGATACTGAAGGTCTTGTACCCATGTATATCATTTAAAATTCTTCAAATTGTACCTTCAATGCAAAACTCTGTCATGTGGAAATATTTAGATTTTATTGGCCATTTTATCCACAATCGTAGTGAATTTTAACTTTGTGCATATTTCTTAATATAGACTAACTGGGAACGTTTTGTTAAATATGATTGCTGCACGGTCTGAAACATTTAAAAGAAACTATGATCCATTAAAGGTCACAAAAAGATATTTCCCTTATTTTCTTCTTTGATTAATTTCATCAATATTTAATAATTTTTTTTAATGTGTTAGAGATTATCAATAGATTTTGAGCTTTACTACATTTCCTGGCTAATTGTCAATTTAAAACAACATGCCGTGCAATCAGCATTCGAAATAATTTCTTTAATCCGCGATACTATAGTATTTTCAAAATCTGAAAAAGATAGGTGAAAAGACGACGCATATATTTTGCTTTCTTTCGGAACAATATTTAATTGCAAATCGATGAGGAAACGACGAATTTAAACACTAAATCCATCATTATAGCGAATTTCTGCTCGCTAAGAAGTAAACAAATAAACGTGGATTATCTACCTATTGAAACCTACAACACTTCTCACTCATTGGTCAGATGGATCGCGACTACTCCCACTTATCATGTGACGCCAAACCTGCTCACTAATCACAGACGAGAAAATTAGCAGAGATAGAGTTTTTCTGAATGGTTGACTGGTTTCGTTTTACGCATTAACAGGAAACGAAAATGACAGAATTATCAAATAATAAAACGAGTTTTCCTAGAAAAAAGGAGTGTTATCACTTCATCTCAAATAGATTCATATCATATATCAGTTTGAAGAAAATCGCCCAGGCCATTTTTGAGCAATCGAAATTGGGAATTTGTACCATCGCTTTTGCTTTAAAAATGGGTATTTAGATCTCAAAATATACTGCACATGTAAAAATTTCATAATAGGATTAGACTGCAGATATGAGACTGTTCTAAAAAATTCAGAATAATAAGAGCTATATTTGCTGAGTTATTGAAAGGCGGCTTTTCGCGTTTTCTTTGAAGTCGAGTTATCTGTATATGTGAGTTCCGCCATCTACGAAATCTATGATACGATACGATACGATATGCTTAATGCTGTGTCACTCGGAATACTACCGTCTTCCATGACAATCACTACGGTATGTACCTATGGAAATGTAAAATAATTTTATAAAAAATTCTAGACAAAATCAATTTGTAGAGTATTGTAAATTTATCCTATCCGAGCCACGTGTAAATGTTAACTTAAGTGCAAATAGAGTTATATTTCACAATCGTCTTCACACGATAGAGATAGATTTGAAAGAAAATTCATGCTTGAAAAATATTTTTAACACTATAAAAATTCAGTAAACGGCTATACAATTTTCAAACAAATTGCAATGTAGTTTACAAATTGTATTTGAAAGTACATTTTTTTCTCTGTTCGATGTTGTGAAAATTTAAAATGTGCTATGCTTAGAAATTAAAAAAATGAAAGCGAAATTTGATCGTCTGCTATTCCCCCACAATATTCCAAATAGTCGGAATTCTACTGTATTTAGTTTTTAATTAAATATTTCTTGTAATATTTCTATGGTAAATTTTCGGTAACATTTTAGATACAAAAAGACAAAAATAAATTAGTATTAGTTTTATAGCTTTTTTTCTGAGTTTCTGGCGTTATGAACTGAGTCAGTCTTTTTCAGGACAAAACTTCGATTACAAGATGGATTTTATATAAAGCAAAAATAAAATAATTTTCATTTATTGTATTAACACAATTGAGGTTTTTTATTTTATTAATATGGAATAAAGTGGAAAATCGTTAATTGATAAATTTAGTTGCAAAAGTTATTCTGGTTGCGTTTTTTTCCTTTTTTATAATCAATTTTCAACGAATTATTACAACGTCTAGTATTGCACAACGAGTTATAACGCAACGAATTTTTGTGGAATTGTTTTATGGTACTGGATTCAGTAACTTTTTTTTCCTCTTGAAATTAAAATTTGGTTAAGCGGGATAGGTACAGAGATGAATGTGTGTCTGTTATGACTACTTTTAATCTTCTAAGATGTCGCTATAATTCTGACAATATTTGTATTTAGCCGCATTTCATTATTTGTCTATAACTGAAAGCCTATATAACTCTAGATCACGAAGTGTATAAAGACATATTCATGGCTGTCATTGTGTAAGGATAAGTGATACCTATTACTGAAGATAATCTTACAATCAGAGAATGACAGCTATATTAGTCTTCGTGATAATATCATCTGATGAAATGGAACATATTCAGCAAGGCTGTTGAAGATGTCATTTCGAAGCCAGTTAAGTATTGCAAACGTTTACCACTGATATATTGAAAATAGCAAATAAAGCCTTTGTGCAAGGATATTAAAAAGCAGAAAAGCAACGTTAAAAAATGCAAATATACATAAAATCACAAACAGTTGTTTCGAATCTACTAGCGATATTCTTCTTCCGTGCAAGCGTGCTAGAAAAATCAAGGCTGGTTAAAGTCTCATATACCCTCATATAGTCTCATATACGGGTAACAAATGCGCTAAAAACAAACAATGAGAGAAAAGCAAATTAAATGATTGAGTGGACAAGTAGCCACATGTACCGGAGAACGAGAGAAAAAGAAACCAAAAAGGGGAGAATTAAATTAATACTTTCCAAATACTTGGAAAATCAGCAGTCACGTAAGTCATTGACTAAAGAGTGAGAATTTACCGAAAATCAAGCTTACCAAAAATCAAGATCAAGGTTAGAAAAATATTTTTGTATGATGATGGCTAAAAAAAATTGAACCTATGTTGAAAAGACCATCAATCTTGAGCAATGGATGAATAGTCCTGGGGAAATGTACCAAAAAAGGTGGTTACCTTGCAAAAGGTCGGGTAAAAGATTTTTTTCTGAATTGTTTATACGTATGCCAAAATGGAAAAACCAAGTTTTCTAACAAAACTTCTTAAGGCTAAATTTTCTGAGGCCAAAAAAATAATAAATAAATAAATAAATAAAATTTTGAGACTTTTTTTGATATTTTTTTTAAATATCTCGATACTCGTTGCCGTAGTATATTATTTGTCAATTACAATATTAAAGAGGATAAAATTCTCTACAATTTTCATACCTACAACTTTTTTATACACTCAACAGAAAGCGCAGTTCGTCATTTCAAAAATAGGACAATTTTTTTCAATTTTCTTAAAAACCTTGAAAAACTTAGTTCTGCCCCGATTATTCAAATATTTCCCCCGGATTTAATCGTGTATGTCAACTTCTATATATTGGTATCAGTAAATTAAATGTTTCAGGGCCAAAACTAGCCCTTTTTGCGCCGGATCACCGCGCTTAAAAAGAAAATTTACCACGAGAATTTTAATAAATATCTAATAGCCGGATTCTGAAAAGTTTTAGGTGTGTAATCATTAAATACTTAGTGTGAACAACATAATCAGCTTTGCCAAATATTGATTCATTAAAACCTTGAAAACTGAGCCGCTTTAAACAGGTTTCCATCTTAGCAGGTATAATTGTTCATATTCTCTATCTTGAAAATATATAATTTTTTCTTTAAAGACCGGATTCGGTATATACAGATTTCATTCTTAAAGATTTTACGGTAGTTGAAGTTTTGAGGCGTTTAAAGTCACAGTTATATGAATTATGAGAGTAAATTAGTCACACGAAGACATTCGCAAGGTAATATTAAACATATAAGAGTATTCTTGACAAATGTCTTGCTGGCATTTTATTACTTTTAAATTTTTTGTTTCTTTTTTTCTTTTTTTTATGGGATACCTGAGATCAATATCGAATGTTGTGCTTTTGTGCTTTTTCGGGTTTGGTTGCATTTTTCGTTATTAATATTCGGACATTTTAATTTTTGAAAAACTGTTTGGAACCCGTTCTGAAATTTATAGTATCCCCATAAAAAAAAAGAAAAAAAAAAAAAAAGAAAAAAAAATGCAACCAAATTCGAAAAATTAAAAACACACAATGTTGGATATCGACTTCAGATATCACATGAAAAAAAAAATTAAATACTTTCTTGCTCATGTAAAATGGGTTGCGGTAAAGCATGCACATGCCGAAAGACTGGAATAAAGTGCTCTTCGATTTGCAAAAATTGTTGCGGAATCAATTGCGGAAATGTACTTAATTTTTTTCCAGATGACGATGAAGATGAAGATGACAATATGACAATACTAGAGAAAGTGCAGGAAAATGCTTATGAATGGGAAGTATCAGGCTTTATATATCTAGATTATTCAGATATCTGCTTTATTCAAGATAAGGATAATCATTCGAAACGGGATGCTAATAATCCTACAACACTGCCATCAAAAAGAAAAAAATATTGTTAAACAGCCTGTAGAAATTATTATTATTAAAATACATTTTCTCATTTAGTTTTTGAAGTCATATTGCGTACCTTACTTTGTGTTAGGAAAATGGAGTTGAATAAAACAGGTGATCAATGCGAAAACAAAAATGTTTATATGGTCTACAATCATAAATAAATTGGTATTTCATTTGATAAAAGGTATCACTGAGATAATTAAACAGATATAGTTTCAAAACAATACATGTTACAGAAGATTAGAATATTCCACAAAGTATATTTTTCAACAACCAAAGTAAGTTTTTCTTTTTGAGATTTAAAGCAATTAATAGATAATCTTGAAAGTTTTATATATTTTTGCATGCTAAAAGTGTATAATCTCTTGTTATATTTATTGATATAAGTGGAAAAAATATTGACAGTGCTTAAAGTAATCTTTTAAATAGTTTTATGAAACCAGCGACCTCAAATATTTTATTGACAGAATTTTAAATTTTACAAGAGAAAAATGCATGACATTAGTTAGTTAAATAATCTGTTGCCGTTTTTATTGTAGCTATTTCATAAGGGAAAAGTATTTTTTTACATAAAAGATATTTATTTTTTGAGTCCCCCCTTTTATATGGAACTACAATCAATGTTTGCTATCTTTAAAACATTAAAACATATGTTATCAATAATTAGTAAATAAAATATACCATTGTAGTGTGGAATAAAATGTGTTTTTTGCAAATTTTCATACTTATCCCATTGATACCTTGAAAAATATGTATGCATTATAAAAATTATAAAAATTATTAAATTATTAAAATTAAACAAGAATTCTTTCTTAATTGAAACTATCGTGAAAATAAGTTACTAAATATTGAAGTATTCTTCTAAACAATGCTTTGAAGTTAACATTGTATACACTTAAATTTACTGTCTAAATATGGAAATTGTCTCATTCATCTACACTCTGCCCTACTTTTAAAATTATGTAAATTTATTTAACGTAAAATGTCTGTTGATATGAAACTAAAGACGTGAGCAAATAATAGATAATTTACTGTTATCAATTGTTAGAAGTCGACATACACGATTAAATCCGCGGTGAACATTTGAATAATCGCGGCAAAACTACGTTTTTCACCGTTTTTAAGAAAATTGAAAAAAATGTCTTTTTTTTTTTAAATGGCGTACTGCGCTTGCTATTGAGTGTATAAAAAAGTTGTAAATATGAAAGTTGTAGTTAATTTTGTTTTCTTTAATATTGCAATTGACAAATAATATGCTACGGTAACGAGCCTCGAGATATTTAAAAAAAATAAAAAAGTCCCAACATTTTGTTGTTTTTTAGCCACAGAAAATTTAGCCTTAAGAAATTTTGTTAGAAAACTCGGTTTTTCCCTGTTGGCATCATTATAAACAATTTAAAAAATCTTTTACCCAACCTTTGCAAGGTAAAATGTACATTTTCCCTGGACTAGAACGTTTAAGCTCCTGATCTTTAACATAACCTTCATGTTCTTTTAAACGAAATCTAAGAGCACGTTCAGTCTGGCCAATATAAGAAAGACCACAGGAGGTTTGGTAAATACCCCAGTTATCTAGGTGATCAATGGGGTGTTTGAGATTTGAAAAAGAGATTTTGTTAACAGCGGAATAATAACATTGATATATTATTCACAGGTATACATTATTGTTTACCCTGACTCCTGTAATATTAAACAGCCTTACGCATACAACTTTTATTTTTCTATTAACACAACTGGGTGTTTTACTTTATTGACGTGAAATAATTGTTTTTCTTGAATTATCGTTTGAAAGTGTTTCAGTTTGTAAAAGTTATTCAGGGTACTTTTTTTTCCTTTTATAAAATCTATTTTCAATGAATTATCACAACGATGAATAATGCACAAAGAGTTGTAACGCAAAAAAATATTGTAGAAATGTTTTATGATACTGGATTCAGTAATTAAATTTATTCTTTTGAAATGACATTTCGGTTAAACGGGATAGGAATTGTGATGAATGGATGTATTTTATTGCTACCATTAATCTTCGAATATGTCGCTATAATCCGGACAATATTTTTAAGGAGGCGCATTTCATTATTTGTCTTTAACGGAAACCCTCTATATTATACTAGATCACAAGTGCCTGAAACATATTCACGGCTCTCATTGCGTACAATGTAAGTGATACCTATTATTGAAGATAATCGTGCAATCTAAGATTGACGGCTATATTAGTCCTCGTGATAATAGCTTCTGGTGAAATTAAACTTATTCAGCAAAGCTGTTGAAGTTGTCATATCGCAGACAGTTCAGTACTTCAAACATTTACCACTGATATATTATTCACAGTATATACATTATTATTTACTCTGACAAATGTAACATTAGACAGCTTTTTTAATAAAAAACAAATTATTATGTGTAAACATGATGTATAGTTTTCTGGTCATTTGAATATTCTTGTACTGATGAGGGACTAAAACTTAGGCCGAAACGTTTGCATGATTAATTGTATATGTATTTATGTAACTTTTACTTGTATGTCTGATGAATTGTAATATATATTTTATTTTTTAAATTTTGTATATCACATGTTAAACAATGTTTATTTATTTTAATATTACGTACAATTTTGGGCATCTTTCAAACATGTGTACAAAATTGTCTTTCTGGTCTATACTTGTGTTTTTCTCTCCAAACTCTAAATAGCGTTGAAATGTTGTTTTTTGGAGGGCTAATGGAATTTTTTTTGGTTTGGAAATCTGACACTTTATATTTCAGCGATAGCAATTTAATATTTTTAATAAAAGAACATACTATGAAATTGACAACTTAATGTCACACTGAATACAACAATTGTGGCAAACTGTTTTTTTTTTATTTCATTAGAGATAATTAGAAATAAAATTGTTTACAAAAATCATATACGTGGGGATTTTTCGTTTACATATGCGGAAATCGCAATGTTTGAAGGTTCATATTTAAAGTACATTAGAGTTAGCAGAACACGTGTATAGCACAGCAGTGTATAGCTCATGTGTATAGCTCAGCAGAACACACTAAATATTTTAATATATTTCTTGTTGTAGCCAGTGATAATTTTGAAAAAGTCTCATTTTTTAACACTAGAATGGCGGTGAGGGGCCATTATGGACCCAACCATATGGATATATTTCGATTCGAACCAGAAATTTCTTTATAAAATAAGTTTAAACAGCACAATAGAAAAAAGGACTAGTTAAATACAGAAAAACCTCCCTAAAGCGACCACGTTCCGTTCCAATAAAAATGGGTCGCTCCTAGAGGAGGTCTTTTCATGGAGGTCATGTTTAAATTTAGATTTTAATCGTTGAAAAAAGGTTTCAATTAACGTTACTAAAATTTATTTTTCTCACTAGGAAAAAATATAAAAATTTAAGTATCAAAACAAAAGTTAATTACACAAGTTAAATACTACAGAGTTTAAAAACGAATACATTTACGTTTGCTTCGATTTTACGGTTTTATCTTTTATAACTTTTATTTCCATGTCCTTTCGAAGTTCAGCAAACAAATGCAATTTTTTTTTTTTTTTTTTTTGGACGGGAACGAATAATGACGATTTCATTAATTTATCTATTTCTTTGAGAATTTCCTGACATAATATGGCAAGGTAGTTTATTGACTGTCATTCTTATTTTGTCATGAGGGTTAAATCCATTTCCTAAAAAGGTAGAAAGGGGGTTAAACACTTAAAGGTTGCCGTAATTTAAAAAAAATCTAAACTTAATTTAGAAGTTTGATGAATAATGCTCTCCCCGAAATTATTTTTCTAATAAAACATTCTTCAAGCGACAATGGAAAAACGGAATTTGTTTCATTTTCTTCAAAGAAATTGGTAGCTCATAGAGAAAGTTCATCTGGGATGGTATCTGAATGGAGGTAAAATTAGTATTGAGCCTATGGGAATAAATTTCGTTCCATGAAAAATGGTCGTTCATGGAGGTGGTCGCTTAAAAAACAGTACTACTGATTTGTGTGAAATACTGATTTACTTTAGAACAAAAAAACACCCAGAAAGTATTCAAATTTTCATTGAATCATTGTACTACTTTTAAAATGTAAGGGGTATTTTTCTAACAACAGTCACAGCGGTCGTGTCAAAAAATAAAAAATGAGTACTTCTCGGTTTTTGCCCATATTTTCTTTTACTCTCACTACATTTTATTTGCGGCTATCACATGCAAAGTTTCCTGTTCCATGTACAAGAATTTTGAGATAGACAAACACATGTGGATCGCAAATTTTTAAAAATCCAATAGTGTCTTTGATTCCGAAAATAGAGGAATGCCGATGAAATTTGAAGTCATTTCCTTTGAAAAAAAGATACCGAATCAGGCAACAGAAACCTGTGAGGTATTTTTTTTATTATTACAGTTGAGTAAAATAAATTTAGGGTTTTAACAATTGTAAATTTACTTTGTGTTATTTCTCCTTTTATAAGGGAAGACTTTTCACGTAATTTTTTCATGTAAATTTAAAGTTATATATATAAATTTCCTTTTCTTGCGCTGCAACTAGTTGAAATGAAATTAATGCATACGATTCTAAAAGGAATATTTTAGTTATTTAAAAGTTTGTTTCCCTTTTATTTCAAGTATTATTGTTAATGTTGGAAATGAAATTTTGATAACAGTTTCAACAAAAATATGGAAAATAATAATATTTATATATTTTAAATGTTTTGTTATTAATATTAATAAGAGTTCTATAGTAAAACTATGTGGATGTTTGGTGAAAGTTTAGTTAAAAAATAATGATTTGATGTCGATATGTTATTTCGTATCGATTTCCATATAAATATCAATTTCCATATAACAATGCGTAACCGTGGAATTTCAGTGAAAGTACTTTGCACTTGATTTAAATCCCATTATGTGTACAAATAAGTGTATTTAAAGCACCAGTGTCCTAAATTTGTTAAAGCACCATTCTTAAAAGCAGGTTTATAAATGGTTAAAAAAGAATTGCTGCAAACTTTACTCGCGAAACAGTAAAATGCTGCTATAATATATTTCAGACGATCTCAACTGATGTAGCATTCTCACATTATGCTTAGTTTTATCATTCACATACACGCTTGCGATCTTAAAAAACTCAAATATTTATTTGTACACTAAAGGTATTAAAACTATAAATAACATTTTATCAAACAACTGGCTGACTCGCCGGGCGTTGCCCGGATCGGTGATGAATGACCCTTTAAATGAACCTCTAATTTGTAGCGTTTTACATCTTTAACTCCATTTTGTTTGAATTTATATTTTAAAATGAAAAGATCGCGGGAAAATATTGAATTGAATGCATACTATGTTGCGAAATTTGATTTTTGGAGTATATGCGTGCCGAAAGCTAACAAAACCGCGACATAACACTCAGGAATTTACTGAATTCGTCACATTTCCACACATATTATTTTGTAAAAAGTATTAGAAAAAATATAGCCTCCCTGATTCGCAAAGTAGCCTGCGTTTGCCGGTGTATTTAATATTTTTTAAAACCATCGATTACAAAAAGGTTTCAGCTTTAAGAGCATATTCTTGGTTTGTCGTACCTCTAAAATTGTCCACTAGAAGAAGAAATCTCGAAGAAACACTCAGGTTTTTACTGATTTAGTCGAAATTTTTGCACATTTTATTTTCTAAAAAAATATTTCTATTTGACCGAACATTTCAAAATTTTTGTAGGTGCTGCAAATCTGGTATATCGAGATGCTATAAAAAGATTGTGCTAAAATGCGGACGTTTTGTTTCTTTTAGCGTAGAAAAAATATTGTCTCCGTGAGGCGCGAAGTGACCTGCATTCGACGGTGTATTTGAAAGGGTTAATGTTCATATTTTTAAAAACCAATTGAACCATCGATGAAAAAAAAGTTTCAGCTTTAAGAGCATATTTTTGGTTTGCCGGTACCTCTAAAATGGCGCCCTGAAGGGGCGTTTAAATAAGGGGTAAAAACGATTTCAGAAAAATTACTTTTTTTGAAAAGATTTTTCAAAGGGTTAACTCCGACATTTTTTTTTAATTTGATCGCGGCATTTGAGACGTAAAAGTACGCTCTTTCGGAATACGTGTTTCAATTTTATGTCCACTGAGCGGTATGGTTGATTTGGATTAAAACAAAACAAAAACAAAAACAAACAGAAATAAATTCGAAAACCGTTTCTTCGCTTGCTCCCGATGCGTAAATGGATTTGTGCGCAAGCGCAAGTGCTTTCCTTGACTTGGAATTAAATAGATGACTTTTTGATGAGCGTGAGTAACGATGTTTAATTAAAAACTCAAATAATTATTCGAAATTTAAAATTCTGAGTCCCCCTGCGTAGAAACTTTGGGCTAGCCTCACAAAAATTTTAAGTCTCGTACGTCAGGTAGATTTTCCTAGCCACCGCACACATACACACATACAGACAAAGAGAGAGAAGACAGAACGAAACTTTCTTCTATTAGTATAGGTACAGTACGTGTCAAAAGTTTATGCACAACATAAAGTTTCAAAATAAAATTTTATTATTGACTGAAAGTTACTTTCCATTTCCCATGACCTACAAATTGTAGTTTTAAAAAGATATTTAACAGATAATTGTATATTTAACAGATACATATGTCTTGCAAATTACAAATGGATTCGTTAACTATTTATATTCATCAATTGAAAGCGAAGCAAAGCAGTTGTTAATTTTTAAGCACAAGATAAACAGAAAATGCCGTATTGTTTTTACGACAGCATACAATTTTAATTATTTGTCAAAAAACCTCGCGGCACATTTGACAATCTCTCATGGCACACTAGTGTGCCGCAGCACACAGGTTGAGAGACATTGATCTAAAGTATATGGTTTCATTTGAAGAAAAGTTGCCGATTCAGGGAGTAGAAATCCGTGAGGTATTTTTCCGATTCTCAGAAGTATTTTCTCAATTTTCAGTAAAATACGTCAATATTTTAATGACTGTAAATTCACTTTGAAATTCTACCTTTTATTATAACAGGAAAAAAAGTAGAAAATCCCTTCATGTGATTTTAAATATATGTAAATTGACTGTTTTGCTTTACATTTAGTTAAAATATAACTAATGCGCGCGATTCTGAAAAGAATAGTTTTTTTAATGTAATCTTTTGAATTTCTATTTTAACCTTTACTGAGACAATAAAAATCACATCATGGTAAAAATATGACCGATGAAAATTGGAAAAATCATTATTTACAGAAAAAATATATACTTTATGTTTGTTTATGTACTTTTGTAGTTTATATTAAAAGAACATAACTGAAAAAATTCCTTCGAAGTTTGATTAAATTTTTATGCTATCGTTCATATGTAAATGTATTTAATGAATTTTTGTTTCAAGCATTACTGACGAACAATAAAGATTAATTTTCCGATCACTTTGTGCTTTTGTAATTCATAATCAAACCGAAACAAAAATACATGTAAATTTGAATAACATATTCTGAGATTATTTAAATAATTTGTAAAATAAAATTGCTCTGTGAGTTGTTTTTACAAAATTGAGATATTATAATGTCCTTATTTCAAATTGAAATGTACAGAGAACAAAAAAAAATACTTTCAAACTTATATATAGTAAAATAATTATTCTGTTACATTTTTTAGTTAGTTGTAAATTTTTTAAAAGCTCTTTGTATAAATTTAACATTTTAAAACATCTGTTGTTTTATAACTAATATTTTTAAAAATTGTTTAATAATATATTAATGATGATCAATTCAAAACATCCGTAATTATAGTGAATGAGTTTATTGACCAAATATTAAACAAAATCTTTTCAAACAAAGCAAAAGACACTATTATAGAAAACCATTAAAAGATAGCTTAATATTTAACTTTTTAACATATTTAATGATTGTGTTACGACTTTCTTACCTGATTCTGAATAGTTTCCATTTTTTATAATTAAAATTTATGCTTTTGAATGTTATTGTACTATGTGTTTATTTTTCAAAATAATTGAAATGTGTTTATACTTGACTTTGGCCTCTTTGTCTTCTGTCTGTCTCACCGACTGATCGTGCTCTAACTCTGTAAATGTCATACTCACAGTTTAATGGTGAAATTAAGCGTGGCCAATGAAGCTGTTGAAGATGTCATGTTCCAGACAGTTCAGTACTGCAAATGCTTACCGGTGATTTATTATTTACAAATTTCATATTAATGTGCACACTGACTGTAGCATGTAACATTAAATACCCTTCGTAATAAAACACTAATTAATATGTGCATTTTTACCAATCTGACAAATACGGTCTCAAAACTGTCCGTCTGTAACCTATATTGCTTTTCGTAGAACAAGAATATAAATAACATTGAAATGTTGCTTTGTAAAGCGTTTTTATTGCGAGATAAATTAACACTTTATATTTTTAAGTAGTTTAATTTCTTTTGAGATAACATCAAGTATATTTTACGCTTTTTTTATAGAGATATTCTCAAAACACGGGTATTGCTATTAACCTTCAGACTACCAAAAAAAAGTATATGCAAGAACTACCATTCGGGTCCATTGGACCCATATGTAAAATATATAGGATTTCAAAATATACAAAACACCCATTTATCTACAATGAATATATTTGTTATTAATGCACCTTATACAATATATAAAAGTGATATATATAGTAATAGAGTAAGAAAGTAACACATACAGTAAGAAAGTAATATATATAGTATATTATAATGACTACAAAACGTTTTTCATCATAATAAAATTATTCTGTACATGAAGTACAAATAACGACGGAAAGTTCTCCGCAAACATTTTTCGTACACTTCTTGCATAATGTTCGTGTTTTTCGATCTTTTTTAGAGGGACAAATATGACATCTTGATTTTTTTCGTGGCGGTTCAAAACTATTTGCGTAAAGTTGTTCTGAAGTAGATGTTGAGACGGCGATACCTCCTTCACCTACTAATTCTTCTGCAAGTTGAATAATGAAATTCCGCCTTTTTTTCATTTTCGGATCACATTCAGCATTCAGTGACAACCATATTATGTATGCATTCATCGCACTTATATCGATCACATTATAAAATACAATCAAAGGCCACCGACGTGTCATGCGTTTCACACTATATGCTCTTACCATTTTGTCCATCTTATCTACTCCGCCTTTGGTTTTATTATAATCTAGGATTATTTGTGGCTTTTTTTCTAAGCTGTTGTCAATATCATAAGTGTTATGCATTGTGCTTAGCAAAGTAACAATTCTACCTTTTCTGGGACAGTAAGAGATGATGGTCGCCTTCTCTTGAAACCCAAATAAAGTAGAATATACAGAACGATGTTTTGGATTTGTGAACACAGCGGGTAATTCAGGTTTATTTTTTCGAATTGTTCCAATAAGAGATAATTTTTTTGAAGTAAGATGTGTTGCTAATGCATATGACGTAAAAAAGTTATCACATGTAATATTACGACCAGAATTTTCAATTTCCTTCGTCAATCTTTTAACTACATTTTCTCCCTGATGAGATTCTCTTACTTCATTTTTGCCTGTATATAGTTCCAGTTTCCAAGCATACGATGTTACGCTGTCACAAATAACCCAGAACTTCAATCCATACTTTCCAGGTTTAGATGGCATATACTGACGGAAAGGACATTTTCCACGAAAAGAAACTAATTGCTCATCGACAGTCATAGACCAATTAGGAATATAAGGGTCTTGTAAATAGCTATTCCACAATTCAAAGCATTCTCTTATTGGCTCTAATTTATCAGTTGATCTTCTTTTACGCCTCTCAGCAGCATCATCAAACCTTATGACACGTAATATACTTGTGAATCTATTGCGACTCATAATGTCCCGAAATATTTGTCTTCCATTTTTTATGCTCCAAAGTTCGCTTACTGTTTCATTTTTCGATTTATATACTCCAATAAGTAATAAAAGTCCGATGAATTTTTTAAGTTCTATAATATCTATAGGTTTCCACTCTTTATCGAATACTCTATTGCCTTCCGCGTTTGTCCATTTTACTATAATTTCCAAAAGTCTTTTTCGGAAATAGATAAGAAATGAGGATGATATGGAATCCACTTCACGATTTGCAAATCTTGAAGGTCCAGATTTTTCACGTAAAATATTGATTTCAGTACGTCTTCCTTGTGGTCTGGCAACTTCATTCTTATACCAGATCTGTGAGTTATTTTTGGAAACAAAAGTAGAATTTGAAGTACTTGTGGTTGCTACATTTACTTCATTGGAATCATTATCACATTCTGAGTAGGAATCAGAAATTTCATTATGTATTTCAACATAATCTAATTCACCTTCATCAGACGACAGATTTTCATCATCGGTGTCGAATTCTATATCGTCCGGATTTTCCATAATTTTTTGAATTTCCTCTTGAGTCAATACTTTTTTTCTGTTCATCTTCAATTCAGTTTTTAACAAAAAATAAGTTAGGAAATAAGAAAATGATGAATATTTGTAAAATAACAAAGCACGTACAAACTACACTTATTACTTGTCTTCAAATATCAAGTCCTATTTTCAATGAAAAGACTCAAAAACATCAATAGACACCATTCGCTCACTAACTGTGTCTGTTGATAAATGACTCTCTGAACCAGAAGTAACCTTTTATATATAGAGCACGAAGTTTACTAGATCAGTCTAGAATGTTCTCAAAACTTCATTATAAACTCGCCAAATTTGGCGAGATTGGCGCTAAAAATCCATCGCCAAAAGGGCGATAAACAGCCAATTATGGTAACCCTGTTCCTCCTCATGATTTATGGCAACCCTAGAAAAAGAAAGCAACAGTATATTACGTTTGTTTTAATGTTGGGTCCAATGGACCCGCGTGGTAAACAATGAAACAAATTAAAAATAGGTAAAAAATTTCGAACAAAATTTTAATCGCAATTGCATATACATAGAGGAGACAATTGCAGGAAAAGTCATGTAATCGCGAAACTTTGAATGCTATTTTTCATGAGAAAAAATTACATTAAATATTGCTGTCGGGTCCAATGGACCCGTCTGGTAGACGGAAGGTTAAGAAACGATATATATATATTTGGTTCTAGCCAAGGAAGTGTATGAAAAAGTTTCATTCTTTGAACAATTTTGAAACTAAATTAAAATGCAATTAAAAAAACTTTATATAAATCACCATAAAATCAAAGCAATTCACAAGACACGATTCTATCTGGAAACTATAACAGCAGCTCGTCATCAGCTACTGTAAAAACGTGTCCGTAAGGGGACAAGGTCACAAATGAACAGAAATGGGAAAGTTGAGAGCTTACAAAGAGTGCGACAGGTAGTACTAGCTGTAAGGTAAACGCCAATCCCAGAGGAGCACCTGAAGAATGGGAAAGTGTTGCCACAATGATAGAAAAAATAATAAAAAAAAGAGAAAAATGAATTAAAAGAAATAAACAAAATTAAAATTAAATAAAGAAGACAATTTTAAAATAAATAAATAATTAAATATATATATAAATAAAAAATGAATAATCTATTTATATAAAATCCAAGTCTCTGTGTGTCCCTCACGATTCCGGCAGGACCGCCTCATTGAAATGAGTAATTGTTGAAAAAAACTAATGCAGGGTTACCACAGTAGCGCCAAATGTTAGCCAATTTGGTGACAGCTGGTTAATTAGGCGTAATTCCCATTTAAAACCATTAAACTTTCATAAAGGAGGTCACTGAAATTTAATTTAAACTCCGCTCTTTTAAGATATTTTTCAAAATCTATGAGTGAGAATTTAAAGTACATCTTTACATCTTCCTCCCGATGCTACTAATAAAATAACCGCCAATAGACGACGCTGTGCTGTGTGAGCTCCTAACTGCGCGATTTTAATGTGCTTTAGGTACTTTTCCAGTATAGGTGCCTTGGCGAAAAAGTAAATTTGGCAACATATTTTCCGGGAACCTATCCACTGTTTCATCTTATATACACACGCTTTTTTCGATATTTATACGATTTATTTAATATAAAAAAGCCGTTTCTCTAATTTTATACGGAAACAGATGTAATTTGTACCGAAAAACATCAATAATATACATATAAAATAAACATATAAAACAAACAAAAACGCTCATCAAGTTTGTTTTCATAGCTGTTTATATGATTTACAACAAATCTCGATATTTTTCCGTTATACGGACACCATGCCAAAATGTATGGTAATGCGCCAATTATTTCAAAATGCTAAGAGATATTTGTAATTTTATGCCAGCAGTTTAATAGGAGTTTTATTTTATTGCTTTATTTTATAACAGTTATTTGTTCAAAATAAAAATAGAATTATTTGTTCACTTATTTTAAGTATATATTTGTGATTTAATGAAATAGTTCGTAAAAGTCTGGAATTTTCAAATGTTATATTTTTTAAATGCTCACTTTAGTATCGACAATGTTTTTTCTTTTATTTTTCAAATGCTTCAATTCACATGATTTTCATTTTGCGTCAACTATTCCGCTTGGCGACAGTGGTATCCATATAACGGAAAAGTACCCAAATCTCACTTTCTGATGCCCAAATTACACTAAGCTTTTTTTTTAAAACGCCAAAGCCCCTACAGTGGAAAACCAAACTGTCTATTATTTTGCGCTCTCTGTGTTATAGTTTGTACTATATGCAAAGGGTGTGGAGTGAAGAGTTTTAAAATTAAATAGGTATTAAAGTTTCGGCACAGATGTCATATATTGGCGCGATTTTTTTCTGACGCCAATGTCATATACACAACGGGTACTTAACTGGCGGCAAAGTGTCGTTATTTTGCTTGATATGGTAACCCGGATGTTGTTGTTTATGCTGTTGATGTTTTCGCCAAATTGGCGTATATGACAACTGTGCCAAAGTTTCTATAAAGCAGTATAAGACAAAAAAATTAAGAATAAAATAAATGCAAAATACGACATAACAAGAAAGAAAAATCATGCGCTAAGCATAGAATATGAAACACTGGTACAGATGTCATATTCGCCCCATATTGGCGCGATTTTTTTCGGTTGCCAATTTGGCGAAAACATCAACAGCATAAACAACATAATCCGGGTTACCACATCAATCACTTTGGCGCAAGTTAAGTACCCGTTGCCTATATGATATTGGCGACAGAAAAAAATCGCGCCAATATGGGGCGAATATGACATCTGTGCCGAAACACTTTCCAACACATCCTGAATGCTTCAACAAAACTTCGTTATTTGGGGAAATAAGATAACTAAGTAAACATGTTAGGGAACAGATGTCATATTCGCCCCATATTGGCGCGATTTTTTTCTGTCGCCAATATGATATAGACAACAGGTACTTAACTTGCGTGAAAGTGTCGTTATTTTGTTTGATGTGGTAACCCGGATTATGTTGTTTATGCTATTGATGTTTTCGCCAAATTGGCAATCGAAAAATATCGCGCCAATATGGGGCGAATATGACATCTGTACCCATGTTAGAAGACGCATAAAAAATTTTAAAAATTGATTTCAGCAGTTACCATCCATAGCCAATAGTATCGTTATTACATGCTACTATTTAGCCAAATTTTAATTTAAACTACTCTTAAAACTACTGAAATCACATTTCCAGATATTATCATCCATAGACGGTTATGTATCCAGTTCTTTGCGTGACCCTGTATATCATTTTATCTATATTCTACAAACATTTCTTAGTAAACTAAATGCACTTCAGCGTAAAAATGCATAACTCCTTTAAAAACCACCTTTAAGCAATTTACTCTCATACTCAGTAACCCTTACGAATTCTTTTGTGTAGCCCTGCATATGAACTGTAGCATTTATACACACAGTATAGTATGCATAAATGTAGTGAAAAATAAAAGCGCATATCATAATTAAAAATACATTTCTAGCAATCATTGCTTATGTACAATACTTCGGAGAAAAGTTGCTTGGCGAGAAAGAAGTTTGCCAACGTATTTTCTGACAACCTATTTACTGCTTCCTACTCACAAGCAATTTTTTCCGTATGTATGCAATTTATTTAATATAAAAAAAGCTATTTACCCATTTTTTATAATAAACAGAAGTAATTTTTGCACAGATGTCATATACGCATCGGGGTTGGCGTGATTTTTCTCTGACACCAATTTGGCAGAAATCTCGCTTTCGAATACCAGTTACGAATTATATAATAAATAGTTAAATGTTTTTAAATTATTTGCTATTATTTTGAAAAGGAAATAACTATAAATTAATAAAAGTTTGAATAATAACTATAGAAAAAAAAAAACAGTTTACATAATTAGAAACAGAAAATAAAAGTAAATAAACAATTTATTAATAAATAAAAAACAATAGCCGGGTTACCATAGCAGGCAAAATAACACCATTTTGGCGCCAGTTAGGTATCCCGGTTCATATCTGAAATCTGTGCCGTAATTTGTATATAAAAAAATATTACATATATTTAGAAACAGTTTTTTATGTATATAAGTGCATACATGTGGTGACGATCCATCACCAACACACTTGGTCACGCGACAATAAAGTGGTAGTACAAATGATAGAAATATTACCCGATCCGCGTTGTGAAAGATCAAAAGAGGGTAATATTAATTAATAAAATAGGAGGAGAATAAATTTTGAATAAAATTATACGTCAATACTCAGAATCGACTTATTTAACGTTAAAATTTATATTCAGGATTCAGTGGGTGGCATAGATAATTATTCGATTAAATATTTTCTAAAATTAAACTTTCAAAACTCATAAATTTAATAAACCTCTGAAAAGAAAGAATAAGAATAATGCATCAAAGAAAAGATAGGAAATGCACATGTGAATCAAATTTTATTATTTTCAAGCACATAACTTCCATATATCAAACATAATTACTCTTAAATGCATATTGATTTGACAGCATACTCAGTTACATGAGATCTCATAAAAAGATAATTATGAGTCATATCTTTGTGGAATTTTGGATTCAAAACGTTGTTTGAACTTCTCACAACACAAATAGATGGGCTTCTTAGCCAAGTTATTAACAAATTTCCAACGTTGATATTTTAATGTTATGATTAGTCCATAATAATGACAAATACTCATAACTGCATTAAAATTTTGCCTATAAAATATTAGACACAGAAAATCCTACGCACAAAACATAAATATATAATAAAATAATGGCCATATATTAAGTAATAAACTCACCATATACCTCAGACGAAAGGGGCGAAAACACTTCCTGTAGAGCACTGATAGTTCTTATCACTAGGTAGATTTGGTCCGCACCTTTCAAATTTTGAAAGTCACTTTTGACCGGACACATTAAAGTTCATGTAGTCTCTTTTGGCTGAACTCCTTATACAATCACTGTGATAACTGGAACTTTTCGGTGTGGCATCCCATCTCATCCGCTAATGGCAATCAGAAAAATGGTGGTGTGGCATCCCATCTCATCCGTTAATGGCAATCAGAAAAATGGTGGTGTGGCATCCCATCTCATCCGTTAATGGCAATCAGAAAAATGGTGGTGTGGCATCCCATCTCATCCGTTAATGGCAATCAGAAAAATGGTGGTGTGCTCCGAGATCAGACTTCTTTCCATATCCGATACAGGGTAATGCAGGATTTCGCAGACTTCAGCTTATCAACCTAGCCCTTTTGGTCGCAAGACTAATCCCAGAGCTTCCTTCAGGAGGTGTCATAGGTGGAAGACAAAATCCAAGTCTCTTTTTTTTTTCAAAATGTTCCTCCACAAAAAAATGGGCGTATTTCATTAGTACAATATGATTTTTTTTATTCGTCGATAGGTGCTTCTCTCTTACTGGTGCGCCTGATCTCTTGGCTGTGGTTAGCTTTTTTTTCCTCTTCTGGGCGTCTCCGTATTTTTTCAACGCATAGCTAATTTTTTTTTTTCGTTTACGGGGATCTGACGTCACCTGTGAGCTTCGGACCCCCTCTGCCACACACGATGGTACCAATAAATCGTAGCCCTGTCAGTGCTAAGTGCATCATAAATAATTGTGACTGGCTTTATTATTAACATGTCTCATATGGCGTCCATGTGCCCTTCCTATAAGTTTTATTGCCCTATTTTCGTCTGAAGTATATGTGAATTTTTATCACACTATTAATTTTCATATAAAATATTACAAAATTCTTAATTAATTGCCATATTACGAAATACATTCAATATTCACAAACCTTTAATTTTTACAAATGAAATGATACCAAAAACATATATATGCATCCATATACTTATTATAAATTATGATTTTTCTTTATCTAAATACTCTTAAGATTTTTTACAAATTAATTTACTATATTTATTTTATAAAGAAATATTTGTCAAAATGCCATTTATTATTTTCTCTTGAATAATAATAGGTTGTTCTGTTTTGTATAAATATTTTAATTGTATAACAAGCTGTGTGTATAGATTTCTATACCACAATACATAAACAAAAATAAAAGTTCATTAGATTTGTTTTCATAGTTGTTTATATATTTTGGCAACATATCTCACTTTCTGATGCCCGAATTGCGCCAAGCTTTTTTTAAAAATGCGCTATAATGGAAAAGTACCTAAATAAATAATTAACAGAAATAACCAATTATACAAACTAAAACTTTTTATTTCGAGATCAAAGCATTATTTTTAATTTCAATTAAAAATGCGTATATCCTTGGATAACTTTAGTTGAAATTAGGTTCACAGCTTAATATCACATTCCATAAACCTAAGCAAACACAAGTGATTCATTCATCGTGAAACTTTAAAAAATTTTAAATCATTGAGGTAATCATTCACAAAGTAAGTTCTCCGACAATCAATGGACAATATTCTAATGACATCATAGTAGGTAAAATGGTGGCGGTATCGTTTGAAATCACAAAGATTTAATTTTGCAACGTCTCTTAGTTACATTATTTTATTGTCATATTTATGAACTCAGAACAAAAGCATATTTTTTCATTATTTAGTTATTAAAGACGGAAAAAAATTATAAATGCATGATTTGAAAATTTTAAATAATTTTCTTTCTTAATAGTAAAAGATAACATCGGGAAGTAACAGCGGGTTTAAGTTAAATAAGTTTAACTCTTTAATTCTGTTGTAATATTCAAAATAACTGCACTTATTAGATTTCAGTAAACAACATCAGGACCCGATTAAACTTTGAAGTTAGAGGAATTACAATGTTATTTCAGGACCTTTATTTTCGAAAAGCTTTTCTAAATTCCACTTGTACATGGAAACTCTTCAGTGTTAGAAATATTAGTCTTAGGACTGACATAACTTGAGAACGGCCTGCAATTTTACACAAGTTTTTGAAAACTACTTTATATCAGAAATTTTACTAAAAACTGGTTACTTTTTTGTTATAGCGGCCCACACTGTTAGGATTATGACAAGTTGCAGCCAATTTCGCCAACGTCGTAACCAAGATCGTGAAGCACACACATATAATACCATATAATACCATTTCATGAAATCGTATACGATAATTTAATAGTTTTTACCTTACTTCAAGTGTGAAATTTATTTATTTTTAAGGCTTAACAATCTAAATTGTCCAATATATGAATTAAAAAAATGTAAACAAAGATTGAATAGACATGACCGCAAAAAGCCTCAAATCTGCATAACACTTGGAACCAAACTGTGCAGATTAGTGGTGTTCTACTGTACACAGTTTTTCATAAATGTGTTTCGTTCTTAAAATGTGTTATTGGCACAGATGTCATATTCGCCCCATATTGGCGCGATTTTTTTCTGACGCCAATGTCATATACGCAATGTATACTTAACCGGCGCCAAAGTGTCGCTATTTTGCTTGATATGGTAACCCGGATGTTGTTGTTTACGCTGTTGATGTTTTCGCCAAATCGGCGTCGGAAAAAAATCGCGCCAATATGGGGCGAATATGACATCTGTACCATGTTATTTTCATCTATCACTGCGGAACAAGCGAGAAAACTCATATTCTTGCACATGAGTTGTATATATCTTTATATCTAAATTTCCGTCATTTTTGACGGGCTACCTTTCTAGTAATAATAATAATAGAGAGAATAAAAAAGATGTTTTTTTAATAAAAAAGTAAAAGAGGTAAGCAAAGAATGAAATGAATTACAGAAGTAATTTCCAAGCTGAAGATAGAAAAGGAGATGATGAGAGATCATTGACAAGTTTCTCAGAATTTTAAAAAATACAATAAGATTTGTGAAAATCCAAGTGAGTGGAAGAGACAGGAGAAGAAATAATTCTGGCCAGAGAAAATTCTGGGATAAATTGAAACAGTGACTAGAAATCCAACAATGAGAGGCAATCAATTGAACCGAATTTTGAGACTATTTTAAAAATTTATGACTTCAAGCGTATAAAAGTCACTACTACAATAAGTCGGAATACAAATTTACTTTTAACGAATTAGCATCCAAACAGTGTTGCAATTTTGATTGAATTACAGCACTACATTTTGAAACCAAAGGTTTTTCCTTATGCAGTATGCGTTCGTGTGAAAAATATAAAAATGTGTCCTTCTTGGTTTTTGCGCATTTATATTTCATTTATGCATATCACATGCATAGGTTTATATTCCATATATTAGAATTTTTGAGATAAAAAAACATTTGAAGTGCAAATTTTCAAAGAAGCCGATTGTGAATTCCATGAAACATAACTCTTTGTAAAGAAAAGAGATGTAATCCAACTGTGCTACTGCGGCCTTAAATATGATATCTCTTTGACTTCAAAATACAGGAATGCAAGTGAATCTTAAAGAACTAGATTCAGTTGAAGAAAATATACCGATTCTGGCTACAAAAACCCGCGAGGTCTTTTCGTTTGATTTAGAGATCAGTAAAATAAATCTAGGGTTTTATCAATTGTAATTTTACTTTTATTTTGTTCTCTTTTTATAAGGAAAAAGAATTTGAAAAAAGCCTTTCATATTAATTCGTATACACGTAGGTAATTTGACTTTTTTGAGCTGACTTTAATTTAAATATAAGCAATACATATGATTCTGAAAAGAATATTTTTGTTACTAAAAGCGTTTTTATTTTAATTTCAAGCATTTTTGTTAACGTTTGAATTGAGATTTTAATTACAGTTTCAACAAGCATATGGAAAAAATAAAGTTTATATTTTCACTTGACTGACTGATAATCAAGGCACAACCCAGGATACTGAACCTAGAAGCATGAAAATTGGGGAGGGCGGGGGACACTTCTTATGACATAAGCGTGCACTAACACAGGATTTCCGAAAATTCCGCCCCTATGGGGGGGGGGGCGAAAATTATCCAAGATCTTGCTACACCTCAGCAGCCTTTATACGTAGGAGCGTGAATTTCCAGAAAATAAATTTACAAAAATTTTAATAAACACGTATTTCAGCGACTTTACAAATTCCCCACTTAAGGGGGTTAAAATGGTGGTCGAAAATTATAGAACATTCGGCATATCTCAGCACCTGTTTTAGGTAGGCAAGTGAAATTCCAGAAAATAAGTCTATCAAGGGGTCCCAGGACTCTTAAAATTGGAAAAAAAGAAAATTGGCATAACAGATTACGCGCAGAATTGCAAAATAAATTTTGCAACTAGAATGAAAATTTTGTTGCGTACTTATACTCCAGATTATAACAATCAACCTGAACCTAAATGAATTTGTATTTAAAGAATTTTTATATTTTTAAGACAAAGTTGTATTTAGTTAATGCAAAATTTAGAAAATTTCAATAGCCTCATCACCTAAAAAAATATTTTTTTGAACAACAAAAATTAAATTTTAGGTTCAGATTATACAGACTAATCTGAAACATATGTTTCGAAAATATCATGAAAAAATATTCAGAAGCTTTTGAAATATCGTGTGCGTTATGACCAAAAACGTCATTTGGAGAAAAAGGACTTCAAAATTTCGGAAACGCCGATTCAGCTATTGAACGGGAATAATTCTAAAAGCCATAACTTTTGCTCTAATGGAAATTTCACGGAAATAATTATATCAAAATGTTCAGAAAAGATAAGAGTTTAACATCTAAAAAAATTAAAATTTCGAAAATTTTAAAGCTTTAAGAGTCCTGAGACCCCTTAAAAAATTAATCAAACCCATGTTTAAGAGATTTTAGAATCCCCCCCCCCACCTCCTAAGGGGGTTAAAGGGTGAGGGTCGAAATTGTTAGAACATTTGACTTATCTCAGCAGCATTTTTAAGTAAGCGTGTGAAATATCAGAAAATATATCTTTTAAAAAATAATCAAACACGTATTTCAGCAATTTTAGATTTTCCCCATTTAAATGAGTTAAAGGAGGGGGAGGGGTAGAAAATTTTAGAACATTCATAACTCATCAGTAGTTTTAGGAAAGAGCTTGAAATTCCAGAAAATAAAGCTACTAAAAAAATTATTAAACACGTATTTCAGCAATTTCAGAAATTCCCCCTAACTGGGTAAAGATGGGACGGGTAACAAATTGTAAAACAATTGACCATATCTCAACAGTTGTTTTAAGTAGGAGCGTGAAATAACAGAAAATAAATCTATTAAAAAATAGCGAAACATGCATACAGCAATTTTAGAAATTCGCCCTCCTATGCGGTTAAGGGCGGGGGGGCGGGGAAGGGGATTTTTAACGTTTGGGATCTCCGCAGCCGTTTTGGGGAGGAGCGTGAAATTCCAGAAGATAAATCTACAAAATATTTTTTAAACCTGTATTTTAGTGATTTTTAAAAATTACTCCCTAAGGTGGTTTAAGTTGGGGTAGGGTCTAAAATTGTAGAACATCTGACTATATATCAGCATCCTTTTACAATAGCCTACTAAAAATTAAATTAAATACGCATTTCAGCAATTCTAGAAATTAACCACCTAGGGAGAGGCTAGAAGATGGGACGAAAATTTTAGGACATTTGGTCATATCTCAGCTGCCGTTTTAGGTAGGAGCAAGAAAATCAGGATAAAAATTTTATTAAAAAAATAATTAAAGGCATATTAGATCGATTTTAGAAATCTCGCGCCTAAGAGTATTAGAGAAGTAGGGAGTCAAAAATTTTACAACATTTGGCTATATCCCAGCAGCAGTTTTAGGTAGAAGCATGACAAGTCTATAAAAATAAACACATTAATTTCAGTGATTAAGAAATCCCCCCACCCCCTCTAAGACTGGAGGTACGAAACTTTTAGGTTATTTCACTATATCTCAGCAGCAGATGCATGAATTTGAGGATAACTAATTTCCTAAAACAAACTTAAAAATGCATTTTTTCTATTTTAGAAATTCCCACTAAAGAGGGTTTAATAGAGTGATTTCACTTTTAGGTCATTTCGCCATATCTCAGCAGCAGTTTTAGGTAGGGCGGGAAATTCCGGATAACAAAACAAAATAATCAAAAATAAAATTTATGTAAACGATTTCTTTGCGTCATAATATCCATTTGCGTATATTTCGCTTAGTTTGGATACAATGACGCAAAAAAATCATTTACATTAATTTTACTTTTGATTTTGGATAGCGTGGCACAAATGATAAATCAATTTATTCTTATAAATACATTACAGTGCATTGTATAGGTTCAGTGAAAATGATATTTTTAACAGTGTATTGGAAAATTAAAAGTTTTGGTTAGATCTGTAAATATATTTTGCCAAACCGAAAACAATTAAAATTGAATTTTAAAACAAATTGTTTAAGGCTACATCAAGGCATCACTTAAATTTTAATATCATACCTTTTAAAACTCATAGTTTGAATTTATGAAAGATGTGAATTATAAAGCATCAATGAATAAATTTTTATACATCCTTTTAAATTTAACATAATTCTTACATATGCAATTATAAATAAAACAAAAATAAAATGATGAAATAAATAATATAGTGTCACATAAAATTTGATATCATTATTTTTAAGTTCCACATTTAAAATTCTTATAGAAATAAGATAACGTGCTGCGTCACAAACTTTTATTCCATTAAGGATTTCTTAATTATATTATTACTTTTTTACAGTTAATAATAAAAAGATAAAAACAAAAAAAATTATTTTTGATGAAAAAAATATGATCCTTTAGTGATAGGAACGCATAATCGTGATTTCCATGCACATTTAATTTCTTCTCCCTCCCTCAAAAAAGGATACGTCATACTTCAATTGTAAAGAGTGCTGTGTGATTTGATTTTTAAAGAACTTTTTAGTAAAATATGTAAGTAATATACAAAAATGGGGAAGGGGGTTATGGTTTGTTTCACAGATACAGAAAGCTTTGTTAAAATTTACTATGTAAAAAGTTTACTTTCTTAAAAAAAATATCAAGAAATATTACTCTTTAAACCTTTTTATTTAAAATACAATAAAATTGTAAACACAGGAGAACGACGATGTTAGGCTTTTCATCACGGAATTTGACCTGAAAGTAGTACTCAGTTCGTGCTCCCAGCCTGCGTATCACGTGATCGATTAGATGCAGTTTAAATTTTCGATTATAGATGGTAGCATCAACTGCCATTGAGTGTTTTATTATTTTCTTTTTGAGTCTCAAATAATTGTACCATAATTACAATAAATTTGAATGAAAATAAGAAAAAGAGCGGGTTGATAAAGATGTAGGTTTTGTTTATTTCTTTAGCAAAAAACATAAATTTCTATCAGAATAGCCACATTTCCGAGTAAGATTTAATCATAATATTTGTGCAAGAAAAATAAGTTTTTCTCACTAAATAAATAAGATATAAAAAACAGACGGATTTAATTAATACGAAGAATAAATTATATGGTAGTACTGAAAAGGTTTTTCCAAGCTGAAGAGATCATTGTGGAATCAGATTTATCATTACAATAACTTCACGATTTAGATAAATGACTAAATTTTCAAGAAAGTCCGATTAAGAGATGCTATTGGCATCAAAGATAATTTTAGCATTTTGAAAATTAAAACTATGACCGGAATCCCAAGAGTGCTTGGCAATAGAAGATTTAAAAATTCCTTGATTAATTACATCACGAGATTGCTCTTTTAATCGGATTTCAAGATTTCTTTAAGTTTGGCCAATATAAGATAAATGACAGCCATTACAAAGAGTATTATAAATTCCCCATTTACGAAGATCAGGAACAGGAGATTTAGTGGAGGGAATTTGAATTTATTAACAGGTTTAAATATAATGTTAAGATTGAAACATCTTAAAACTTTAGCTAATTTGAAACATAAAGGAGGATAAAAGGGGAGGACCACCAAATTATTAGGTTTGCTTTTGACCGATTTGGAAAGAGTAGATGTTTTAGACCGTCTATTGAATTTCTTTATAGCATTTTTGATAGCAGAAGTACTGAAACCTCTTTTGGCAGCAAATGTTTTTAGGTATTTAAGTTCATCCTTAAGGAATGCATAGTCGGAACAAACTTTGAGAGCACGATTTACATACGGGAAAAAAACACCAATTTTTTGGTTGACAGAATGATTTGAGAGAGCATGAGGTGGGTTAGAGGGAAAAATTGGTTTTCTATAAATACAAGTTTTGAAAGAAGAATAACATTTGGTAAATAAAACATCAAGGAAAGGAAGTTTATTACAATTTTCTAACACAAAAGTAAACTGAAAGCGTGGGTCGATAGAATTGACCGTTTGAAGAATAGTTGAAATATCACATTATCCTCCTTTATGTTTCAAATTAGCTTAAGTTTTAAGACGTTTTAATTACAACATAATCTTTAAACCTGTCAATAAATTCAAAATTCCTTCCACTAAATCTACTGTTCCTGATATTCCTAAATGGGGAATTTATAATATTCGTTTTAATGGCTGTGATTTATCTTATATTGGTCAAACTAAAAGAAATCTTGAAATCCGCTTAAAAGAGCACTCTCGTTATGTAATTAACCAAGAAATTTCTAAATTTTCTATTGCCGAGCACTCTTGGGATTTCAGCCATAGTTTTAATTTTCAAAATGCTAAAATTATCTTTAATGCCAATAGAATCTCCGAATTAGACTTTCTTGCAGCCATTTATCTTAATCATGAAGTTATTGTTAATGATAAATCCGATTCCATGATGCTCTCTTCAGCTTGGAAAAACCTTTCCAGTACTACCATATGGTTTACTTTTTGTATTAATTAATATTAGTCTGTTTTTTTATATTTTATTTATTTACTTATTTTTGAATTTCACGTGTTCCCATATTTTAATATATGTGTGCGTTTTCATTTTATAATAATTTATTTTCAATTTATTTTAATTTAATTTTTTTTTCTTATTCCCCTCCTACTCTGTGTTCTTTTGTTTTGATTATACTCTTCTGTGATTGGTTGTTGCCTTCTGCTTTCCTATTGGCTGTTGATTTCCACTTTCCTATTTGCTGCCTCTTCAGCTTGTTTCCTTTCCCTTATCTCTCATTTCAGTCTTGCTGCTGCTTTCATAGTAGAAGCACGCTTCTTTGCGCCTGACGAAGAAAGACTCACAAGGAGAGTGTCCGAGGATGGTCTCACCGAATGCGATGAACATTTGTGTATCCATAGAGTATAGTTATTATATAATATATGAGCGCCATAAAGTGCAACCCTTAGGGGTTCTTGAGAAAATAAGTCGCAAAATTTAAGCTACACTTCATAATCGGACAAATATCCTTCTTTGGCAAGCAGCTCAGTAGCGCAATCGGCAGCACAATGGACTTGAGTTGTTTCAGTCCGGGTTCAAATCCGGCTCGTTCTTGTTTTTCGGAACGAAAATTTTTATCAATCATTTTCGAACCGTAATTGAAAAATATGTATAATAAGTGAAATTTACGAAAAATATGAATTAAATGTATGTTTTGTAGCATATAAGTGCTTTTTTAACTACGAAATTTTGCATGTTTAAATATATAATTGAAAAAACCGCATATTTATGTCTATAGACCAGAATTTTTTTGTTGTTATTTGAAATCATTTACAGTTATTTCAATGAATAATCTATCATTTTTCACAGAGAAATAAATTAAAACGCGTGATCTAAATGCGTGAATAATTATATTATTTAATTTTTTGTTTCTATATGAAAGTATTTCAGATATTTAATGAGTTTTTTAATATCCTTTTTAAATTCTTAATACGACTATTTTTATGTTGGATTTTTTATTTTGTAATTATTACCTGCGTAATAATTATTTTCAGCAATTCAATATCTTTTTAGAACTTCTTTTTCAGCACAAAGACAGTTATTCTAACTATAATAATAAGAATCCAAGATTTAAAAAATTCAAAAATTAAAAAGCGAGTTGGTAAAAACGATACATTTATTTCACTGTGAAAAATAGTAGCATATTTATGTAAATAACAGTAAATAAATTTTAAAATTAGCTTAATTTTATTCTCTATAATGGTTCCAATTGACATTTGTTTAGTTTGGTATTATTATTATTATTTATTTATTTATTTTATCTTTACTTTTCAGTAAATATATAAACATGCAAAGATTCGCACTTAGAATTGTATTTATATAATTTATATAATTTATATAATATATTTAATAAATTACGTAGACACTTATTCCAATTAAAAATCAAAAATTCCAGATTTTAATAATGATATAAAAACTATAAAAGCATATTTTTAATACATCCTCAAATATTTGAAGAAGGAAACAAAATCAAAATAATACATTTGTTCACTTAATTTAATTTATTTCGCTGTCAAAAATTGTTGATATTTATTGAAATAACTGTAAATAATTTTAAATAACAACAAAAATTGTCTGGTCTATAGACATATAAATATGCCTTTTTGTTCATTATATATTTCATCATGCAAAATTTCGTAGTTAAAAAAGAACTTATATGCTACAAAACATACATTTATTTCATATTTTTAGTAAATTTCAATTATTATACATATTTTTCCAATTGCGCTTCGAAATTAATTGATAAAAATTTCGTTCCGAAAAACGATTCCGAGCCGGATTTGAACCCGGGCCGAAAAGACGCAAATCCAGCGTGCTGCCGATCGCACTACTCAGCCGCTTGCCAAAGAAGGAAATTTATCCGATTATGAACTGCATGTTAAACTTTGCGACTTATTTTCTCAGGACCCCCTAGGTGTTGTGCTTTATGGCGCTCATACATTTACATACTAACTATACTCTATCGATACACAAATGTTCATAGTATTCGGTGAGACCAGCCTCGGACCCTCTCCTTGTCAGATCTTTCTAAAGGCCTAGCGCATTCAAGTTTCTGATGGTGTTTTAAGAAGATCTTTTCGTTTGTATTAATTCACACCAGATTAGTTTCCGAGAAATTAATTATTTTAAAATGAGTATATTTTAGGGTCTGTATCCAAATTGCAGTGTGGTACTCGATTGGGCTTAGTTGCCGTACCTTCCCTCCACCGTTGTTGTTTTGAAATGTTTGGCGATTTTCGGTTGGCGTGTTGGCGGTGTTTATAGACGTGGCAACCTAGTTCTGGTAACCCCGTTTTTCGGGAGAGCGTGTTTACCGAAGGCGCATTTATTTGATTTAATATGGCTGGAGTGTTGGGTGCGTGTAATGTCAGCGATGTTGGAAGTATCAAGAAATTGTCTTTGAAAAAGTTTTTTTTTTTTTTAAGTTTCGGTTAATAGGAAGATTTTGGGAAATGAAGGTGGCGGTACCAGGTATTTTGTTTTTCGACTTTTAGAAGATAGAGAGTTGTTTATTAGTTTTTAGAAAGTAGTTGGTTTAGTGAAATCTAGTAGGGTTTTAGTGAATGTGGTGGGGATATGAAAGTGAGAAACAGATGTAATACTTCGGATGCTTGTAGTTGGGTTTGTCGTAATAAGAGTGTAATGGCGGATGGTAAGAGGAAAGTTTGCAGTGGTTTTGTGGACATTTTTTTAAAAGAAACAAGAAGTGTTTGTTTTTCGATATGTTTCTGTGGAAAGTTTTTAAAAAAAAAGTGTTTCTTTTGAGATATTTCATGTGTATTTTTACATTTTTTTTAATAAAAGGACTCTTTTTATGGACTGTATTTTTATGTTAATGTGTTCAAAGTTGGATATATATTTTGAAAGAAGCTAAATATTTTTGAATATGGCAAGTTACCATTTTGAAAGTTTGTGTAAAGAAATGAGATGTCTGTTAAAGTATGTGGATAATTTTATGTATATTTTGTTATATTTTATTGTAATGTTTCCTGTTATGTGTGTATTGTATAAGTTTTGTGCCTTTTTGTGTTAGCCACTTTAACGAGTTTCGTGCATTTCTGCTATCGCGGCAGACGGAGTTTGCTGGATCCAGTGATGTTTTTGTTTTCGGTTAATGAGCGCGTAGCACTCATGCAACGATTACTGATTGCCTGTTTATACAGTTTTGTTTTTTATGTATATTTTGCTTTATGAGTTTTGTACATTTTGAGATTGCTACAAAGCGAGAATTGCTGAATTTTGAGATTGCTATACAGCGAGAACTGCTGAATTCGGTTTTTTTTCAGTTAATGAGCGCGTAGCACACATACAACGATTACTGGTTGCTATTTTTGCGAGTTTTGTTTGTTTACATTTTATTTTCGTTAAGCCTAACATGCGTAGAAATCGGTGCTTGGCGACATTTGTTACTTGGCGGAAAAGGGGTTTTCACGCCAAAAAAAATTCCAAGATGGTGGCCGGGATGACTTATGACATCTGTTCCCTCGATTGATGAAATGCTACATAATGACTATGTCACTTTTATTGATGTATTATTTCTTGCTAATATGACCATTTCACTCGGTTAATATATTTCGACTATTGACAGCTGAAATATTTCTTAATAAAATGAATAAAACATATTTTTTTTTCAAATTATGCTTTTCTAGACATCATAGTGCATTTCGACTTTTTTTTTTATTCATAATTCAAAAACTACTGGAAAGAAAAATTTGAAATTGAGAATTTTGATTAAGCAGGACATAATAAATATAAATTTATCAAAAAATTGTAGGTTGCAATTCATATTTTTTTTCGAATATTAATTTCATAATTCATATTATAAAATTTTTAAAATCACAAATTCAATGTGTTTATGTTTGGGTCTTTTACTATTCTAACCGCACACAAAATTGTCACAATAGGATTATAATTCATAATATAATAAAAATATGAAAATGTAATTTAACTTTAGAAGCTCTAAATTTTGAATATTTATAATTCAAAGACCCATCCTTCAAATGACTAGAAATTTCGTTTCTAAGTATAGCTTGAGCTGAAGATTTAAAATAGATTGTCAGAATTGGATGTTGCCTTTGAAAAAACAAATTTGTATCTGGTTTTGATTTGTACATGGTCCCTAAGCAAATTTGATATGCATCATTTAAAATTAGGCTTTATTTCCAATCGATTTGTACCAGTAGTTTTCTACTATTATAATTAGCTGCAGAGTTAGTAGGGGTGCTTGCTTTTTTTCCACGACTGTACCTGAGAAGCTATGGTTGGATTCTCTCGTTGTTAATTTCAGGAACAATATTGCATGATGCATTGTCAAGGGCAGTTAAAATAAATTTATGACACAAAAAATAAAAATATAGGACAAGAAACACGTTAATATCCTATCAATGTAAATAAGGAAAAAAAATGTAACTACTAAAAGATGACCACAATTTTTAATAATGAATTTTGTGTTTATTTGTTTGTATTAAATAAGAGAAAACTTTTACATGGAATTATGATGAGGTATGTAAGAAGAAGATGAAGAGAACAGAAGCCGATGCAAACAGACATTGAAATCAAATAGGCAGGAAGAGCGATGACAGATATGCTCGCAGAGAACACGCAGTGGAAGCTCAAGTAACAGAGACGAACAGAATTGACAGAGATTCTGGCTGAGAAGACGGTGATAGGTACACAAATAATAGACAAAGGTAGTGATGACCGAAATACTAGCAGAGAAGATTCAGTGTAAGCACATCAAACAACAATAATGGAACAGACATTTAAAATATTTACACAGAAGTGTTATTCACTTTCATGAGAAAGCCGTTCATACTTATTATTTTTCTTTTTAAAAACTTTATACCATTTCTGTACAAACCAGCTTTTCAGTGATCCTCCAATTTTCTTTTTACCCTTAGGAAACTCTTTTTCAAAAGCGCATGTAATAACAGGATGTTTTGAGATGCTATTATCTTTCGATTCACCAATGATGGACAATGCATTCATACATTTATTCGTCATTTCTGTTTTCTTAAACTTCTGACGACTACAACTTTTCATGATATCAAGTTGGTCATCTTTTTTCGTTTCGCCCCCTTCATCTTGAGAATTTTCATTAATAGCTCCAAGACCAACCCATCCATCCAAAAAAGGATTTGTAACACATTTTGTTAACTCACATTTAAAAACTGATTCATTTTTCTCAAAATGCTGAGGCTTGTTTTTCAGCGTGATGTTTTGTTCGTCATTTTTTCTTTCGTATTCTTTAAGTGATGTACTTTTAGAAGCTATTTCGCTATCGATCCAACCTTTCAGAAATGGATTTGTCACGAAGCTTTTTACTTCTTTGACCGTAGCTTTTTCTTCAATTAAAGTACCCTGAGTTTCCGAGCTTGTAAGGAAAGGATGTCCTCCGATTTCCTCGATCGAAGGTCTTTTCTCCTTATCCCATTGCAACAGAGAAACAACAAAATTATGTCCTGACGTGATATCGTCATCAGAAATGGCAACAGATGGAAAAGCCTCTTTCATAATGTCGCAGAACGTACTGTTTTTAAGAATTTCAAACAAAACTGGTCCGATATTAGTCTTCCATGACAGAGCATCACTAACTGTACCCATTCTTCGGGTAGGCCAATCTTTTGTCAGAATGTTTAATGCCATAAGGCCATACATCCAAGTATCACATCTGGACCCTTCCAAATTTCTACAGCATAATTCTTCATAATATTCTGGTGGACGAAACTTCAAAGGGGCGATTAATCTTCTTAGTGGGACTCCAGTCATATTTATTCCAGAAAAATCGCATAACATTGCCTGATCATCGGCCGATATTAAGATGTTATCTTGCTTCAAATCGAGGTGTGCGAAGCCAGACGTATGTAGATATTTCAAACCATCCTGGCAGTCAGACAACCATCTTTTTACTCTCTTTAATCCCATTTTATCGCACATAAAACTTTTGCTATACAGCATTTTGTCCAATACATAGGGAATTTTCGGCATTATGAATAATTTTACATCCAAATATGATATGTCAATCATTTCCAATAACGGAAGAATATTCTTGTGGCGCAAGACAGGCCATATAAGCTCCTCGATATGCCACATGTTTTTGTTATCCACGATCTTAATGGCTACATTTTCTTTTTTTGGTGAATGGGCACTTAAAACTTCACCAAAACCTCCTTCACCTAGATGTTCGACATGACTATATCCTTTTTTATGAAGAAAATCAACAACATTCGTTGGAAATAATGTATCTCCAGACGACATTTTTAATCAAAAAAGCAAATAATATCACTAACAAGAGCAAAATTACTTAATAAATTCGCAAAATATATAGAATTTTTACACAATACTATAGCTTTAAGAAGACCATAAGCGACAAAATCAATTGTGCAACAATTGCCTGAGCTTATTTCCTACCAGTTTGTCTTTGTATGCATTGTTGCATGCAGCCACATTGTTTGAAATGAATTTTTGCATTTCAAACAATGTGCTTGAATGCATTGTTTCTTCAGTTTTTGTAAAAATTTTCATTGCTGTAATATATTTATAAAGAATAGCATTGTTGAAAAAAACCCAAACATTTTTGCCATTGTTGAAATTATTTTTGTTTCGGTCAATGTAAAAAAAAAAATAGCGAAATACTAACCTCTTCTCTCAGCCAGAAGCATGTAAGAGCACGTGTAATTGTTATAATGTATTTAGAATGACATAGCACAATTTTAATATTTCATTGTTGATTTTTTTGGGTGGTGACGTGGGGTTTTGGGGTTGCGGATGTCTATAATTAAATAAGTCGATTAATAAATTTAAATAAAATTTTCATATAAACTAACCAACTGCATTATCAATAATGTCAGTATATTAGTATATTTCAAACATAATGCGGTTTTTTCGTTGCTTCCCCTAAATTTTCTAATGAACCATATTTAAGATTTTTTTTTTTTTTTACTGAAAGCTATTGATTTTTAGATAACTACCTTTTATAATATTTCTATTTATATATATATATATTTATTTAATTTTAAATTTTTTAAATATTTTTTTTTCAACATTGTGGTAACTTGTTATTGCAGACTAAAAAGAGAAATAATAAAATCTATTCAGACACGTGACATTTTTACTTTTTCAATTGCACATTAAATTTAGTTTAAAATATTTAAACGCGTGTTATTTGTTCTCACAAGGTACTGAATATTCATATTTATTTTTTATGTGATGCCGTGAGGTTATTGTTCATTGCGATTATTTTAACTTTATTTCATATATTTTGTTGATATAATTTTCTCATTGTAATTAAAAATTAAATATAATTTTAATTTGAATGGATGGTGTTTAAGAATATGAAATATTTTTAAGCTTTTCACGTTTTTTTTCATTTCCAGCGATATACTTTGTATTGGCTGTTGGGTTAACTTATTGGTCACTGGGTGAAAAGAGTGTTAAAAATGCTGTAAATGTTTGAGGATTCCAACGTCCATTAGTGAAGGTAAAACCCGAATTAATTTAAATACTGTGACAAAATTATTTGTGCTGCAGAAAGGTCTTGCAGTAAGTATTCTATTAGAAATACTGCAGCCAAGTTCAAAATAATTTAACTATTAACGCTTACTTCTACTATTATTTTAAGTGATATGCAAACAATAAATTGCCGTTTACTTAGCACTGATGTTTGCTTTTTTTTTTACTTCTTTCAGAAAAAACTTATATTTTTATACGTTGCATCCTTGTATTTATTTAACAAACAATGTATTTAAATGTTATTAAAAGCAAAAACAAATTTTTAATAACAATTTAAAATTAAGAAGTGCTCTAGGCGTTTCGAGAGATGTTTGTCTTTATTCCTCAGGCGCAAAGAATACGTCCTACCATTTTAAGGCAGTAGCAACACTGAGCCTTCCGACTGACTTGAGGCCAACTGAAAAAAACTGACTTAAATCTTTCCCCTACCTTAAAAGTAGTAGCACGTCTTCTTTATATATATACAGAATCATATTTTATTAGTCACAAATTTATATAAAAAAAGTAATAGGGCAATTTGGACGTTATACAAGTCCAGCGTGCCATTCTGTGAAACAGTAAAAAAAATTTAAATGTTTCTTCGCAGAAAAGCATTTTTAAAACCTGTTGTTACTCTAGCGAAAGAATATAAAGAATATAAAAAAATTGAGCTTCGGCTGAAGGCTAAGTTAGTATAGTTGAATTGGGTTTGGTACGAAGAAAACTTTTCAAGCTGAGATTAGCAAAGGTTGTATCAGTTACCTTCTTTTTCTTTTTTTGCAGAAAAAAAGACATACATTTTTAGATGTATTTATATGTACTTCATGATAGTTACATAAAATACAGCAGAATTTGTAAATCAATTTATTTTTTAAAGTCGATATTTACACGTAAAATCTTTTAAGTTAAATAATTTTAATGCAATATGAGTAATTAAAGAAATAATGCTGGGTATTGAATTTTATTTAATAATAATTATAAAGCTATTCACATAAAAAAAAATGTAATCGTATAATTTTTGCCTTTGAAATGAATTACGTTGTAGCCAAAAATATTAAAGAAATCATTCTTGAAGGTTGTTGGTATTGAATCCACTTTATTTTCCGAGAACGACAATTGAAACCCTTAGACCACTCGGCTACTCTTATTTCGTTCAATTTTACTCTCTAACTGTATATCCTCTAGATTTAATTTTACGCCTGCCCAGATCTATCCAATTCGGTCTTAAAGTTTACCTTTGTGTTTTAATATACAGGGTGATTCAAAAAAGATGGGGAAAATTTTAAGAGGTGATAGTACACACCCAAACAAACATTTTGTATCAAAAAAATGCATGTTCGAAAACTAAACGTAAAAAGTTAGAGGGCGCCAAAAGTTATGTTCTTATACGAGGCAAAAACTCACAATGAACGATTAAGTTAAGTTACGAAAACAAATTTAATGGCATTTGATTACAATAAGTGCTCAAAACCTTGACCGGCAGCTGTTATGCACGCAGTACAACGGCGAAGAACAGATTGGCGAATTTTCTGAAACACACCAGGCACCACCGCGCTCGCCAGATCTTTCATGTCTCGATTTTTTTTGTGGGGACAGCTAAAGGCTCTTGTGTATGAGACTCCCATTGAATCCACAGAAGAACTTGTCAACAAGATTTCGGCTGCTGTAGGGGAAGTTCGCGATATGCCTGGTGTGTTTCAGAAAATTCGCCAATCTGTTCTTCGCCGTTGTACTGCGTGCATAACAGCTGCCGGTCAATGTTTTGATCACTCATTGTAATCAAATGCCATTAAATTTGTTTTCGTAACTTAACTTAATCATTCATTGTGTGTTTTTGCCTCGTATAAGAACATAACTTTTGGCGCCGTCTAACTTTTTTACGTTTAGTTTTCGACCATGCATTCTTTGATACAAAATGTTTGTTTGGGTGTGTACTATCACCTCTTAAAGTTTTTCCCATCTTTTTTGAATCACCCTGTATATGATGCCAATAGTAGACATTGTTTTATTTATTTTGGTATTTCACATCATTGAATGTTTCATAACTGGATACGCTTTGATCATACAAAGATAAATGGATTCATTGTTTTACTTATTAGAGCACAAATATATGTTTTTCTAATTATAAGCAAAAGAGGACCGTTTAAAAATTATTTTTTTAAGTTTTACAGAAATAAGTTTTTTGTCGTAAATAGAGTTAACAGTTCCTCTAAAGCTTCCGGTAAATGTCTTAAAATTAGATTGATTTAACTCTCAGTTATGCTTAGACACAATAAAAGTTAAATAAAACCGAAAGTTAATTTAAAGGTGTGTGGATCTTCGTCAAAAATTATAAGAGCTCACTTTGTATCTTAACATATTCACACGAGGAACGTGAATTCTCGTTTTCATTCAAAAAACATCATTGACTGAGGGCATGGCACCTTAGAGAAAATGGGTTTATATAATATTGTCCATATGTTTTTGGATTGTAAGACATTTTATATTAAACTAGTACATTAAAAGATATTTACCTATGCATAAACTTGGGATACCTACCTAGAACACCAATTTACAAAAGACTTTCAGAACAGGCAGGAGTTGCTACTGTTTTAAAATTCAGATTTGATAAAAATTGCCCGTCGAATGTGTTAACAGAGTATTTAAAGATTTTTTAATGCATATTTGCAAGCATACTGTGAGAGTTTTTAAGCGTATAATATCCACTTCCTAATCAGAGATATATAATTCATGCAACATTTAAATAAAATGGCCATAAAAAAGAAACAAGAAAGAAAAATCATGCGTCAAGCATAGATTATAAAACACTTTACAAAACGTTCAAAATACTTAAAAAAATTTAATAATAATATACCGAAGAAAACATTTTATAAAAAACATAGCACGTTTAAAAATCAGATTTCAATAATTACCATTGATAGCCTGAAAAGAACTTTAATTCTTTTGTGTATCTCTGTATATAATGTATAGATTTGTATATATTCTACATAGTGAGCTAACATTTAGTACAGGGATGACCGCACCGGGAACCAAGCTTTCGCTTTAGAGTATAAGTGCAATCCCGGGGGGGGGGGGGGAGAGAAAAATTTAGTACAGCAAGAAAACTCATAACACAGTTAAAAAGCGCCTTCAGATATTTGTAGCAATAGCCGGAAACGTACTGGAATTCTTTCGTGCAGCCCTGAATATTACCTATAGATTTTTATACGTCAAAAATTACGTTAAAATTTAATTCAGTCAGAAAAGAACCCGTTTAAATCTACTAAAATCATACTTACGAAAAATATCATCCACAGCCGGCAGTACATTCTTTGCATTGCCCTGTATATAATTTTATTTATATTATACTAACATCTCTTACAATACTAAATGTAGTTGAGCTTTAAAATGCATATGTCAAATTAAGAAACACTTTTAAACAATTCATGCTTATTCTAAGTATTGCTTCTCAGTAGCCCTGTATATGGGCTATAAAATTTTACACAACAAGTTGCATGCAGAAATTTAGTTAGTCTTCAAAACGCATATCATAACTGAAAACACACTTTCGGCAATCTTTTCTAATAGACAATAATTTGGGTACAGCATTAAAACCAGAATATTTTAATTGTCCCTGTAAATGAATGATAAATGCGACGCACATAATATTCTACTGCAAGCATCTTTCAATAAACCTCCGCATTGCATATCAATTTCTCCAAGTTTGAAATATTGTTACATAATAAGATGCGAATCGTTTTTATTTGAAGACAAACACTGTGTGCGTGTTCCTCTGTATACATACTGTAAATGCCACAGATAACATACTAAGGGGTGGTTCAATTGTTGGTTCTTTTTTTATTATGAAAGAAAACGCATTTTTTATGAGGAAAACCCAAATTCTTTATTGAAATGGAAGGTGGGTCTATGCTAGTTATGTATGGAATACAATATCGCACAAATGTCCACCGCAACTCCGCTTACATGCCATCATCCGAACATCAAAATTTTCTATGACTTTTCCCAGAATGAGCAGATTCATGGCCAAAATTTCAGCCCGGACTTTACGTTTGAGGTCTTGGATTGTGCGGTGGGCATTGGCGTACACTTTACGTTTTAGAGACCCCTCCAAAAAAAATCCATCGGGGTTAAATCGCACGATCTTACGATCTTAGCTGCCAATTCACATCAGAATTTCTTGAAATTACGCGATTTGGAAATTTCTCGATCAATAAGTTGATGGTTTGGCCAGCAATGTGTGCCGTTGCACCATTGTTGTGTTGTCAACGAGTCCATAATTACTAATGGCATACTTTTGACAGTTCATAGATGCACGACTCATGACAGCTGACACAAATAGCCCGTGAAATATTTATAGTTCGAAAAAGAACCAATAGATGGACCACCCCGTATTTAGTAACAATTTTCCATTCCACCTTTCTAAACACTTTTCAACTATTTTGGAAACGGCCGCAAAAAGAAAGAAATGATTTCCAATAATAAACATTTTTAATTTTTTTTTTTTTTTTTTTTTTTTTTTTTTTTTTTTTGCTGGTACAATATTTTAGATATTAAAAATAAGCATATTTCAAAGATCAAAATAAATGAAACCATTTTATATATTTAAAGTTTTTTATTTAATTTACCGACTATAATCCGTAAACTGAAACGCCATATTACATTTTTATAAAATTCTATATCCCTCTTTTAGAAAACAAGATAATTTTCCACGGTACACTGTATGCTTTCATAACACTTAAAACAAAAATTAAAGATGAATAATTAACGAATATGAGTTCCCAAAATCATAAAAAGGAGAAGAGTAATTAGTTAAAAATTCATTACTTTATTTGTCATGATTTTTTCTTCAAATGGTTGTTTTTTATAAACTTCTCGTTCTAAAAAAATTATAAATGATAAATGTGGCCATATACAAAAATTAATAAGATAAAATAGCATTGAATATTTAAAATATTATAGAGGCATTATTTATACAGCATTTGGACATTGTTTATTTTTAATTAAATGTCTCGTTTAAGCTCAAAATAGGAAGATTTTACTCAATTCAATCTCTATTGGAACTCCAAATATTTAAAGTATTTAAAACATGAATTAATAAATTATCTTTTGGGTGATTCAATAATTCTTGTATTACTTTAAAATTTCTTAATGATTATTTCAGTTATTATTTATATTAAAGGATAAAAAGGCTTTTACGTTATCTGATTCTATTTATTTGCACAAAATATTTTTATACAATACAGTTCGTTGGCAAATATTCTTTTTGATTAAATATATAAAAGTAATTAATGAAAGATTCAGAAAACATAACTGTAATAAAATAGAATGCAGTAAAACTAAATTATTCAAATATTTTAGAATTATAATTTTGTGCTTGCAGAATTAGTGCCAAACTACTTTTTTATGAAGGTAGTCTAGTGTCAAATGAATTGTTTCGTGGGTGAACGTGTTTTACTGATTTTAAAATTTGTGCGTAAACAATACACCAATTCTACAGACCCTTTAAATTTTAGAAAAGTGTGCCTGAATCCCCTGGAATCTATTACAGTTTCAACGGTAGATGGGGCATTCTCACAATCTTTTGACTTTCAGGAATAAAAATCTGGTGAAATTAAACTTGCTAAAATGATATTTTAAACTTCCAGACGAATGTCTTAATACTGTAGTGCTCAAAAGTATTTTGATAAAGATAATAATTCACTTAATTGAAAAGAGTAATAAAATACAAAAATCCATCTTTTCTTTTATTTAACCATATTCAATGTTTTAGAGAATGTTAATAAATTAACAATACATATTAATAATATTAATAAAATTATATATGCACTATATATATGTATATATGTATATATATCAATTAAAAAATCCCTTAACGGGTTAAAAGATTGTGACTCAGCACTTTATCTTATTGCTGTAAGAATTTTAAATATGGAACTTAAAAATAATGATATCAAATTTCAACTGACGCTATATTATTTTTTTATCAGTTTATTTTTGTTTTATTTATAATTGCATGCGTAAGAATTATGTTAAATTTAAAAGGATGTTTAAAAATGTATTCATTGATGCTTCTTTCATTCACATCTTTCATAAATCCAAACAACCAATTTTAAAATATATGATATCAAAATTTAAGTGACGCCTTGATGTAGCCTTAAACAATTTGTTTTAAAATTCAATTTTAATTGTTTTCGATTTGGCTAAATATATTTACACATCTAACCAAAACTTTTAATTTTCCAATACACTGTTAAAAATATCGCTTTCACTGAACCTATACAATGCGCTGTAATGTATTTATATGAATAAATTGATTTATCTTTTGTGCCACGCTATCCAAAATCAAAAGTTAAATTTATATAAATGATTTTTTTGCGTCAGAATATTCATTTGCATACATTTTGCTTAGTTTAGATACAATCCGAGATCTCGTGTCTATAAGAACAGTGCTCTTAACCCCTCGGCCAATATTTTGATAGCTAGCTTTCACCAAAAGTTAATAAAAAGAAAGAGTGCACAGGAATGCATTAGTAACTTGTTGTGTACTTGCGGTAAATTCTCATAGAATGGCGAAAAAATGTAGTCCCATTTTTCATACCGATTATATAACAAACAACAGATTTCCTGCAAATTTGTAATATCTTATTCTTTTCATCTAAAACAGATTTATATCATATATTAATTTTAATAAAATCGCGCAGGTCATTTTCGAGAAAAAAAATGCGAATTATAAAAAAAAACAAGAGCTTTCCCGAAAACAAGTGTTATCTAACTCCCTTCATAAAACAGATTCATATTATATATGAATTTTTAAAAAAATCGCCCAGGCCGTTTTCCAGAAATAGAAATTAGGAATTTGTACCACCAACTTTACATTAAAAAATGGGTCTCGAGATCTCAAAATATACTGCACGTAGAAATGTGAAAATTTCAGAATAGGATTAGACTGCACATATAAGACATTTAAAAAAAAATCAGAACAATATGAGCACTATTTGCTGAGTTATGAAGTGGCGGCTTTCCGCATTGCGTTTGATGTTGAGTTAGGTGTATATATGAGTTCCGCCTTTCTTACGATTTTAGGCTTAATACTATCATGATAAATTTTAAAAAATATTTCTCTGAAATTTATTAAAGCTCTTCTCAAATCCAAAGGAGTTACTTTCTGACAAATTTCTGAATACATTTTTCTTCGAAAACACATAAAATTGGCAGGGTCTTATTCAGAAACTATGATTTTGAGTTGCATTTTTAATTTTTTAGCACAGGCAAAGGATCATTCAGAAAAAACTGTCAAAAATGGCCTTATTAATCGAATTTTCAGACGCGACAGCACGGGAAAGTGGAAAACCTCTCGTCAATTGACAAGAATCGAGTATAATAATAAGTTGAGTAATTTATTTTTCCAAATATAGACAATTCTATTCGATTCCTAATCGCTTCAATAGTCAGGCCTGTCAATTTTATGCCTTTACAGTTAAAAATGAGTCAGAAAATGTGTCGGAAACTTTCGCGCTGTTATCATTATTACTATTTTTACAAAACATATCGACTTCCCGAAACACAATGGGAACAATTAAATCCAGTTCTGGCCGGTCTGGACTTTGTAGAGAAAAAATGTAAGCCTGATTCCTGCCTGGCTGAAGTCTGCTGAAAAAAATAAGACCAGTCTCAGACACGATGCAACTGTCCGATGCAGATATCTACGATAGACATGTTATATTTCTGTACTGACGTCATAAAACAAGCACATTTATGCCTATCCCCCCGAAAGTCCAATCCCTTGACAATGGTTCATGTTTATTTTATCGGCTTCGCTTAAATTTTATAATGGGCCGATATGGCCGCTTAATATTTTATTGGGGAGACGGACCCATTAATGTTTTTTTTTTCTATTTAATTTTATGTATTTCTTTTATTTGTTGGCTAGGAACGATCCGTTAAAAAAATTGTCCTAATTCTGCCGTCTCGGCCCGGCCAGTTTGAAAGTTTGCCTTCATATTGCCGGGCCGGGTACGGACCTCTGGCCACGGCCGGGCCCGTGAAGACATCTAACGTGACGGCAGAACACCGATATTCGTGTAATTAAAGAAGAAACTTGATTACATAAGAATCTGCTTGGTACATTACAAATATTAAAATAATAGGGAGCAGTTTGTCAAAATCATCAGGACCACCTACCTCTTAAACAAGTAATATAAAAATTTTGTTTTTAAAGTCAATTCCTACTTAGGCCATCAAAGAAAAATTTAATATAATCCCTTAAGCTAATATTAGTTTTTGTTGCATTAAAATATCTCAATTTGTTGATTTTCTGTAAGCAAGTAGGTTTACAATGGAACTCTATGGGAATTTGGCGAAATATAATATTTAGCGAGATATCGCCAAGTTGGCGTCACTTTTGGCGACTCATTTTGGCGATATATGGCCAAGTTGGCGACAAACTTGGCGGTATTTGGCAACAGAACAGGGGCCCCACCCCCTATGGTAACACCTTATTGAAAATGCAATGATTTTCAATAACCAATGGCCGCCATTTTGTTTCCCATGCAAAACTAAAATTAATTTATTAAAATTTAATTAATTAATTAATATTTGAAAAAAAACTGTATTAACATCAATTGTCATACAGTACAAGTTTTAAGAAATTTATTTCAACTTGATAGGATGAATAATGAGTATTTTATTAACGATTGAAAATTTGAACAAGATAAATATATAAATAAATAAATATAGGGAGAGTATGAGCTAATAGTAGGAATTGAAAATGTCCTTCCGGCCAGTGCCGGGAGGAAGACGTAGCTTTCATATTCCTTATTTTAAAAAAGACAACTTATATTATCCAAACACACGAAGCTCAATTTAGTGGAAACCGAATATAGGAGATTCAATACAAATTTTTATCAATACTAAATCATTATGAATGAGAATTTCGCGAAATTAGTCAGCTTTATCCAAGCTGTTTTTTTTTTAAGTAACTTATATTTGGCTGCCAAATTCGGCGATTTCTTAAAGTGCCTGCCATTTTAAGACAACATGGTGGATGAGGATAACCAGTGAACTTGGTCGAGACCTTAGTAATTGCTGTGCACATGCTCACTCATATCGGAAACGGTTGATATATACAAGTGTTGTCGCAGGCAAAAAATCAGATTTTTCAAAATGTCACCCACATTAGAAATTGAAACTGCTATATCTGAGCCATTTTTGAAGATAAAGACAAACAAAAAATGCTCCTGAATCCTTTTATCAAGGTCAAATATTTAAGAAAGAAAACTTTTTCTGTTTCTAATTTTTTTGCAACTCACTTTAAATATATATTTTTTTTTTAATTTAATGGCCGCCATTAGGAAACAAGATGGCTGATGAAGCTGGCCATCGAACTTGGTCGAGATATTGATGTATACTATACACATGCCTTCTTACATCGAAATATGTGAATACGTGTGTTATCGCGTGACAAATACAAGATCGTTTCAAAATGTTAGCCATGCTAGAAATTCAAAGTGCTGTAATTCAACCATTTTTTAAGATATAGACGAAACAAAAACTGTTCCGGAATCTTTATATTAAGGTCAAACACATACGAAAAAAATTTTTTCATTTTCCAATTTTTTGGAATATCATTTTAAATTTTAAATTTTTTAATTTTTTTAAATGGCCGCCATTTTGAAACAAGACGGTGGATGAAGCTGGCTAACGATCTTGGTCGAGATATTTGTATGTACTATGTACACACCAAGTTACATCCAAATCGGTTCATAAATACGCCTATTATCACGTGACAAAAATCAGGACGTTTCAAAATGTCAGCCACGCTAGAAATTCAAAATGCTATAACTCAGCCACTTTTTAAGATATAGACGAAACAAAAAATGCTCTCGAATCTTTTTATCAAGGTCAAACACATGAGAAAAAAATACTTTTTCAATTTTCAATTTTTTGGTACCACGTTTCAAATTTAAATTTTTCTTAAAAATTTAAATGGCCGCCATTTTTAAACAAGATGGCGGATGAAGCTGGCCAACGAACTCGGTCAAGACATTGGTATGTGCTATGTATAAACGAAGTTACATCCAAATCGGTTCATAAATACGCCTTTTATCGCGTGACAAAATTCAGGACGTTTCAAAATGTCAGTCACGCTAGAAATTCAAAATGCTATAACTAAGTCATTTTTTAAGATATAGACGAAACAAAAACTGCTCCGGAATCTTTGTATAAAGGCCAAATACATAAGAAAAAAATATTTTTCCATTTTCAATTTTTTGGTACCACTTTTCAAATTTTAATTTTTTTTAAAAAAATTTTAAATGACCGCCATTTTGAAACGAAATGGCGGATGAAGCTGGCCAACAAACTCGGTCGAGACATTGATATGTACTATGTACACACCGAATTGCATCTAAATCGGTTCAAAAATACCAGAGTTACAGTGTGACAAAGGTCATATATATATATGGATATATATATATATATATATATATGTGTGTGTGTGTATATATATATATATCAATTTTGAACGGAGGGTGGTTTCGGGGTCTGGGGGTCATGATCGATGAAAATATACCAAAAATTTTTTAAATCGCTTTCCTCCGAACGGCTGCAATAGATAGCTTTTTGTAATGAAAGCTACCTAAAAGAAACATTCAGTTCATGCGCTTGTTCCGACTGGTGCTGCTGTCTGCGCTAAAGTATAACAATAGTTATAGATTCAATATATAAACTACAAACAATCTATTCTCTTGTCGAGCGTTCACACCTTGCATTGACTATTTTATTCACAAAACATATTTCCTTGTATAAACATTTTTACACATAAATTTTATTATGAAAATTTTTATGTATTTGCTTTACTCACAAAAAAAAAAAAAAAATAAATAAATAAATATTTAAGTTTTTTTTCGGGTGCGAGGCCTTCCTAGGCGCAAGGCCCTGTGCGGCCGCACCTGTCGCACGCCCCTAAGAACGGTTCTGTAGGTGTGAGGTAAAGGAAAATGCAATAACTTTGAAAAGAAATATGTTCGTACTTTCACTGGAAAAAAAAAAAAAATGCCAATATGTAAGTATACATTTTTTTTTTTTTTTTTTTTTTTTACAAAAAAGAAGAAAAAGACGAGGTTTGTAGTATAAATTTGGGGCCCCCTAAATTTCCGCGCTCGTGGCGACTGCCCCATCGCCTCCCGCTTCGGAAGGCCATGCTGAGACATATATAAATCTGACGGCATAGCAAATTGGATTAAGCTGTCAGCCTTGTCAAGTTATGCTAATATATTATCATTGTGCAAGAAGTTCATCCAAGCCAAGACTGACAAACTATCTGAGTATTAGGAATAACCAAATGTAAATAAGGAAATGTGTCTTCTATGGCTTGCATTCTGACAAAAAAATGACGTTTTACAATACAACAAAATGATTAAAAGTTCTTGATAGTATATAGCTCTTATTTAAGTATAAAAAGCAGAATTAAATATTGGTTAAAAATATTTTAAAGACTGAAATCAGTACTGAGACTGAAGGTCTTGCACCCATGTATAACATTTAAAATTTTCCAATTTGTACCTTCAATGTAAAACTCTGCCATGTGGCAATATTTAGATTTTATTGGCCATTTTATCCACAATCGTGGTGAATGTTAACTTTGTGCATATTTCTTAACAGGATTGGAATTAATCGATTACTTTTTTAATCGATTGATCAGTCGATTAAACATCCAATCATGCGAAATTGACGCCTAATTCAATTTATCATAGTTGAAATTGAAAAAGTAATTGCTCTTTAAAAAGTTTTTTATGATTCATTAAATCTGCATGAATTCAATCTGGATTAATTTAATCGTGATTAATTTAATCATTAATTACATAGACGAATATTAACTATGACTGCCCTGTTTTCTTTCTTAAATTCGCTTTCATTGCAACGAAATTCTTTTTAAGAGTCACTATACGATTTTCATTATTGGATATTATACAGAGTCACACAAAATTATTCATATAAACCAAAATCAATATGTTTAAATTATTTAGGGTATTAGGTACAAATGAAACCTTTTAATGAAACTGATATCTTTTTCATAATTATTTTAGGCAAATAGGAGCGATATTATCAATCCTTTGTTAGTCACAAATCGATGGTGATAGTCACTGCTCCATCATAGACTACACATTATGTCGGTGCCACTACCTCCAATGGATGCAGAAACGAAAAGGTTCTAAAATTGCGAATTTTATGATATTGATAGGGCGAGAAACTTGAAATTTGCATGATGGTAATTACTTAAAAGTTTTAAATGGTATGTGAGAATAGTTTCTAAAAAATTTGAAAATTAAAACGGTGAAATCAGCAAAAATGTTCTAAAAACGTCCAAAATTACGATTTCAATGGAATTTTTATAGATAGAAAATTTAAATTTGACGTGGCTGTTACTTTTAATACTAGACTCACAGAACAGTTAAAAAGTTTAAACATTTAAAATGTTGAGATGAATGGCGAAAAACGTTCAAAAAACGTTTAAAATTACGATTTTTACGGAACTGTTAAAGATACAAATTTGGAATTATACGCGGTTGCTACTTTTAAGACAAAAATATATGCGCATTACACTTTTTTAAACTGAAATATAAAAAGCTGCGGGAGAAACAGCGCCTTTTACCGGGAAATATAAGAAAATTTCATAAAAATGTATTTTTTGTGTTTTCGTGAATGGCAGTAGTTTTCAAGTTAAAAATAGGAAAGATTTATTTCAACTTTTTTATACGTTTCTAGTGTAGTGACTCCTAACGGAAAAAATATTTTTATCCATACTTAACGACCAGTGCTGAATTCAGAGTGTGACCCCCCCCCCCCCCACACACACACACCCGGAGCAATGACATATCCCTTCCAGGAAGATTTGAGAATTTGTATTTATAATGGTCAAAAAACGCAATCCCCCCCCCCCAGAAACTCTACAATGCAACCCCCCCTGGAGCCACAAAAATCCCTCCCCGAGAAAAATGTCCGAATTAAACACTGTTAATGACTAAAAATAAAATCTTAAGGTTTGTGTACTAAGTGTATTTCTCTTAATTGTAACTGATTTAAACTTTGAAACGAAAAAAAAAAAAGATATATATATATATATATATATATTTTTATTTTAATCTAATTAAATATAAAGAAATCATCTATAAATATTATTTATTAAACAAATATTTTTACAGTGCACAGTTACATACTTTTAGACAATTTTAAAACAGTTTAAAGAATTGAAGAGGAAAAAAGTTTCTGCATCAGATAACTGGTTTGCAGCTGCAAATTGCGTTTAATAAATATACTACTAAATTACGCCTACATTACGGTAACATACTGAATAATGCTTATATCATAAAAAAAAAAACTTGTAACAAACTGAAGAAGAAGGTCTTTTGTAAAAGAAAAATGTAACAGTTTGATGTCTACTTCACATCATAAAAGCGTAAGAATAAATCATAAGGGTTGTTTTGCATCTCCACTTCTTCTCGCCAAAGCAAAATTTTGTACCATAATCAGAGCAATCAATTTCATTTAAATACTCAAAAATTTTCAGGAATATTTTCACAGTACATTTACGTACTTTCAGACATCTTTGAAGTATTTTAACGAATTAAAGTAAAAAAAAATAAAAAAACATCTGTTTTTGTATGGGATAGCTAATTTGTTGCAGCACATTTTGTGCAAATAATCATACTAAATTGTTGTATATCATAAGAAACTTATAACAAGCTGAAGAAAAAAGAACATTGTATAGGCAAAATTCAACAGTTCGATGTTGGCTTTACATCATAAAATTGCGAAAATAAATCAGTAGATTTGCTCTTTATCCCCCTCCCCTTTTTCTTACACAAAAGAAACCTTCAAAATATACTAACAAACCAGTTAATTTCAATAATATACTCATAAAATTTCATTCATGTGCCAAAAACCGAACGACGTTTTAATTGTTCTTTCAACTAAATGCATGTTTGATAATAGTGTATTACTAATACAACTAATTAATTATTAATGCTACTAATTAATAAATGCCCTTTTATGACTTTTACAGTTTAAAAATATTTTCGAAACACGCACTTGGACCTTATTTTTTAAATGGTCTTTCTTTTTTTGTAAAATGAATAATTTTGTTCGATTTCTTGGCATTTTAATAAAAACAACTGAGCGTTTTATACATTAAACAGATTTAAATGGTTTCGTGAATTGGCAAAAGAGTAACAAATTTTGATTTCGAAACAGTCTCATGTTTCTTTTAATTAAGTATAAATTTTCAAAACTGTAATTTTTTCTGTTATTTACAGTATTAATATAGTCACTATATCATATGTATATACGTAAATAGAAATATCTATATATAAATTTACATATTTTAAATAAATTCATAATCATGAAAAAACAATAAAGTTGAACAGAAGAATTGGGAGGTGTGTTCTTTATTTGAGAACTCTGTTAAAAATGACAAAATGCGAGTTTATACTAGCTATTGGGAGACGGAAATACCAGTTCAGGCTGAAAATTCATAGAATTCAAAATATCATAATTCAATATGTTTTGGTCATACAAAGATAATTTATTTTTCTTTGACTTTTTAAAAAAGGGATACTGTTGGTAACAAGATATAACATACCTTAAATATCTTGTCTTCACAATTTAATCAAGTTTCAAGTGATAAAATAATGAAAACACACTAACTATTTTTTCCTCCCAGTTATCCGGCTCCACCCTAAAAATTAGCCAGCATATGGTTATTTTTAAAAGTAATTTAAATTATTCTTCATTACTACTTTCTTTTCAAACATATTATACGATAAATTTTGAAATGTAGATAAATTAATCATCGTGGCGAAAGAAAACATCCTCTCTCGCACTCGGGCAAAACCGATAAGGGATTAAAATAATGCCAGGTGTAACAAATTTTTGTCCAAAATTCACTCTGAAATTGTATTGCCTACATGTCTGTATTCTGTTTAAAATGCATTCTACTATAATTTTATCAATGTAACAGAATTTTTATAACGTAAATTTCATAATTTTCAGTTAACCTGATTTTTTTTATTTTGACGCCTTACTTAAAAAGTAAAACATATATAATTAATATTATAAATGTTATAAAAAGAGAGATACAAATTCCTTTTTCAAAAAAAAATTAAAGGCTTTATTTATACTGTACAAATGCAACACATGAAGTTGCAAAGCAGCCGATATTGAATTAAAATCTGCCTGTCCGTTTTCAGTTTTTTGTACTCATTTGTGTATTCCTTGAACATGGAATGTTGGGTAATGTCAAAAACTTAAATTTAAGAAGTTTTTTTTTACTTATTATTTTTTCTGTTTTTTAATCATTGCTTAGTATATAATTATTCATTATCTAGTTTTATTTAGATAACCTTTACTCCAAGTTGCAAGTACCAACTGTTATAGAGCGGGTGACGTGAATAAAAGTGACTCGGGCATAGCATTACGAGAAAAAATATGACGTAGGACAATATTATTAATACTAAATAAAATAATGACTAGCCTGTCCCGCCTTATCTTGGTATGATATAAAAAGCAAGAGACGCCAATTCCTAATTATGATGGCACTATCACATTTTGCAGTTACTGCATGAAACTTTAGTATGTTGTTTATCTTGACTAGTACGAAATAAATATTTCCATCTACCGCGTGATATCTCGGTATGATATGAGCAGAAGGGGAGCGAATTAGGAAACTGACGGTAGTATCTCGACATCAAGTTTTGAGATGAAATAGTTGCCAAATTAATGTTTTAACAATCAAATTTTTAAATCTTTCGTTTTGAATGCAAGAAAACACCATTTACTCATGTTTTCTTCAAGGCTATGGAAGAAAGATAGCTATAAGGACAGACGATTTAAGCCCCCTCATCTCACCTGAAAATTTGACGGTAATTTTCGTCGTGTTAAGCACGCCGGCTCGAGGAAGGTGAATAATGATAAAATGCGAATAAAAGGCTTTAATATCAGAAAGCCCCACAGGCTTCAAGCTCACTTATTACTCACACATTGGTCCTGTTGTTCTCATATCTTACCAAGATATCACGAAGCAGAATAAATATTTTATGAGTCTGGTCAAAATCTGCAACATGTAAAACTTTCATGCCAAAAATCGATAAAATGACTGGCAAAACCGCGAATTGGCGCCCTGTTCTGCTAATATCTTAGAAAAAATATCACAAAGCAAATTGAATTATTTGTAGCATTAATATGCATATTCAATACTTTAAAATTTCATATTGAAACTCGATTGCACGATATATCCAAAATGAAGAAAGGGTGCGCTGTTATACACATATTCTACTGAAATATATCGTGAGGCACATTGAAATATTTATATTGTACTAATACAATAATTACAACATAAAATTTCCTGCCGAAATTCTATAACATGATAGTGTCGTAAAAATGGCGGATTGGCAAGCCGTTCTGTTCGTACCGATCAAAATATAAAGAAGCAGACTGAAGTATTTGTATTGTACTAATCTATATCTTTAACGTGTCACAATTTAATGCCGAAACTGATTAACATATTAGTAACTCTAAATGATGATTTAGCTCCCCGTTTCGCTCATATCGTACTAAAATATCACGTGGCAGATTAACACTGTTTAATGTACTCTTGATAATATGTTTCTAAATAATTAATTCATCTTGAAACACACTGCCGTAGTAACTTATAGGATAATACAATGAAAAAGTGCGTCTCAATTGTACTACATGACGTCATATTCTGCCATTAAATTTAGTCTGCCGGGAATGTGGGGAATCCTACCAAAATATTTTAAAACTAGTTTCTTTAAGCTTTAATTTTGCATTAATTTAATCTCGGCACTCAACGACGTTAAATTAATAACAAAATGAGAAATTTTACTCTGCTACTCATATCGGAATAAGTTATGCCATGGCAGATGATTCATTTATTTAACTATCGTTTATAATCTAGTCCCATATCATAATTTCATATCTTTTAACTGGATTACGTAGTCATTTTTGTTGCCACCGCCTGTTTTATGATATCAAATGTGAATTTAAAAAAAAAGGGAAAAAGAGCAGGGAAGAAAAAGAAATCGCCCTCTATCGCGGAATATAAGAATTAAGGAAAAGTTGTGGGACAATATGCATATAAATATTTCGATTAGAAACAATACCATTATTAAAGACATTCATTTATAATATAAATACGAAGATTTCCATTATATAGGGAAACATGCTAGAGTAACGCCCACTGGTGGAGCTTCCTGTTTTTAAAAAAGAAAACTAACAGCTAAAGATGTGCTAACATATATTAATATTTTTTTGGGCGGCGCTGTAAAAGAAAACCCTCTATATACACACATACTCTAGATACACACTCTTCAGGAGAAAAAATTGCTATGAGTGATTGTAACAAAATACTAAAATTACATTATAGTAGCGTTCCACAAACACCGCATTTAACACATATTCGTTTAATCAGTAGTTTCATAAAATATTTTCAAAAATTCATGCCATAAAATCGTTTTATTAGGATTATATAAATCTGTATATATATACGGTAAATATCAATTTTATCGATTCTCTATAAAAATAAGCACTTATACATTCATTGCATTCATATATAGATTTCTCCAATCAAAAAATATTCAGAACCTTGTTTAAAAGAAAATCGAGTCATCCCGTGCCCGACCAGAAAGAATCAAAACCTTTTCGAAACCGAACCAAATGCAAAATATTTAAAGACAACCCTGTCCAAGACAAGACCCGATGCAGGACCCTAGCAGCGATCAAGGATGATTAAACCAGAAGAAGCTTGGAAAAAAGATAAAATAAAGGCCTCAAAGCCAAAACAATGCATGAAGTTTTTAATCATAAATCCTTCATTAGATTGACTATTTTGATTGAGCATTGATTTAATCGTAAAAAAAGCAAGCGATTACATCAAAATAATCATTGGTAATTAGTCTGTGAGTAGGATTTAATTGATTTAATCGTAATCAAAGCATTGATTACATTAAAATAATCACTGATCGTTAGTTTATGAGTTGGATTGAAACTAAGTGTAATCGGCCAATCTTTAGTCAATGTTAAAAAATTAATCGTTAGTTTTCAATCGTTAATCTAATTAAAATTTTGCACAACCCTGTATCTTAACCCCCTCACTGACAAGCCCGTGTTAATACGTTCACTAAGCTCCAGGTTTCACTGCAAGACAAGCAATATTTAAAGTAATATAATTCTATTGATTTAATGTATTTTGAATACATTGAACAATGATTAATACTTCCAAGGATTGCATTCATATTCGTTATTAAGTTTTTTTATAAAATGTTCAAAGAATCATTTTTTTAGCATTTAAAACAAAATGCAGAGAAAACAACGTTACAATTTTGCCCTTTTCCAAGACAGTCGGAGGGTTAATATAGCCTATCTAGGAACATTTTGTTAAATGGGATTGCTGCACGGTCCGAAACATTTAAAAGCAGCTATGATCCATTAAATGTCACAAAAAGATATTTCTTTTATTTTCTTCTTTGATGAAATTTAATATTTTTTTTTAATGTATTAGAGATTATCAATAGATTTTGAGCTTTACTATATCTCCTGGCTAATTGTCAATTCAAAACAACATGCCGTGAAATCAGCATACGAAATAATTTTTTTTTATCCGCGATACTATAGTATTTTCAAAATTGAAAAAGACAGGTGAAAAGACGACGCATATATTTTATTTTCTTTCGGAACAATAATTAATTGCAAATTGATAAGGAAACGACGAATTTAAACACTAAATCCATCATTATAGCGACTTTCTGCTCTCTAAGATGTAAACAAATAAACGCGGATTATCTACCTATTGAAACCCACAGCACTTCGCACTCATTGGTCGGATGGATCGCGACTACTGCCACTTACGATGTAACGCCAAACCTACTCACTAATCACAGACGAGAAAATTAGCAGAGAGATAGAGTTTTTCTGAATGGTTGACTGGTTTCGTTTTACGCATTAACGGGAAAAGAAAATGACAGAATTATCAAATAATAAAACGAGTTTTCCCAGAAAAAAGGAAAGTGTTATTCACTTCATCTCAAACAGATTCATATTATATATCAGTTTAAAGAAAATCGCTCAAGCCATTTTCGAGAAATCGAAATTAGGAATTTGTACCACCTCTTTTGCTTTAAAAATGGGTATTTAGATCTCAAAATATACTGCACGTAGAAATGTAAAAAATTCAGAATAGGATTAGACTGCAGATATAAGACTGTTAAAAAAAAATCAGAATAATAAGAGCTATATTTGCTGAGTTATTGTAAGGCGGCTTTTCGCGTTTTCTTTGAAGTCGAGTTAGCTGTATATATGAGTTCCGCCATCTAGGAATTCTACGATACGATTTTAGGCTTAAGGCTGCGTCACTCGGAATACTATCGTCTTCCATGATAATCACTAAGAAATGTACCTATGGAAATGTAATATGATTTTATAAAAAATTCTAGACACAATCAATTTGAAGTGTATTGTAAATTTATCCTATCCGAGACCCGTGTAAATGTTAACTTAAGTGCAAATAGAGTTGTATTTCACAATCGTCTTCACACGATAGAGATAGACTTGAAAAAAGATCATGCTTGAAAACTATTTTTAAAACGATAAAAATTCAGTAAACGGCTATACAGTTTTCAAACAAATTGCAATGTAGTTTACAAATTGTATTTGAAAGTACATTTTTTTATCTATTCGATGTTGTGAAAATTTAAAATGTGCTACGCTTAGAAATTGAAAAAATAAAAGCGAAATTTGATCGTTTGCTTTCGGAATTCAATAAATGGCGTCACCATTCCGCACAGACACGTTTTTCTTTTATAATATAGACAGATAGCTAGATAGATAGATAATGCTGGCAGTGGATATTTCAGGAACGTCGGTGTATCCGGCATTTACGTTATCCGGCCTGCTATTCCAGCACAATATTCCAAATAGTCGGAATTTTACTGTATTTAGTTTTTAGTTAAATGTTTCTTGTAATATTTCTATGGTAAATTTTCGGTAACATTTTAAATACAAAAAGACAAAAATAAATTAGTATTTGTTTTATAATTTTTTTTTCTGAGTTTCTGGTGTTATGAACTGAGTCAGTCTTTTTCAGGATGGAACTTCGATTACAAGATGGGCTTTATGTAAAGCAAAAATAAAATAATTTTCATTTATTGTATTAACACAATTGAGGTTTTTTATTTTATTGGCATGAAATAAAATGAAAAATCATTAATTGATAAATTTATTTGCAAAAGTTATTCAGGTTGCGTTTTTTCCTTTTGTATAATCAATTTTCAACGAATTATTACAACGTCTAATACTACACACCGAGTTGTAACGCAACGAATTTTTATAGAGTTGTTTTATGGTACTGGATTCAGCAACTTTTTTCCTTTTGAAATTAAAATTTGGTTAAATGGGATAGGTACAGAGATGAATCTATGTCTTTTATTATTACTTTCAATCTTCAAAGATGTCGCTATAATTCTGACAATATTTTTATTTAGCCGCATTTCATTATTTGTCTTTAACTGAAAGCCTATATAACTCTAGATCGCAAAGTGTATAAAGACATATCCATGGCTATCATTGCGTAAGAATAAGTGATACCTATTACTGAAGATAATCGTACAATCAGAGAATGACAGCTATATTAGTCCTCGTGATAATATCTTCTGCTGAAAGGAAACATATTCAGTAAAGCTGCTGAAGATATTAAAAAAGAAGAAAAGCAACGTTTAAAAATGCACAAATACATAAAATCACAAACAGCTGTTTCGAATCTACTAGCGAAATTCTTCTTCCGTGAACGTGTGCTAGAAAAGGCAAGGTTGGGCAAAGTCTTACATACTCGATACGGGTAGGAAATGCGCTAAAAACAACCAATAAGAGAGAAGCAAAACAAACGATTGAGTGGACAAGCAGCCACATCTACCGGAGAACGAGAGAAAAAGAAACCAAAAAGGGGGAATTAAATTAATGCTTTCCAAATACTTGGAAAATCAGGAGTCAGGATAAGTCATTGACTAAAGAGTGAGAATTTTTAATGATGTGGTAAGCTTCCCAAAAATCAAGATCACGTTAGAAGAACATTTTTGGATAATGATGGCTAAGGAAAAATCGAACCTATGTTGAAAAGACTAACAATGTTGAGCAATAGAAGGACGTTTAAGTTCCTGATTTTTAACATAACCTTCATGCTCTTTTAAACGAAATCTAAGAGCACGTTTAGTCTGGCCAATATAAGAAAGACCACTCTGGCAGGAGGTTTGGTAAATGCCCCAGTTATCTAGACGATCAATGGGGGTGTTTGAGATTTGAAAAAGAGATTTTGTTAACAGGAGAAAAATAACATTGATATATTTTTAACATTGATGTATTATTCACAGTTATACATTATTATTTACTCTGATTCCTGTAATAGTAAAGAGCCTTACGCATATAACTTTTATTCTTATGTTAACACAACTGGGTGTTTTACTTTATGTACGTGAAATAATTTTTTTTTCTTGAATCAACGTTTGAAAGAGTTTCAGTTTGTAAAAGTTATTCAGGGTACTTTTTTTTCCTTTTCTAAAATCTATTTTCAATGAACTATCACAACAACAAATAATGCACAACGAGTTGTAACGCAAAAAAATATTGTAGAAATGTTTTATGATACTGGATTCAGTAATTAAATTTATTCTTCTGAAATGACATTTCGGTTAAAAGGGATAGGAATTGAGATGAATGGATGTATTTTATTGCTACAATTAATCTTCGAATATTTCGTTATAATTCGGACAATATTTTTAAGGAGGCGCATTTCATTATTTGTTTTTAACGGAAACCCTCTATATTAAACTGGATCACAAGTGTCTGAAACATATTCACGGCTCTCTTTGCGTACAATGTAAGTGATACCTATTATTGAAGATAATCGTACAATCTAAGATTGACAGCTATATTAGGCCTCGTGATAATAGCTTCTGGTGAAATTAAACGTCTTCAGCAAAGCTGTTGAAGTTGTCATATTACAGACAGTTCAGTACTTCAAACATTTACCACTGATATATTATTCACAGGATATACATAATTATTTACCCTGAGAAATGTAACATTAGACAGCTTTTTTAATAAAAAACAAATTATTATACGTAAACATGATATATAGTTTTCTAGTCATTTGAATATTATTGTATTGATGAGGGGCTAAAACTTAGGCCGAAACGTTTGCATGTTTAATTGTATATTTATTTATGTAATTTTTACTTGTATGTATGATGAATTGTAATATATATTTTATCTTTTTAGTTTTGTATATCATACGTTAAACAATGTTTATATATTTTAATATTACGTACAATTTTGGGCATCTTTCAAATATGTTTGCGAAATTGTCTTTCTTGGCTATACTTGTGTTTTTATCTCCAAACTCTAAATAGCGTTGAAATGTTGTTTTTTGGAAGGGTAATGCACATTTTTTAGTTTGGTAATCTGACACTTTATATTTCAGTAATAGCAATTTAAAATTTTTAATAAAAGAACATACTATGAAATTGACAACTTAATGTGACACTGAATACAACAATTGTGACAAACTGTTTTTTTTTATTTTATTAGAGATAATTAAAAATAAATTCGCTTACAAAAATCATATAAGTGGGGATTTTTCGTTTACATATGCGGAAATAGCAATGTTTGAAGGTTCATATTTAAAGTACATTAGACTTTTTTTTGAGTAATTTTCAGCAGAACACGTGTATAGCACAGCAGTGTATAGCTCATATATATAGCTCACCAGAACACACTAAATATTTTAATATATCTCTTGTTCTATCCAGTGATAATTTTGAAAAAGTCTCATTTTTTAACACTAGAATGGCGGTAAGGGGCCATTATGGACCCAACCATATGGATATATTTCGATTTGAACCAGAAATTTCTTTATAAAATAAGTTTAAACGACACAAAGGAAAAAAGGGCTAGTTAAATACAGTAAAACCCCCTAAAGCGACCACGTTCCGTTCCAATAAAAATGGTCGTTCAGAGAGGCGGTCTCTTAATGTAAGTCATGTTTAAATTTAGATTTTAATTGTTGAAAAAAAAGCTAACAATTAACGTTACTAAAATTTATTTTTCACACTAGGAAAAAATATAAAAATTTAAGTATCAAAACAAAAGTTAATTACATAAGTTAATTACTACAGAGTTTAAAAAACGAATACATTTACGTTTGCTTCGATTTTATGGTTGTATCTTTTATAACTTTTATTTCCATGTCCTTTCGAAGTTCAGAAAATAAATGCAATTTCTTTTTTTTTTTTTTTTTTGTACGGGAACAATTAAGGACGATTTCATTAATTTATCTATTTCTTTGAAATTTTCCTGACAGAATAGGGCAAGGGAGTTTATTGACTGTCATTCTTAATTTGTCACGAGAGTTAAATCCATTTCCTAAAAAGGTACAAAGGGGTTTAAACACTTAAAGTTTACCAGAATTTAAAAGAAATCTAAACTTAGTTTAGAAGTTTGATGAATAATGCGCTCCTCGGAATTAGTTTTCTAATAAAACATTCTTCAAGCGACCATGGAAAAACGGAATTTGTTTCATTTTCTTCAAAGAAATTGGTAGCTCATAGAGGAAGTTCATCTGGGATGGTATCTGAATGGAGGTAAAATTAGTATTGAGCCAATGGGAATAAATTTCGTTCCATGAAAAAATGGTCGTTCAGGGAAGTGGTCGCTTAATGGAGGTAGTCGCACAGAGAGGTTTTACTGTAAGTTAAACAGTTTTAAATAAAAATTCTGGTATTAAATCTTTTTATAAAACTTGAGTAAAAATTTCCGTCTTTCTAGTGTGAAACATTTTTCCAAGAAACTAAAAAAAAAATCAAGACATCAGTCGAATAAAAAACAGTACTACTGATATGTGTGAAATACTGATTTATTTTAGAACAAACAAACACCCAGACAGTATTGAAATTTTCATTGTATCATTGTACTGCTTTTAAAATGTAAGGGGTATTTTTCTAACAACAGTCACAGCGATCATGTCAAAAAATAAAAAATGAGTACTTCTCCGTTTTTGCCCATATTTTCTTTTACGCTCACTACATTTTATTTGTGGATATCACATGCAAAGTTTCATGTTCCATGTACAAGAATTTTGAGATAGACAAACACATGTGGATCGCAATTTTTAAAAAATCCAATAGTGTCTTTGATTCCGAAAATAGAGGAATGCCGATGAAATTTGAAGTCATTTCCGTTGAAAAAAAGATACCAAATCAGGCAACAGAAACTTGTGAGGTATTTTTTTTTTATTATTAGAGTTGAGTAAAATAAATTTAGGGTTTTAACAATTGTAAATTTACTTTGTGTCATTTCTCCTTTTATAAGGGAAAATTTTTCACGTAATTTTTTCATGCAAATTTAAAGTTACATATATAAATTTCCTTTTCTTGCGCTGCAACTAGTTGAAATGAAATTAATGCATACGATTCTAAAAGGAATATTGTAGTTATTTAAAAGTTTGTTTCCATTTTATTTCAAGAATTGTTGTTAATGTTAGAAATGAAATTTTGATAACAGTTTCAACAAAAATATGGAAATAATAATATTTATATATTTTAAATCATTTGTTATTAATATTAATAAGAGTTCTATAGTAAAACTATGTGGATGATTGGTAAAAGTTTAGTTAAAAAATAATGATTTGATGTCGATATGTTATTTCGTTGGAAAATATCGATTTCCATATAACAATGTGTAACCATGGATTTTCAGTGAAAGTACTTTTGCACTTGATTTAAATAACATTATGTGTACAAATAACTGTATTTAAAGCACCAGTGTTCTAAAGTTGTTAAAGCACCATTCTTATAACCAGGTTTATAAAGGGTTAAAAAAGAATTGCTGCAAACTTTACTTCCGGAACAGTAAAATGCTGCTATAATAAATTTCAAGCGATCTCAACTGATGTAGTATTGTCACATTATGCATAAGTTTCAGCTTTAAAAGCATATTCTTTGTTTGTCGTACCTCTAAAATTGTCTACTGGAAGAAGAAATCGCGAAGAGACACTCAGGTTTTTACTGATTTAGTCAAAATATTTGCACATTTTATTTTCTAAAAAATATTTCTATTTGTCCGAACGTTTCAAAATTTTTGTAGGTGCTATAAATCTGGTCTATCGAGATGCTCTAAAAAGATTGTGCTAAAATGGGACGTTTTGTTTCTTTTAGCGTAGAAAAAATATTGGCTCCGTGAGGCGCGAAGTGACATGCATTCGCCGGTTCATTTGAAATGGTCAGTCTGCATAAATTTAAAAACCAATTGCACCATCGATGAAAAAAAAGTTTCTGCTTTAAGAGAATATTTTTGGTTTGCCGGTACATCTAAAATGGCGTCCTGGAGGGCATTTAAATAAGGGGGAAATACGATTTTGGAAAAATTACACTTTTTTAAAAGATTTTTCAAAGGGTTAACTGCGAGATTTTTTTTCAATTTGATTGCGGCATTTGAGCCGTAAAAGTAAGAACCTTCGGAATATGTCTTTCAATTTTAAATGAACTGAGCGGTATGGTTGAGTTGGATTAAAACAAAACAACAACAAAAGTAAACAAAAATAAAGTCGAAAAAAGTTTCTTTGCTCGCTCCTGATACGTAAATGGGTTTGTGCGCACGCGCAAGTGCTTTCCTTGCCCTAGAATCAAATAGATGACTTTTTGATGAGAGTGAGTAACGTTGTTTAATTAATAACTCAACTAATTATTAGAAATTTAAAATTCTGAGTCCCAGGTGCATCAGTAGAAACTTTGGGCTAACCTCACAAAAATTTGAAGTTTCGTGCGTCATGTAGATTTTCCTAGCCATCGCACACATACACACACAAACACACAAAGAGAGAGACAGAACGAAACTTTTATAGGTACAGTGCTTGTCAAAAATTTAAGCACAATATAAAATTTCAAAATAATATTTTATTATTGAATGAAAGTTACTTTTCTTTTCCCATGACCTACAAATTGTAGTTTTAAAAAGATATTTAACAGATTTATGCTTTAAAAATTATCTCAAATAATAGAATTTATCAAAAGAACAAAAATAAGTGTGTCAAAACTTTAAGAACAGTAGTTCTATAGTCTTTAGTAGAATAGGAATTAAAAAAAAAATAACACTTGATTATTGCTTCATTTCGCTGAATTACTTTAAACATACGGTCTTCCATTGATAAAAGGAGATTCTGTATTGCTTTTCGTTCAATTTAAACCCGCATTCTCGATGACAACTATCAAATCTTTAGCTGAAGAATACTGCTTTCCATTTTTATAAACTACATGAGTGAGAATACCCCACATATTTTCTATAGGATTTAAATCAGGGCTAATTGCTAGCCATTTCAAAAAAGATACTTTTTTCGACTTAAGCCACGTTGAAGTTGAGTTTGAGGTATGGATAGAAGCAGTATCTTGTTGAAAAAACTATTTTTCTCCCCCAAAAAACTCGGCAACAAGGAGCAAATGATTGGAAAGTGTCTCTTGATAGTTTTCAGCGTTTTCAGGACCACTGATGAATGCTAGAGATGTCGGACCATTGAGAGATATAGCCCCCTCATATCATTACACAACCATCACCATGTTGTCGGCTAAATATACTTCTAGGTTCTTTGCAGAGATCATGCCAATAGTATTTTAACACATCAGGGCAATCGAGGTTCCATTTTTTTTTCATCACTGAATAGGACATTCATCCACTTATCACCAAATGACATATACTCTTTGGCCCACTGTAATCTAGCTTCTTTATGGTGTCGTGGCAGACATGGTAACCGAGCCATTTTACGTTTTTTGATGTATTCCGATTCCAAAACACTTCTATGAATAGTTTTTTTCAATATTTGTCCTCCAACTGCAGGTTTTATTTGCGAAAGAGTTTAAGCCAAGTTTCTGATGCGGCGGTCTTTGCGCAAAGTAGTCACTCGTGGCCTTCCTGAATGGATTTTTTTTTAATTATTACAACGAGCCAAAACTTGATGAATACCTCGTTTTGATCTTTTTAATGCACTTGCAATTTCAGAAAGAGCATTTGCAATTTCAGATGTTTTGCTCTCACACTACATATATTTATCACCTCCTCCTCTGAAAATTCTTTTGACTTATGCATTTTGTAATAACTCAAAAACGACAATTGACTGCTTCTTATACACCCAGAAATCGTTTGCGTGCGCAACCGCTTACATCAGTTTTTAAAATTTGCATAAAAACGATTTTGTGCTTAAACTTTTGACACGGATATTTTTGTTCTATTCTTAAACTCCATGGTTTGAAATAAAATTTAAAAGATAATTTTATTGAATATGGTGTTAAAACTGCTATTATTAACATACACAAGACATATATTGAAATAAAGCGAATATTTAAAGTTTTATTTTTAAATTGTTATTGTAATTAAACTATTGACACGTACTGTATGTGTTTTCGTTTGTCCCTTGACAAAAATTTGAAATATTCGATATTCAGTTTTTGTCCAGCTTATTTATTCTACACAACATACTTTATTCTAGCGTATCACGTGCAAAGTGCAAGTTTGAAATATTAGAATATCGATGTAGATAAAAACATTTGATTTGAAAATTTTCAAAGAAATCGATAGCGAATTCTCTGAGAGAGAACTCTTTGATTGTGAGGATTGAGGAATGCAGTTGCATCTAAAAATAGTGGGTTTGTTTACAAGAAAAGCTACCGATTAATGGTGCAGAAACCCAAGAGGTATTTTCTCGATTTAGAATTGAATAAAATAAAAGTAGGTCTTATAAATTGTAAATTAACTTTGAGTTTATCCTTCTTTACTTTCTTCTATCTTGACAAGAAGAAAGTATTGGTTTCATGAAAATTTTCGAATTCCAGTTTTCGACGGATTTATACGTTTTATGGGTCAGAGATTCCAAAAAACATGTTTTTACAAAATGTCTGTCTGTGAGTCTGTCTGTCTGTCTGTCTGTCCGTCCGTCTGTCTGTCTGTATGTGACACAAATTTTGTGGGCGCTCTATCTCAAGAACTAATGCACGGAATTTCATAAAAATTTATATTCAGGTAGTTCCTGATATAGTTTAGTGCTGATTAGTTTTTGGTGTAAATCGCCTTGCAGGTGGCGCTGCTATGTAGCATTTTTCAGGATTTCCGCAAAAGCTCTATCTCAAGAACTAATGCACGGATTTTTATAAAACTTCAGATTCCGTTAATCCTTGATATGAATTGGTGCTGGTGGCGTTTTGGTGTAAATCGCCCAACAGATGCCGCTGCTATGCTGCATTTTGTAGAATTTACACGATTTTTGTAATAGCTCAATCTCAAGAAATAATGCACGGATTTTCATCAAACTTCAGATTCAGTTAGTGCGTGACATGAATTGACGTTTTGCCTCTTGTGATGTAAATCGCTCAACAGGTGGCGCTGCTATGCTGCATTTTTTTAAATTTCCGCAATAGCTCTATCTCAAGAACTAATACTTGGGTTTTCAACAAACTTCAGAATCAGGTATACCTGGCTATGAATTAGTGCTGTTTATGTTTTGGTGTAAATCGCTCAACAGGTGGCGCTGCTATGCAGCATTTTTCACGATTTCCACAATAGCTCAATGTCCAGAACTAATGCACGGATTTTCATCAAACTTCAGATTCAGTTAGTCCTTGACATGAAAAGATGTTTTGTACCTTTTCGTGTAAATCTCTCAACAGGTGGCGCTGCTGTGCTTCATTTTTTGTGATTTTCACAATATCTCTAGCTCCAGAACTAATGCACCGATTTTCATCAAACTTCAGATTCCGGTATACCTTAATATGAATTAGTGCTGTTTGTGTTTTGGTACAAATCGCTCAGCAGGTGGTGCTGCAATGCTGAATTTCTCAGAATTTCCCCTATAGCTCTATCTCAATAACTAATGTACGTATTTTCATCAAACTTCGAATTCAGGTATACTTTGATACGAATTGGTTCTAAATTGATGTAATTTCTTATACTATTTAAATGATTTAACTGACGGGATTTATGTAGAAGAAAGTTTTGTGATGGCCACAACATACTAGTTAAGTATTACAGGGATAGCCAATTTCCACACTATATATTCTAGGCGCTATAGCAATGCTTTTCAATGGCGCGGTTCGAAATATTATTCCGAAGCAGATTGGTCCTGATTAGTTTTTGGAGTAAATCGACCAACAGACGGCGCTGCTATATAGGTTTTTTTACAATTTCCGCAATAGTTAGTTCTATCTTAACCCTTAACCGGAATTGTGGGTCCATTTTGACCGGACAACGACAAAAAAAATTCGAGATATATATGAATAAAAGTTGATTTATATAGTACATGAAACTTTTTTCAATGCACTTATAACCCATCTAAGTGGTAATTTCATATATATTAGAAAATAACTTGGATTTTAATGAAAGGGTCCATTTGGACCCAAGATTCCAGTAATGTGGAACAATTTAGCGATTCCGGTTAAGGGTTAAAAACTAATGCACGGACTTTTATCAAACTTCAAATTCAATTAGAAGTTGACATAAGTTGTTGCTGATTAGATTTTGGCATAAATCACCTAACCGGTGGCACTGATATGTTTTATTTTTCAGGAAGTATTACCATGTATGAGATAGAAGAAAGTGTTGGGATTGCCACATCCAACTAGTTTACTAATAGGAAAAAAAATCAGAATATCATTTCATGGAAATTTAAACCTATGTAAATTGTGTTTTTTTTACGCTACAATTATTTGAAATATAATTTATAGCCAAAATATTTACGAAGAATATTTTTATTGTAATTTTATACCATTTTCCTTTTAATAATTATTTGCGACATTAAATTGACGTTTCCGATAAGGGTTAAAATGTGACCGATAAAAACGTTAAAAAATATGAAAAATAATCACTAGAAAATAATCGATCTTAGAAAATTAGCGATATATAATTTATATTTATATATGTGCTGTTGTAATTTAAATTAAAAAATTGGCAAGGAATTTCGATTACATTTTTCTGATATAATTTTAAAAAATTAAAAGAATTTGCACTTTTTGGGAAATTTTGATGTTTAAAATATAATGCACTTTAGTAAATATCGAAACATATGGAGAACCAAAATTTCTCAAACACTTTATAATGCGGATTTTTTTCTATAATTTTTAATTTATTAGTCGATGTAAATTACTTTCATGCTCACATTACTTTCACTATTCTGTTACATTTATTAGTTAAATACAATCTGTTACATTTCTGTTACAATTTCTTAGTGCAATTTTTTAACGCTATTTGCATAAAAATAGCATATTTAAATAATTTGTTGTTTAAAATGCTACATAAAAAATATTTTATTATATTTTATTGAGGACAGATGAAAAATATCCAAAATTATACTGAGTGAATTTAGTTAATTTATTTATCCATTGTTCATTGACATATTTTCAAACAAAGCAGAACCCATTGTTATAGAAAGTGATTCAAAAACAGCTTAACATTAAACTTTTTAAAATATTTGATAATATAGGTTGTAATTTTCTGTTCAGTCGGTATTCTTTCCTTTTTTAATAATTAAAGTTTATACGAGGGTGTATCAATGTTTTTTTCCTTACATAGAAATAATTAAGAGAAATTTATAAAATTTCTACATTGTATTAGTCTTTTTCTATATGTTCACCGTGCACAGTAACACATTTCTGCAAACGGTATTTCAAAGAGAGTGGGAGGATGTATTCCGGGAGGCGCAATAGTAGACCCAAAGGGGGTTATTTTTCTAACTTTTGTCACCCCCCATATGTGACATATTGTTGGAAAGGCCTGTGACCACTTATTCATACTATGCACATCCCGAGACCCTCCCCCCAATTTTATCCCCAGGGGGCATGAATGATGTCCGCAAAATTTAGAAAAGTGTCCCCTGGAGGGCAAATTTGGGGGATGGACTCGGGGGGTGCATAGCATGAATAAGTGGTCACAGGCCTTTCCAACAATATGTCACATGTAGGGGTCGATAAAAGTTAGAAAATGTCCCCTTTGGATCTACAGTAACGCCTCCTGGAATACATTCTCCCCCCTTTCTTTGAAATTACGGTTGCACAAATGTGTTACTGTGCACGGTGACTATATAGAAAAGGACTAATACAATGTAGAAATTTCATAAATTTCACTCAATTATTTCTATGTGAGGGCAAAAACCTATTGATACACCCTAGTATTGAGAAAAAGGGGGGGTGGGTTGGGGATTCAGAAGTAAGTATGCAAATTCAATGTACTACAACAGCAACAACGGAAGAAATTTTATTTTCACCTGAATTTTATTATTACAGAAATGTAGGTGAATATTTCAAGTTTTCTTACAGAAATTCACAGATGTTCTATGTGTGCATTCTTAGTCACACAACTCACAGAGATTGGTCATCCACTTCTGTCCGCACGCACACCAGGCTATCTGGAGCAAACGCAGTGATAGTGGATGTAAAACGTTGTTTCAATGCCGCTAGTTTAACAGGAAGAGAAGGGATACATATAATATATTTTACGCAGCCCCAAAGAAAAAAGTCACATGGTGAATTGGCATTAAGAGTCTACACTAGTCACTCTAAAAGACGCGGATGATAACAGTAATCCTATGGGGAAGTTATTTACAAATATCTCACTTGAACTTTGACATTTTCGAATGATTTTTTTGTATAAGATAGCTCAGGATGATCTACAACCGGTCTAGTTTTTACTTTTTCGATTTTGGTTATGGTTTTTTTTATATTACGGTAGTTTCAATTTCAGAACCGGTTCAAACCGATTCCGAAAGTAAAAGTAATTTAAAAAAAATATGAAACCAAAATCAAAAAAGTGAAAACTAGCCCGTTTGTAGATCGTCCTCAGCTATCCTAGGAAAAAAAAAATCATTCGAAAATATCAAAATTCAAGCGAGATGTTTGAAAATAACTTCCCTATAGGATTACTGTTATCATCCGGGTCTTTTTGAGTGACTAGTGTAGGATCTTAAAGCAGGCATTAAGTCATTAATTGGCTTTGTCAGGGTTTCTGGTTGGCCATTGATCAGTGGCATGTTGTAGCCAGCGCTTCGTACAATCCATCGGTCAGGAAGATGTTGATCGAGTTAATTTCTCACGATGCTTGACCAGTATGGGAGTACATTTTCCTATTTGAGAATAAAGTTGTTACTATCGTGCTGCAACTGTGGCTTCAACCAAACAACATATCCAGATAAGAGCTTCCCGTAAACTTTTTCTAAAAAAAAGGGAAGGGACCGTATACTTTTTTTTAATATACTACAGAACACATTTACATTTGTAGAATCTCGCAGCCTGTTGAACTCAAAATCTTGGAGTCTCGGTTCCAGAAAAGCGAACACTTTGCTTGCTTACCTTACAATTCACGAGAAATGTAGCTTAAGCGGTTGAAACTATTTGATCGGTGACATTGTCATTTTCAAATCGGTGCTGTATTCGACAAAAAATTCAAAGCACACTTTGGCTTATCAAGGTCCATGAGATTTTGCAATATCTGTACTTTGTAAGGAATCATTTTCAGCTTCTTTCTCAAAAGTTTCCAGATAAAGGGCTGTGAAATACGCACTTCACGACTTCTCTCTGCGTTTATTTCCCCCGAGCTTCGTTGCACATCCTCGCAAACTTTATCGAAGGCATCTGCTTATACACTCGGTCGTCCTGGCTTTCAAACATTGCACAAACAGCCCGTAGTTTAAGAGGTCTCAGGACTCTAAAATTGGAAAAAATTAAAAAAAGGACGTTTTTCAACATTTAATATCTTAAAATATATATGATTTAAAAACAAAATTTTAATTGGGTTGAAAGATATAAGTATGTTATTTCATTTCATGCATTTAAAAGATTGTAAGGTGCAGAATTAATATTTATAGTGGACTCTAAACTGCCAGACGTTTGTCTAGCAGAAAATTGGTATGACAGCTTACGCGCAGGATTACAAAATACATTTTACAACTAGAATGAAAAATTTGGTGGTCACTTATACTTCAGATGGTAATAATAGCCCTGAACCTAAATAAATTTGTATTTAAAGCATTTTTATATTTTTAATACAAAGTTGTATTTAACTAATGGAAAATTTAGAAAAATTCAACAGTGTAATCACCTAAAAAGTTTTTTTTTTTTTTTAAACTAGAATGAAATTTTTTGTGCCTAACTATAATTCAAATTAAAATAATTACACTGAACTTAAATAAATTCGTATTTATATTTTTAATAAAAAGTTGTATATTGCTAATACAAAATTTGGAAAATTTTAACAATATAGTCACCTAAAAAAATATTTTTTTAACAATAAAAATGCAATTTTAGGTTCAGGTTAAACAAACTAACATGAAACATATGTTTTGAAAATTTCATGAAAAAATATTGAGAAGTTTTTGAGAAATCCTGTGCGTTATGCCCAAAAACGTCTTTTGGAGCAAAATGACTTCAAAGTTTCGGAAATGCCGTTTTAGCTTTTGCGCGGGTATGATTCTAAAAGCCATAGCTTCTGTTTTAATGGGAATTTCAAGGGAATAATTATGTCAAAATCTTCAAAAAAGACAGGAGTTTAGCATTAAAAAAAAAAAAAAAAAATCGAAAATTTTGAAGCTTTAAGAGTCCTGGGACCCCTTAAATTCTTTTAAACCAATCATAAAGGAATTTTCTAGTTAGAGGTTCTTTTCTAAATCGTGTTTGAAAAAGCCTTGGCACACCTGTGACAGATTCTCTTTTGCGCAATTCGAGAATACAAAACGCCTAATCCACTGCACGTGCAACCATTTCTACTGAGTATTATCGTAACATGCTTCTCGTATCTATCACCAACTTCACTTCTTTTGGCAGCGGAGAAAAGAATCTTTATCAGTAAACTTACCTTACGGTTCGCATTTTGGGGATGTACCTTAAACTGTTCCTGTTTTACAGCATCTGGAAATGTATACTTACTTATATATCACCATTTTATGAACTGCATTATTGTACTATGTGTCTTGTAGCACTTTCCATCACAATTAAAATATGTATACGAGTTCCAATGTATACTTGGATTGCCACCTAAATTACAAATACTAGCCGTCCTTGGCGACCACTTTGATCTCCCTTAAAATTTATATTTGGGAAAGCATACTAAGCATTGTATCATGTTACTTTTATTCATAATTTAATTTACTTGGACTTCATTAAATATAGTTAATATAACCACTTAAGCTATAGTTTTAGTCGAATTAAAATATCTCAGTTTGTTGATTTTCTGTAAGTAAGTAAACCCTATTGTTTTACAATGGAAACCTATGGGAATTTACCGAAATATTAGAGATATCGACAAGTTGGAGACAAACTTGGCGACAAAACAGGGTCCCCCTATGGTACCCCCCCCCCTCATAGGTATGGAGATGCATTAAATGCTGTTCAGTAACCAATGAGGCGCGTTTCATTCGAGCGTTGCCAATAAACAATTAACAAATAATCGGGATTTCTGTTCCACATACGATAGCGTAATATTTATATAGATTTTGGAATTTCATTATAGAATGATCACTATGGAAAAATAAATGCGTAGCACTTATTGTTCGTTTACAGGGAGATACAAAAGCTATCGTTTGCATTATGGTCAATGGGAAAAATTGTTTATTCTGCTTTTTAATGAGGCTACTTCAAGCATAAGGAAATCGATGTACTTAACTGAGGTACTCCGTAACATGCTTTCTATAGAGTACAAAATGGTTATAGTTCGTTTACAGGGATACGCAAAATACTTCAATGTTAAAAATACTTTCTAGTATATTGAATGATGTTACAGTATTTCAAACATAATTAATTTTTTATATATTGCTGAGGTGAGGTATTCTGCAAAATGTTTTCCATACATTATTGAATCCTTAGAAATTATTGTTTACTTACACGGACACTCAAACACATATCATTGTATGAAAAAATCAGTTTCTTAACGATATTACAATACGAGCTAAAATATCTTAAAACACCATCAAAAACTTTTAAATGCGTTAGGCCTCACGAAAGACCTGAGGCATTCTTCGACAGGCGCAAAGAAGACGTGCTTCTACTATGAAAGCAACAGCAAGACTGAAATGATAGATAAAGGAAAGTAAACAAGCTGAAGAACCAGCCATTAGGAAAGTAGAACTTAACAGGCAGAAGACAACAGCCAATCACAGAAGAGTATAATCAAAACAAAAGAACACAGAGTAGAAGGGGAATAAGGAAGCAGCTTCTACTCTATGTTCTTTTGTTTTGATTATACTCTTCTGTAATTGGCTGTTGTCTTCTGCTTTCTTATTGCCTGTTGAGTTCTACTTTCCTATTGGCTGTTTCTTCAGCTTGTTTACTTTCCCTTATCTCTCATTTCAGTCTTGCTGCTGCTTTAATAGTAGAAGCACGTCTTCTTTGCGCTTGGCGAAAGACTCAGATCTTTCGAAAGGCCTGGCGCAATTAAAGTTTTTGGTGTTTTTTAAGAAGATCTTTTAGTTCTCATTGATACACACCAGTTTCAACTTATTTTCTTTAATATTGCAATAGTTTTGGAAACAGTTTCGTAATCTATCTTCTGATGTGTGACTTTTTTGGTCTTGTTTAATGGTTTTCTTTTTAAAAAAAACTCGATTTTCCAATAATTTTTGATCCGTTGCTATCTGAGTAATTGAAATTTTGCATTTTTTAATAATGATAAAATATTATTTTATTTTTAAATTTTATATTCTTTCCGTATTTGATTTTTCGACGATCTAATTGAAATTTTATGACTCAAAACAGTTTACTTCACAATTTTAGAGTTTACTTTAGAGATAAAGTATTAATTATTCTCTCGTTAGTGGTGGAAGGAAATGAGTTCGTATTGTGCGAAATAATGTGAGGATATCCGATTAAACAGACGTATGTCTAACGGTAATGCTCCGATTTTAACTAGAGACATGTATTTAATTAAGGTAAACCGAAATTAATATGTCCAGATTCATCCTCTATTGTGAAATAGATTAGTGTTGTAAAGTTAAATTTCCTTCCTAACAAAATTTGACATATTTATCATTTCTTTCGCATTAAGCATGTGTTTAAATCGCTTTAAATTGAATGGGCAAAGGCTGAATTCTGAACTTCCGTAAATAAGCTCACTGTTTCAGCATTAAATGATCTCTTTACATGAAAAGAAATAGATAATTTAATTAGAGAAGCGTTATCAATAACTATTTTATCACTACTACTGTTATAGGTATAACTTATTTCACATAAGTGTTCCACAATAAGCAATCTCAAGGTTACCGCGTAAGGAAGATTGATTGCGAAGTATAATATAGGATAAACAAAAAAGAAATGTGTTTGAGTAAATATTAATTATAACAGCTGAAATAATTAAAATCACAATATTTTTGCAAAAAGAATTATAAAATTTCATTCTTCATTTCGGTTTTTAATTGGTACAAGCGGTATTTAACAATTTAAGTGGTATTTAATTAGAGGTATTTAAAAACGAACGTTTGAATGCACAATATATAAATCAAGCAATGTGAAAATAGCCAGACGTAAACGTCTGGCTATTTTCACTTTGCTTGATTTATATATTGTGTGTTCAAACGTTGCTTTTTAGCGATGTATACAGTTTTAATGTCCACTCCCAACGGTGTCCAATGGCTGATTAGTTTTTATTTAACTTCATCGTATGTATGATTTCCAGTTCAAAATTTGTACTCGAACTTTAACTCGCTTTCAGATATCCGATCGAGATTAAATTTTACATACTTTCAATTTTATCTTTGAATTTTTTAACTTTGGAATTTACAATGTGGGAATTATCCTGACATGATAGTTAAAAATGAAGGTCATTTACGGATTCAAAGGCAAAAAATACATAAAAATGAATTATCAAAAATTAAAAACACAACAATGTTATCTATTTTATAGTATGAAAATTTCGCTATTTTTTTCTTTTTTAACTTTAAAATTTACGATTTGCAAAAAAATCTTTACGTGATAGTAAAAAATGAAGGTCAATTTCGAATTCAGCGGTACAGAAAACATAAGAATCGATTATCAAAAGCTAAAACTGTTAATTTTCATTATTTTTGTAACAAAAATTCTGTTTTTTTTCTTATATGTTTGTTACAAATTCTATATTTTTCATTAATATGTCTGAATGATTAAAGCTTTCAAATTTATATTGCAATGTTAATTTTACTCTCAATCATTTTTTGTAATATATCTGACGAAATTTTAGTTCTACTGAATTTGTGAATGACCCCTAATATGCAGCAAAAAGTATGCTCCAGCTTTAAACAGCTATTACTAGGACAATTTTAATCGTGGAATAACAGGACTTTTTTGTCTTACTTGTCAGTGTAATAGGAACATTTTACTAAATATAACTTTATACGACCGGGGGACCGTATAAAATTTAAATTTCGTAATTTTTAAGAATTTTTTTTTATTGACCCAAATTGCTTTTAAAATACTTCTTTACCTCATTTAAAACATGACTAATGGTTTAGGAATTAGCCATTGGACACCGTTGAGAGTGGGCACCCTGTATATATGTACTTTAAAAACTGAAATACTTATTTGTACATCTAATATATTAAAACATATGCGTAATATAATTTTTAAACAACATGTGTTTGTGCATGATAGAAATAGGAAATATTCGACATTTGTGCAGCATTTTTCATTCCTCGCGCATAAGTTGGATATATTAGAATATCATGGTAGATAAAAACATTTGGTTTGCAAATTCTCAAAGAAACTGATAATGAATTCTGTGATACAGAATTCTTTGATTTTGACGATTGGGGAATGCAGGTGCATCTAAAAGAAGTGTTTTCTTTTGATGAAAAGTTGCCGAATCAAAGACCATGGGGGATTTTTATGATATAGAGTTCGGTAAAATAAATCAAGGTTTTATCGATTGTAAAATTTACTTTGAGTTTCTTTCTTTGATGACAAGAAATGTTTCAGAAAGTTCTTCCATGTAAATTTAAATATATGTAAATTAGGGTATTTTTACGCTTCATTTAGTTAAACTGTAATTAATACGCACGATTCTAAAAAGAAAATTATCGTGATGTAATTTTTCACCTTTTTAATTCAAGCATTACTGATACAACTAAAATTTTTGTTTCCGGAAATGGTTAAAATATGGCGTATAATAAACGATAAAAATACTAAATATAATCAGATATAGAGAATTAAAAATATGCACTTTGTATTAATTTAAGTGCTTTTGTAGAACATATTTAAAATAATTAATCGAAACAAATTGGTATGGAATTTCAATTACATTTTTTATGGGATTATTTAAAGAATTTAAAAGAATTTATACTCGATGAGTTATGTTTGGAAAATGCTGTTATTTTATTCCAAATCGAAACATATGGAAAACCAAAATTTTGCACACACTTTGTAATGCAATTTTTTTATTACTATTTAGTAATTGAAATAAAATGCTTTAAAACTTATAAGTATGACTTTGATTTTCTGATACATTTCTTCTTTTGGTACAATTTAAAAAATATATATTCCATTAAAGTAATATTTTGAGATATGACTTATAAATGTTTTTATAAATTATATTATTACAGTAGCGCTCAAAAGTATTTTGACAACCTTATATTCTCTCTTATTTTAGTTAATATAAAAATGTAAAAGAAAATATATTCCCTATAATTGAGAAAACTATGACTGCAGTTATTCAAATGTATCAAGTTTCAACTTGTTTGTTTATATTCGGCGCCACCGAAGAAATATTACTCCTACTTAGCTCAAAAGTATTTTGACAATTAGTTTGCATTTAATTGTTGAAGGTGTCAGTGGCGCCATAGCTTCGATTAGTGTTTATATTGATTTGTTGTGATTATTTTTAAGGATCAAGAATGCCGAAATGTCAAAAATATTGAAGTTATTCTAGAAAAGCCGCTGTAAATACACTTAAGAAAGATAGACTGCAAGCAGAACTAGCTCGTTCTTTTAACGTGTCTCGGCAATTTATATTACATGGAATAAAGTTTTTAATAAACAGAAATACATCGAAAATAAGCCTCAAAGTGGCCATCCGAAAAAAAAACTTGCAATGTTGACTGTATTATAAAAATGATATCTACAAGTGATTGTCGCAAGTCCGCTGTAATAATAAAAAATGAATTGAAAGAAAATTACGGCATAGACATACACGTTTCATCAGTCAAACGACGCTTAAACCTCTATGGTTTACATGGCAGAAGATTAGCAAAAACACGTTTGTTATCTACTAAGAACAGGAAGGCTAGAGTTGCATTTGTAAAACGGCATAACCCTTTCAGGGGCAAAGCAATTCCATTGCTAAAGTGTTGAAATTAATGATTGACACCGGAATTTGAAAACAAATTTATTTATAAATAAGAAAAAGCTATATTTCACACCCATAATAAACCGAATTTTTTTTAACCAAAATTCTGGTGTCAATCCTTAATTTCAACACTTCAGCAATGGAATTGCTTTGCCCCTGAAAGTTTTATACCGTTTTACAAATGTAACTCTAGCCTTCCTATTCTTAGTAGATTAGAAAAGTGTTTTTGCTGGTCTACTGCCATGTAAACCATAGAGCTTTAGGCATCGTCTGACAGTTGAAACGTGTATGTCTATGCCGTAATTTTCTTTCAATTCATTTTTTATTATTACAGCGGACTTACGACAATCACTTGTAGATATCATTTTTATAATACAGTGAACATTGCAAGATCTTTTTTTCGGATGGCCACTTTGAGGCTTATTTTCGATGTATTTCTGTTTATTAAAAATTCCATGTAATAACAAGTTGCCGAGTCACGTTAAAAGAACCAGCTAATTTTGCTTGCAGTCTATCTTTCTTAAGTGTATTTACAGCAGCTTTTCTAGAATCACTTCAATATTTTTTTACATTTCGGTACTCCTGATCCTTAAAATTAATCACAATAAGTCGATATAAATACTAATCGAAGCTATAGCGCTATTGACACCTTCAACAATTAAATGCAAACTAATTGTCAAAATACTTTTGATCTAAGGAGGAGTCATATTTCTTCGGTGGTGCCGAATGTAAACAAACAAGTTGAAACTTGATACATTTGAATAACTGCAGTCTTAGTGTTCTCAATTATAGGGGCTATATTTTCTTTTACATTTTTATATTAAATAAAATAAGAGAGAATATAAGGTTGTCAAAATAGTTTTGAGCGCTACTGTATATTTTTAAAAAATATTATTTAGTGAGCTTAGTTACGAAATGTTGTAGAAACCTTTTCAAACAAACCAAAATCCACTGTTATAGAAAAAGATGCAAAAATGACCTAATATTAACTTTTTAAAATATTTGACATTATATGTTGTAACTTTCCGCCTGATTGTGTATTGTTTATATTTTAAATTATTAAAGTTCATATTCAAAATAATTATTGCACTAGTCTTTTAGACATAGTTGAAATGCGAAGTACAATGATCATTGAGACGCATTTTTATAAACATATGCTACTTTAAATATAATGAAATCGAAATGCTCAATTGAGGTAAACATGTTTTTATAGAGTATAGAATAAGTAGTAATTATAATTCGTTCACATGCATGCATAAAATAATTCCATTACACTATGATCTATGGGGGAAAAGTTTGTAGTATATTTTAACAATGTTAAACTATTTAAAACTTTATTAAATTTGCAGATATTACAGAGGTTCCCTGAAACTTTTTTTCTATAAATAATTCAATGAGTACAAGTAATAGTTTATTTACACAGACACTCAAAAGTATTCTTATTTCATTGTATGAAAAAAATAAAATCCATCAATATTAAAGAAAATTGATTCATATTCTATGCCCGGTGTGTTTTTTTATGTTCTTGTTTAGTATTTGTCCGTTAGAGCATAGCTCGATTTTCCCAAATAATCCTCCAATAGCAGTTGGTCTTTTGACATCTGAGCTATGGTGATTTTGTATTTTTTAATAATAACAATGCCTAATTTTCTTTTTAAAATTTTCACACTTTCCTTATTTAACTGGTCTATGATCTAATAGAAATTTAATGACTCAAAACAGTTTACTTAACAAACTTGAAGTTTGCTTTAGAGATAAAGTAATAATTATTCTCTCGTTAGTGGTGCAAGGAAATGAATTCGTATTGTTCCAAACTATATGCGGATACCCGATTAAAACAGACTTATGTCTAACGGTAATTCTCTGACTTTAACTACAGACATGTATTCAATTAAGATAAACTGAAATTAATATGTCCAGATTCATCCTTTATTGTAAAATAGATTAACGTCGCAGAATAACGTTTCCTTCCTAACGAAGTTTCCATTCTTATCATTCCCGTGTTGTACATTAAGCATCTGTTTTAAATGTTTTAAAGTGAACGGACAAAGTCTGAATTCTGAATTTCCCTAAATAAGCTCACTGTTTTAGCATTAAGTGATCTTTTTCCATGAGCAATAAAACAAAATATTTTATTTAGAGAAACATTATCAGTAAATATTTTAAAACTACTACTTTCATAATGATATTGACATATGCCTACCATATTAAGTAATCTCAAAGCTGTCATATTTGGAAATTTTATTACAAAAAAATATAATATAAATTAGAAAACAGAAATTCTGTTTTTTCAGAATTTAGTGTCGCCCCGCTGAAAAAAAAATATATATGCATATAAATATAGATAGTACAAAATATATTTCAATTTTAAGACTTAAAATAGACGCTTTTATTTTATATGAAATAACGTCATTTGCATCCGCTGAAGAATTCCACATTTATGATCCAGTCTTAAACAACATCTATAGAAAAGTATGCATATGACATCACTATTTCGGAATAATACACAAACCCAGCAAAAAGTGAGGTCGTCGTTCCAGAAACTCGACCAAAACAAACCGGCTATCTAAGGATTCATATGTCTTCACTTGTTTGTACCAATAATATGGAGACTTAAAATTAAATATAGTTTATAATATTGTATCGAAAATCATTCATTTATATTTTTTTTTTCAGAATAGCACGTAATTTAGTTACATTTTTTGTATCTGTTATGGGAAAATGGCAGCAAAGCGATGTAATAATCTACTATTTTCCAACTATTTTTCCTTTACTTCCTACAGAAAAGGAATACTCCATTTGCAAAGGTAAAGAAATGGCATTGAATATATATATGTGTAAGAAAATAACGGAGATGCAGTTTTCAAACAAATTGCATTTAAAAATACTTTTTTCCCCTATACGAAGGTATAAAAATGGAAAATGTGCGATACTTAGAAGTTTAAAAAATTGCAGTACAGATTATCCGTATTTAACAGTACCTGATATATCTGCTTTGTTTTACGGCTGGCATGTATAGCGGAGCGTAATTTATTAGAGACGACACTATAATTGCTGCCCGAAAGAAATAGCACACCGGTGGCTGATAAAAAAGAAGCGCTTTAAAAAAATATTAATAAATTTAAAAAATCAAAAAACCGACTGTGTTAATAGCAAACTAATTAATTATTTCTCATCAATGTGAAACTATTTTTTATATTATTTACCTGTTTTTTTTTATTATTTACTTCTATTAATGACTTTTAAGTTATGTTTAATTGTTAGTTCCTATCTATAAACACTGTTTTGATGAGGCCTATAGATGTCTATGAAGGTTAGAGTTGCAGTAAAGCTAGAGATCCTATCTACACAACTTCCAATTTGCGTAACATTTAAACGGACCTCCTGACTGTAAAATAGTCAATGAAACATCGTCTTCATTTTGAAATACCTATCCAGTGATATATCACTCAAAAGGTGCGTAAATTCTTTTTAGTGTCTACCGCCATTTTGAATTTATAAAAAGAAAACCTATAACCATCGGACAGTTAAGACGAATCGATAGAAACCTCATTCATTAAAATCCATCCAGCCGGTCGGATGTTTCGAGGGTATAAAGAAATCCACATACCCAGATACGCGTGAAACACATAACCCTTCTCTGCAGTCGGGTAAATATTAAAGCTAAAATAGTTAATATCAGAATCTTGTATAGCACAATGAGTTCATAAAATATCGTTTCACTATCCAGTTATTATAGTCGTTATTTCACAATTTAATCTGTAAATATCGTAAATTGTTCGAATTTGAAACAAATATATCCATATATTTCAGAGTATTTTTGCTTGTTTATTTGTGACGAACACTTTAATAAATATACAAGTAACTTCACAAAGATTCTGAAAATGTTTACAATAATGTATGTTGTATTGAATATGATAGACCTGGAAGCGGCAACACAGAGAATCACCTCATCGAGTTCACGGCTGAAATTCTAGAATTAGTTAAAACTCGATTCGCATATTAAAATGCAATCGGCCTGCCAAGTAATACCTTGGTGGAAAGCACCTGAAAACCCTATTTTAGCGGTTGTCTCGTAGGTTTACAGTTGTGTTTTCCTGCTCCCAGTCCTCTATGTTTTCATATCATTGGTTGCAGAAAAACACAATGGTAAACCAATGGTAAAACACAATGAAACAAGTCAATCTAAATAAATAAAGGTATTTATTTGCCTTTAAAATGTATTTTTATCAATTTGAGCCAATATTAGGTTAGTTTGATATTTATAAGTTTGAAAGTATCTTATTTTAACTACCAAATAATAAGAAAAAATATTGCAGTGTAAAGTGTCTGCGAAAATTCGGTTCACCATACGTTTCGATTCAAAATAAAGTCTATTTAACATTAAAGTTTTCTAAAAATAACTCAATAAAAATTGTTTTATTTTATTTAAATCATCCAAGAAAAATGTAATAAAAATTCCATGCCAAATTTTTTGGTAGTTTTTTTCTTATATGAACTATAAAAACACATAAATAAATATAAAATATAAATCGTTCGCTCTCTATAAATGATTATATTTCGTACTTTTATAGTTTTTAATCCGTCATATTTCAACCATTATCGGAAATGTCATTTTCAAAGTAATGCTTGAATTAAAAGGGTAAAAATTTACAGTAACTATGAATATTTTTTTTAGAATCATGCGTATTAATTACATTTTAACTAAATGAAGCATTAAATATATTTAAATTTACATGAAATAATTTTCTGAAAAATTTTCCTATCATAAAAAAGGTGAATCTGAAAGTAAATTTTAACATCGATAATGTCTCGATTTATTTTACTGAACTGTAAATAGAGAAAATACCTCACGGTAACTTTTCTTCAAAAGAAACCACTTCTTTTAGATGCACCTGCATTCCTCAATCGTCAGAATCAAAAAGTTATCTTTCACAGAGTTAACTGTCGGTTTCATTTTAAAATTTGCACACCAAATGTTTTTATCTACATCGATATTCGAATACATCCAACGTATACTTGTGCGCGTTGAATGACGGAATAAAATGCAGTGCAATGAATAAAATGGTTGGAATATTTCATATTTTATGAAGGAACAAACACACATAGATTGCATTGTAACCCTTATCTACTGACGTTACTTATAAGTACCATTAAAATAACTTGTTATAAAATTAATCTAATACATCGATTAGTAGTAATACAGTTTAGAATGAGTTATAGATGCATTGCTTGATCTTGTTCCAAAAGCATTATGGGTTACACAAAAAAAAAAAAAATATATTTTTAAAAGGACGATTTCTTTTGCCTTTGCATCTTTTCAGCTTTTTTTTTTTTGGCTTTGGGGGGGGGGGGGATATATTTCTATAGTGAGAATATTATATTTGTATATTTCCTAATTCTACAAAATACTAAGAAAAATATTTAAAGTAACTGATTTGAGTGGGATTACAAGTGTTCCACAAAATCCCTATAAATTCAAATTTCATTAATCGTTCAATCCTTCTAAAATCCTTCTAAAATCTGTTAAATGATTATGTAAAACTTCTAATGTAGTTTCAAAAATTCACGAAAAAGGCTTTAGAAGACAAAATTTTCATGAATTCATAATTTAGTGCACAAAAGCTTAAAATCACGTATAGAAAAAATTTAAAACTAAGGATAAATTAACAATGCTGCAGAAATTGAGTGTATTTAGAATTTCTCATAATATATTTTATATTCCAACAAGTGACTTTCGTAATGATTATATGAATATATATATGTATTATGTGTGAAAATATAAATATTGCTTTTTTTAGCTCACAGGCTATCAAAGCCTGAGATCTTATGTGCCCGCCGGTTCTGTATCGACAGTCGTGGGAAAAAAAAAGTAAACACCCCCTACTAACTCCTCAAAAAATTATCGTAGACGAAAGTTACTGGTACCGGACGATTGGAAATAAAGTCTACTTTTAAATGGGGTGCATAAAATTTGCTTAGGGGGCCATCTACATATTAAAACGAATCCAAACTTCATTTTTTTCAATGGCAGTACGCAAATTTAACGAGATATTTCAAATCTTCGGTTCAAAATATGCCTAGAAACCAAATTTCAAGTCATTCGAATGATGCGTTTTTGAGTTATAGACATTCAAAATTTAGTACTTCTAATGTTAAATTACATTTTCATATTTTTATTTATATCTCCTGAAATTATGCTCCTAATGAGCTAATTTTTTGTGTAGCAATAATACTAATATATCCAAACATAAATACATTGAATTTGCAATTTTTATAATTTTATGATATGAATTATGAAATTAATATTCGAAAAAATTATGAATTGCAACATACAATTTTTTTGATGGATTTAGATTTATTAAGTCCTGCTTTACGGAAATCCAAAATTTCACATTTTTTTTCCAAGTAGTTTTCAAATTATGTTTAAAAAACGGCAAAATGATGGTTTAAGGGGCCGTCTATGATTGAAGTGAGTAAATTTTTTTAAATTTATTCTGCTATGCTGTAATCAAACAGGTTTCAATGACGCTTAAACGTGCCTTGATCAAGAAGGCGGCTCTCTCGGTTAACAATCGATTTCGGAACTTCAATTTGAATACAGCCCTTAAAATACGCTCGTTTTAAAATAATTAATTTCTCGGAAACTTATGGCACGAATTGCATAAAAATTTGTTTATAGGCTAATTGAAAGGTGTAGTGTTAATTGATGCTGTCAGAATTGTGCACTGCTATTGAAAAAAACAAAGTTATGGTTCGTTTTAATAGGTAGATAGCCCCTTAAACAAATTTTATATACATCATTTAAAAGTAGACTTTATTTCCAATCGTTCGGTACCAGTAACTTTCTTCTACTATAATTTGTTGAGAAGTTAGTAGGTGGTGTTTACTTTTTTTCCCACGACTGTACATACGTATGTACGTAACGCGATAACTCTTGATAGAAACATCCCATTTGCTTCAAATTTTTTTCCTAGTTTCAGTCTGAGTCGGCACTTGCCTGATTCATTGTGGGGGTTCATTGGTTAAGGATAAAGGGGGAAAAGGGGGGCTAGTCCACCCCCTTTAATTTAGAAAAATGTGTTTTTCATGCAGAATTATTCCATTTGCTCCAAATTTGGTCGAAGCTGGTAGACGGGAGGTGCTGGGTTCGATCCCATTCGCGCCCGTCGGTCTAATCGTTCGGAGTTTTCGTGGTTTTCTTCGAACCTTGGTTCTCCAAGCGTTAATACGGGTTAGGTTCCCTTAGAAAGACCTCCACGGAAGGCACTTTCCCCCTTAGGGCCTATATCCCACGTGTAGATAATTGGCCGACATAAATACAACCAACCAACCAAATTTGGTATACCAGTTTATTATGTTAAGGAGCTTCCTTGATTAATTTTGGGGGTTTATTAGTTAAGGATAAAGGGGGGAAAGGGGGGCTAGTCCAACCCCCTTAATTTAGATAAACGGGTTTTTTGCAGGATTTATTCGATTTGCTTCAAATTTGGTATACCGTTTTATTATGTTAAGGAGCTTCCCTGATTATATTTGGAGTTTCATTGGTTAAGTATAAAGGGGGAAACGGGGCCTAATCCCCTTCACTTTTTTTTTTTTTTGAGGAATATTATTCTTTAAAATAAGCGTATAATATACAATTAGTGTGAATAGCCTGTGAGCTCAATGCCATGAGTTTAGCTGGGCACTTTTCTTTTTTATCCATACTGTTGTTGAAACTGTAAATAAAACCTTATTTATAACGTTAAGAATTATGCTTGAAATTAAAAAAAACTTTAAAGGAAGAAAACTATTTTTTTTAGAATCATATGAATTAATTACATAGGGTGGGTCAATAGTCCCGCATCATACGATTTTTTTAACTTTTTACTTGAGTGCTACTGAGTGCCATGCCATAACGCCAATTCTACTGGTCAACATTCTGAGGAACATGAACGATCGCCTGAAGTTGTGTTTTGATAACGGAGGCAACTATTTTGGCCCATCCAATTAAATTAAACGCAACTCAAAAAAGTACACAATTCGACATGTATACCTGAAATGCTTCAACAAACATAGGGGGTGATAGTGCTCATGAAGACGAACAAAAAATGCAATGGAAGATGGGGTCGCAAATGACGTTTAAAGGATGAAAATCGAGAAAATGCGTCTGGAAATGGACAAACTGAGACAAGAAAGAAACACCCCAGAAAATTATTTATTCCACAGAATAGGTACAACACAGCTCGTGATGTCCAGGGAGAACAAATATTTTACAACAATTGTTCAAAGTGTCGACCGCGGACATTATTGCACAGAGTACATCTATCGAGGAACGACTGGCGGACACGCTCTAAAACTTCGGGTGTCCTGCATTCGTGGAATTTCGGCTCACAGATTTGTTTGGCTTTCTTCCAAGTTTTTGTAATCTTTTTCTGACCGGATATGCACATAGTGAAAGGAAAACCGGCTTCGCGCTAATAGCCAGTTCGAAGCAGAATGCGAGACTTCAGTATTTTTATTAGTGTTGCGATTTTCTACCTTTAAAAGTCATTTGCGACCCCATGTTCCATTGCATTTTTTGTTCGTCTTGATGAGTACTATCACCCCCTAAGTTTGTTGAAGCATTTCAGATACACCCTGTATATGAATTTAGATTAAAGATCTTTTTGAAATTATTTGCTTTTTAAAAATAGAACAATATCAAAGAAATTTACAATTGCAAAAAACCTAAATTTATTTTACTGAAATCTAAATCAAAAGAAAAGTCCTCGTTTATTTCTGTTACCAGAATAATGGCATATTTTATTTCAACGGCATCCCTTTCTTTAAGATTCCCTTGCATTCCTCTATTTTTGAAATCAAAGAGTTATGTTTCACTATCGGTTTCTTTGAAAATTTGCAAACCAAATGTATTTATGTACCGCACGATTCTTATACACCCAACTTAGACTTATAGCTGAATAAAATGCAGTGCGTGGAATGAGAAATCTGCACAAATATCGAATATGAAATATTTCATATTTTTATCATATGCAATATCTGTTTATAAAAAAATATGTTATTCATATTTTTTTTAATATATTAGGTGTAAAAATAAGCATTTCAGCTTTTAAAGCACTCATCTTAACATTTGAATTATAAAAAAGAAGAAAGACAAATCATCCGTTAAGGACAGATTATGAAACACTTTCCAATACATTCAGAAAACTGGAACAGAAATTCTTCGTTTAACAATGTGAAAGTTGATGTCTAAACAAACAATTTCGAAAATGCATTTTACACATACAATTAGATACCCAATTTCTGAAATTACCATCATTAGTCGTAAAAGAATTTAAGCTATTTCGTGACTATCTCTATATATCTACTTGTATGAATAGAAAATGTTAAAATTTATTTCAATTAGGAAATTATTTATAAAGTTGAAATTTCCATTTTACACATAGAAACCCAATTTCTGAAATTACCTGCAATAGTCGGAAAAGAATTCAAGCTGTTTTGTGACTCTCCCTATATATCTACTTGTATATATAGAAAATGCTAAAATTTATTTCAAATAGGAAATTCTTAATGCAGCTGAAACATTTTTTGCAACAATTTCCATTTTACACACATGGCACAGTTTCTGAAATCACAATAAATAGTTGGAAAAGAATTCAAGGTATTTTGTGATTATCTCTATATATATACTTGTATGTATAGAAAATGCTAAAATTTATTTCAAATAGGAAATTCTTAATACAACTGAAAATTCCTTTTAAACAATTTCCATTTTACACACAGAAATCCAAATTTCTGAAATTACCATCAATAACCGGAAAAGAAATAGGGGTGGTTGCAAACCAATTCACTGTAAAAAAAAAAAAAAAAAAAAAAAAAAAAAAAAAAAATCAGAAACGTTTCCGAAAGTAACGGAGACCTGTGCTGCACGATTCTAATGGAAAGTTTTCAGATTGGAGCAGAAAACTGTTTCGTTATAATACGGAACCTTTCCGATTCGTAATGAAATGCTTCTGAATAAATCGGAAACCTTTCATTATGGATCGTAAAGGTTTCTGAATACATATGAAACCTTTCTGAAGACGAAGAAATGTTTCTGAATATATAGGAAATCTTTCCTTACATATCGTGAAGATTTCTGAATATATATGGAAACTTTCTGAAGACGAGGATTATTTTAAAATTCCTATAAAAAAGCAAAAATAACTGTACTAAAATTACTTGCAGGTACATACATATAATATAAAATCATTTAAAATACATTAATTTTTTTTAATGCTTTTTAATGTATTTTTAAGATACTTCTAATAAATTTTAAATAACTTTATATTATATATGTAATGCACCTGCAAGTAGTTTTCGTACATTTATTTGTGCTTTTTTATCTGAATTTTAATTATTTACTCAATGTGAAATTAGCACTAGTATTTTAACTTTCATTTATTGAAGATTATTTTGTGAAAGGGGCTTAGTTTTGTAAAATGGATTTTATGAAGAACACAGTTTTATTAAATGAAATTTTATGAAGGACTCTTATATGGGAGCTCGTTTATGAATAATCTTTTTTTGTGAGTTTTTTTTTTTTTTTTTTTTTTTTTTAAATATCTGCTTGGTTTTATTCTGAAAAAAAAAATCAATATTATTATACCTTTTTCATAATGTAAATAAAATTTATTGCGTTTTAACATCTTGCAGCGATAATATTTTATTAAAGTTCCTAAACTGTATTATTATTGAAAATGGAACGATACATTCTCTTTAAAACTGTTTTATTTATATTTTTAATCATTTATAGCATTATTTTTATTTATTATTTTAGTTCTTTATTAGCGTTTCTTTGTTGCACATATATTTTAATGCATAGCATTTTATTATTATAATTATTATTATTTGTGCATGTAAATAAAATATGATTGTAATTTATGTTAATGCTGACTCAATATCATATTATGCTTTTCACAGCATAATCTTAATAAATTAAAATGCCTTAGAGCTTAAAGAAATAAATTTTGTGCACTATATATTTTCACAAAACAAGCTGATGTTAATAATCTAGGAATTTTCAAATTTGTTTATTGTAAAGTGCATAAGTTAAATAACAACAATAGTATCTTTTTTTTTTCTTTTTTTTTTCATATTTCAGTCTTGCAAAATCAGAAGAAAACATTTTTCTTTTTAAGAAAGAACATTTAGATGAACAAATGAAATTCAAATCGCAAAAAAATGCAATAGTTATTTTTTTCAAACTATTGAGGGAAAAAAAGTGTGTGTGTGTGTGTGTGGGGGGGGGGGGGTACATATCTGGGCCTGAGTACTAATCAAGTTAATGAACTTAAAACAATTCTTTTTATTTTTCTATCAAAATTTGAGTAGAAAAAAGGCAAATATAAAAAATTAATTAGATTAACAGAATAAGTTTAACATTATCCGATATATTCATAATGCGTACATCGTAACTTAATTTATGTGTAACAAAAATATACTGAAATGTATAATTAGAGGTAAAGTATATTACATTAAAAATATACATATAGTTGAATTATGGATATCTGTATTATGTGTTGTACTGACATATAAACGCTATTACGAAGTTTTGAAATCTTTTTAGGAAACAGCAAAACAAATGAATAAATTTTATAAACTATAAGGATTTATAAAAATAAATCCTATAATTGTAAGAACAGTTTACTGTTTATTTTTTCTCACAATACTGTATTTTTTCATAAAAGCAATCAATAATAAAGAAGTAAAATGGCAATGAACCTTCAGCTTGTTTGATAAAAAAATAATACATAAATTTTCTTTTAAGTTCTAATGCATTTATTAATTTGTTAAGAACACACTGTGAAAAGGAGAATAAGATAACAGAATCAGTATTAACATCAAGATTAACTATATTACCTCATTTACATGCACACATGTCTATATGTTATAAAGAAACAGACAAAACAAAGTGGGAAATAAAAAAAATAAACAGATTATTAATTTCTTTCCGTGTATTTCAACAAAGAAAACTAATAAACAAGTAAGTAATAATAAAGAATAGTAACTAAAAGTAATACTGTAGATGATTAAATAAAAAAAAACACTTACCCAGAATTATGATCGATCCGCCTCCAATGATAATACATTTCCAAAGCTTTAAAACAGTCCATTGATGATATCCAAGGTTAACATTTCTTGCATAATTTTAAAACAAAATAAAAAATACCCACAATATATACAAAACTATTATAATATATATATATATTTCAAAATAAAAGCGAATTCAAATGCACGTGGTAAAATTCCCTATACGCCGACATACTGATACAGACGAGTTGACTTTCGGCTCATCCGGTTTCATCTTAAGGAGAAATAGTTGAGAAATAACTTGGAGCGCATGCGTACAGGCGATTTCACTACTTCACGGAAAGTAAACCCAACCATTCCGGAACGCTTCGGGTTGTTTCGGAAAATGAACATAGCTCTTACATATCCCATAATATCGGAAACTTTCCTGTTAGAATACTAAACGTTCCAACTATTTTTTACAGTGTACATAGTCACAAATGCAGGATGTGTCACCCTAACTGAAGTCAGCTTGATGGTAATAACCTTGCAAAAACTCAAATTGTAATAAAAGTGGGACGATATGTACCTTGTTTGTACGAAATGTGATACCATCACGAAAAGTCCTGGAAAAAAAGGGTGCTTACGTAATTGATGATACCGTATGAACAGTAATCTCAGTCCATAATGTGAAGATTCAAGTGGATACTGCTGGTCCGAATAATAGAAATATCTACCACTTTTTTCTTTTATCATATTTACAAGAAAGGTATGCATTTCTATTAAAAATTGTATTGCAATAGACGGTTATCTGAAAGTTATTACCGTCAATCAAAGTTGGGTAGTGTAGAACACCCTGGATTTTTTATTAAATGGGTGTTTTGCGACCCCATGTTCTATGGTATATTTTTATCCTCTTAATGTCTACTATCACCACTATTTCCAGTGAAATTTTGGAGCACCCTATATATATCTACTTGTATATATAAAATGCTAAAATTTATTTGAGATAGGATTTGCTTAATACAGTTGAAAATTCCTTTTCAACAATTTCCGTCGTTAAGCAAAAAAAAAAAAAAAAACAATTCGAATCCTTTTGCAATGCCCATATGATCTATATAATTTATACACCCAAGTAATATGCCAAATATGCATGAATATTCTTACAAAAACATGCTACTAATGAAAACGTACTTCGAACTATTGTTGCTCATAGACAGTGCTGTAACCGAATACTTTGTGTGTGTACATGCATTACACACACAATGTGTACATGCATACATTGTGTGTGTGTATGTGTGTACCCTGTACATGCTATACACAGCTATAAAATGCTATACACAGCAAATGCTAATAATGTAAAAATGCTATACACAGCATATTCAACAGTAAGCACCTTGTTGTCCACCTTTGTGATGATAAATTTCAATCCGTGTAAAATAGTGTAACATTATTAAAATACATAACAGACGAATTTTTCCCTGTAGACCATAATGTAATGGAATAGTTTTGAGTGACCTTGTAAACGAACCAAGAATGCTACAAACTTCATTTTCAATACCGAAAATGCCATATTAAATATCAACAACATATAGCAATTTTATAGCAATCTAACTATATTTAATTGAGTTACAGCACGGACACACAGACAGACCGAATTCCTAAACACTTTTCAACTATGTTGGTAAGTATTAAAAAGCATAATTTGATAATGCCACACGACTTGAGTTTGTTTAGAATATATCATAATACCATTTCCTTTTTCCGCAAGTGAATTTTGTAACATTGTTTAAAAATTATTCATAAACATTCCTTTAAGATTCATACTTTAAATACAGGGTGAACCAAAAGTTCATTACAACTTTAAAAACTCATAAAAAGGTTGAAATTATAATAAAGGGGTGCGGTTTGCAAGAAAGGTAGGTACACAAGGTAGTCGGATTTTTTTTAGCAGTAAAAAAAAATTATTTAAAAATTCACATGTATAGGTCGCTGACAACCAGAAACACAATGAATAGGACAGCAGTTGTGTCGTAGAATGTTCTGGAGATGATAGTTGAACATTTGTTAGTGGAAGAACAAATGAATAGAGCCTATTGTTGTCCTGTTCATTGTGTTTCGGGTCGTCAGCGGCCTCTACATGTGATTTTTTAACTAATATTTTTTTTGGCTGCTAAAAAAAATCCGACTACCTTGTTATCCCTTAACCCTTTAAGCGTCCGGCCTATTTTTTACTTTATGTTTAATGATTCATAAAATAATACTTATGAAAACTATTTGTATCGGGATTTGTTTATGATTACCTTACATTTTTAATTATCTTATGCATTGCATTAATTCAGTGTAAAGAGACTTTCCTATGTCAGCATGTATAATCAGGAAGGTGAATTTTCGACCCCTCTTTTAACCCCCTTAGGGGAGATTTTCAAAAATCCTTTGTTAGTGCACTCATTTTGTCATAAGAGTTGTTTCTTCAAAATTTCCATGCTTCTAGTTTCAGTAGTTTCGACTGTGCGTTCATTATGAATCAGTCAGGAGACAAATTATATATATATATATATATATATATAGATTTTAAAAAAATAGATTGTTGCAGCAAAACATATTTTCTCCATTAATAAGCTTGTTTATATAATTCAGATATTACTGCAAATTCCAAATTGTTTCACTGTTCCTGAATGATAGATTCAATTTGAAGTGATGTGGTATGTCTACGTATCATGCGATATAAATTGTATAGACATTAGGGAACTTTCGATGGGTTCTCGAATTTGATAGGTTTCACTGCAAATATAAACCTCCTTTCACAAATGAATCTTGTATTAATTGACCAGTGTTTTCGAAATCATTATTCCTGTTATCTGGAAATCATTATTATTTATACTAATAAAAAATCTGAAGGAAAAGCGGACTTCCATTTTCTAGCAAATATTTAATATATAAATGAAATTTTAACATGAAATTTTCTAAAAATATAGTTTTAACTTAAAAAACTCTTTAATGAGGTTGCAGGTAATATGCAGTTCACGGGATGAACATTTAGGATTATTTGCAATGAAATATCAAGACAAAAGCCTTTAAGATGTGCGTAATGAAAATACAAAAAATAGATTTACAGCCAGCCATTATTAACCTTTCCTGTGTACAACACTTATTTCGAGTTTTCCTTATTTCGATATTAAATATGAAGGATAAGCATAGTCAGTATGAAAAAAAAAAGTTCTGACATTAATTGGGTACACTGTAAAAAAAATAATGCCAGTTTTCCGGTAGGAATCGGAAAAATAGTTGCCCTTATCGTACCGGAATAACTTCCTACCCAGCCCGGAATAAAATCCGTAAAATCGGAATAAAATCCGTAAAATACCGTTTTACTGACTATTTCCTTATTTTTACGGATTTTATTCCAAGGTGAGTCGGAAATTAATCCGGTACGATAAGGGCAACTATTTTTCCGATTCCTACCGGAAAACCGGCAGTATTTTTTTACAGTGTACATAATCCTACCGTATTCCTAGAAATGAGAAACATGTTCTACAATTGCAGTTTTTCTTGAAGCTTTGCCCCAATTAGACTCTTCGAATAAAGGCTTGGCAATGCAAGAAGTAAAAATATGTAGCATTTAATTTAAAAAAATCTTGTACTATATTTCTAAGGTTAATTCCGCACTGTAAAAAAAAAAGACCGGTTTTCCTGTAGGAATCGGAAAAATAGTTTCCCTTATAGTACCGGAAAATTTTCCGATCCAGCTCGGAATAAAATCCGTAAAAAGAAAGGAAATAGTCAATAAAACGGTATTTTACGGATTTTATTCCGAGCTGAATCGAAAATTTTAACGGTACGATAAGGGCAACTATTGTTCCGATTCCTACAGGAAAACTGGTCATATTTTTTTTACAGTGCGTGGCATTTTAAAAACAAAATGACAAAAATGAATCAATATTGGTTATTTATCTTCTATTGCTGAGTTTTTGGAGTAAGGAACTGATTACTTTTTCTAGCTAAAAATAGGCCAGATATCGCTATGAATGTAAGTATTAGGTTGTTTCTTTTACACTGTAAAAAAAATAATGCCAGTTACGGTAGGAATCGGAAAAAATAGTTGCCCTTAACGTACCGGAACAATTTATAACCCAGCTCGGAATAAAATCCGTAAAATACCGTTTTACTGAATATTTCCTTATTTTTACGGATTTTATTCCGAGCTGGGTCGGAAATTATTCCGGTACGATAAGGGCAACTATTTTTCCGATTCCTACAGGAAAACTGGCAGTATTTTTTTTTACAGTGTAATCTTCAAAGATGTCGTTACAAATGTTAGAATATTTTTATTTAGGCACATTTCAATATTAGTCTTTAAATGAAATTATTTTTATTACACTGGATCACGATTATATGAAGACATATTCATGGCAATCATGGCATAGCGTGTAAACCATACCTACAATTAGACACCCCGGATGAACCACGGCTTGGCAGTACAGAAATTTTCAAATATTTAGTTTTTAATTGAAAAAGTCTTGTAGTATTTTCCCAAAAATTCCGTAACATAAAAAAAATAGATTAGCATTTCCTTTATTGTTTTCTATTGTTGAGTTTCTGGAGTAAGGGACGGATTCAATGAATATACTAGATATCGCTATGAAAGTAAGTATTCTGTTATAACTTTTAATCTTCAAAAATGTCGTTACAGTTGTGGAAGTATGTTTATTCAGGCATATTTCAGTAGTACTCTTTAAATCAGAGCCCATTTATTACGCTAGATGATAACGTACCCTGTAAGTACTACCAATTATTAAAGATAATCATACTATGGGAGATTGATTGCTATATTTGTTCTCATGATAATATCTTCTGGTGAAATTAAGTTTATTCAGTGAAACTGTTGAAGATATCATATTTCAGACAGTTCAGTACCGCAAACGTTTTCAGGTCATTTATTATTCACAGAATACGAATTACACGTTGACCGTAGAACGTAACATTAATTATCGTTTGTAGCATAAAAGATATATAATGTACAATTTTACGAATTTAATAAATATGGTTAAAAATTATCTTTATTTGACTCTAATAAATTTTTTCAAATGGCAAGTTTAGAAAACAAGACATTAAATAGCGTAGAAATGCTGTGTTTCTGCAGCTGTAATGTTTCTTCTGCTGAGATAAACTAATGATTATATTTGAAAGATAGCTTTTTTTGATTTGTAATAAATGAAAAAAGTAAAAAATTGACAACTTTATGTGGCACCGACTTATGCAACAAGCAGTTTTCTAATTAAATTAGTCAGAATTAAAAACAAATTTCCCTGTGATAATCACAAAATCGGAGATCTTTCTTCTACATATGCGAAAATGGAAAATGCAAAAATATCATATAATTTGCTAATTTTGACTAAATCGGCTATTTCTTAAAATTTACAATTATAAAAATAATTTGGATCTTGATGTTGCTTAACGAACATGGTCGGAAAGTCCATATTGTAAAACTTAAAAATTTGTGGCTATTCAGTTTATTTTTCTTTCTTTCTTTCTTTATTATTTATTTTTATTTTATTTAAATATGAATTTAGATTGTTGCACTTATTATTATTTTAGATCTTTATGGTGCTTTGGACGGTTATTAATGTTAACAGTGGTATTTAGACCGCAGAATGTTACAGCAATTTTTTAAAGAAAATTCAAGATATTATTTGTTTACACGGTATTTATTTAAGCAATTGCTTGAGTCTGTTTCACCGTTTTTAAGGCATTTTCAGAAGAACAAGTATATATCTACTAGAGTATATATCTACTACCGTCAAAAATGATGGAATATGAGATATAAAGATAGATACAACACATATGCAAGAATATGAGTTTTTCTCGCTTGTTCCGCAGTGATAGTTGAAAATAACAGATTTTTCAAACAAAACTCATATTTATGAAAAACTATAAAACAGTAGAAGACCACAAATCTGCACAGCTTGGTCCCAAGTGTTGTGCGCATTGGAGGCTTTTTGCGGATTACAAGCAATGTCTATATTATAAAATTAGATATATGGCTTCTTTATACTAAATAAATTGTATAAATATTGAAAGAAAAAAATGCGTGTGTATATGAAACGAAACAGCGAATAGGTTGCCAGGAAATATGTTGCCAATTTTCCTTCTTTGCCAAGGCCCCTAAAGTGGAAAAGTACCAAAAATTTAACTTTTGTATCCGACTATATAAAGCATGGTACTTTTACAATATAGGTGTCTTGGTGTACTTTTTAAAAGATTGCAATAATTTGGGCTTCAGAAGTCAGATTCTTTGCCAAATGATAAAACAGCTATGAAAATGACTCCAAACTGTCAGATATTTGTTCTGAACAGCTTACGCGCAAGATTACAAAAAAACAATTTTGCTACTATAATGAAATTTTTTGTGCCTAATTATACTTCAGTTTGTAATAATTACCGTGAACCTAAATAAATTTGTATTTAAAGCACTTTGATATTTTTAATACAAAGTTGTATTTAGCTAATACAAAATTTTGAAAATTTCAACAGCATAATCACCTAAAAATATATTTTTATGAACAGTAAAATTGAAATTTTGGGTTCAATTTATACAGGCTAACATGAAACATATCTTTTGAAAATTTCATGAAAAAATATTCAGAAGTTTTTGAGATATCCTGCGCGTTATGCCCAAAAACGTCATTTGGAGAAAATTGACTTCAAAGTTTCGGAAAAGCCGCTTCCGCTATTGAGCGGGTATAATTCTAAAAGTCATAACTTCTGTCCTAATGGGAATTTCAAGAAAACAATCATATCAAAATGTTCAGAAAAAATAGAAGTTTAACATATAAAATAATTAGAATTTCGAAAAGTTGGATCTTTAAGAGTCCCGAGATCCTTTAAAGAAACGTCATGCTTTACATTTGACTGAAAAAAAAAATGCATATCCAACGAAGGTACGTTAAGAGAAGAAAAATGCGTAAAATGTTCGTTCAGAGAAAATAATGAATGTTTTGCTAAAGGTTTTGTGATTATTGTTTTATTCTCTTATAACAGAAAACTTAAGGGGAAAAAAGTCAAAATTAACTCCATTTACAATCAGAAATATGTTTTAACACTATTGTTCAAAGAAGATATTTCATCATTTTTTTCAAAATATCTTCGATGTGTTAAGCTCCACCAGGAAAAGCTACCAACTCTAGTGCTATATTTTTAGAAAAAATGTGAAGTAAAACCGGAGTTGAGGCTATTCCATTTAAATGCACGCGAGTATTTGGAATCTATCGCAATTTACAAAGAAGATTCTTTGCAGTAGATTTCTCTTGAAAAAATCCTAGTGTAGGTGCATGGAAGGGGATTTCTTTTTTAAAAAAGAGATTCAATGGGTCTTATATGTTCGGATCCACAGTCAAACAATTAAGCATTCAATTTTCACATAAAATCTACAGAACCAATTTTCATTTTTCCAATTGCATTTAGTTTTTTTCTCTTAATTAGAAAATGTAATTATATCTTATATACAATAAACTCTTGTATGCAGTTTTAATGGTGTGTTTTTGGTGTTGTTCTTCATTCGCTGTTTTTTATACCTCCCATTACAAAGGCATTAGGGCACAAGAGTAAAAATTACTTGTTATTTGTCCTATGCACAACAAATTTTAAAATTCGTTTTTTCTTCATATTTTAAATTTAGGGGATAGCGCCGTTCGTTCTATAGGGTTAGTTTATTACAGAAGCTTTTTCATAGCAGCTCCTAACTGTGTCATTACCAAGGAAGCATCCAATAGGCCTTTATACTTTTTGTTATTCACAGCGATATACACCTTCGGTTTGGTTTACGTCGTTTTACAGCGTCGCTTTGATCAATAAAATGGTGGGAATCTTTTTTGACTTTTTAGAGAACTTAATTAATATTTCAGTACGCAATTCAATGTTTATTTACTCATAAATAATTGTGGATCAAAAATTATACACACAGGGTTAGGCTATTCCGTTATTCAGAAATGTTTTACGCCTTTTGAAGCTTAAAAATCTATGCCGCAATAGGTTACATCTAAATGGAAAATGGGCATACATGATGGGTAACATTAAGTTTTGGCAGGTAGTTACTTTTAATCTTTGTGATTAGCTGCTTAGTTCTTTTTTAAATATAAAATTGATTACGTGAATTTAATTAGCAATATTTTGTTCTATATATAGTCTGCGTTTTTCTTATTGCAATATTTATGACGAATTACATAAAGAAAATTAATAAAGAAACAATTGCCCAACAAACATTCATTGACGCTGATCAAAGCGTTATACTGAATGGCAGATTACTTCATAACAATTGCATGTAACTTATATATGAGTTTTATAATTCGATAAAGATTTTGCAAAAAATCAAATGAAAATAGTAAGCTAATAGTCAAATTAAATTATATCGACAATAATTTCTAATGCATGAACTTTTGTCAATGACAGTGACCTAATTGTGTATCTTTCATGTAGCGTTCAATAAAATATTCTCTAATAGTTGCTTCATTATTTATTTTTGCTAGATACAATAGTTACAGTTGTTGGCTACAAAAGAAATTTTCAAGGTGTCGCTGATCCGATAGAAGACGAACTTACAAAGTTCTTGTATGAGAGTGCCAGGAAGTGTTATGGCTTTTCCACAAAAGACGTTCATAAGCTTTCTGTGAATATCCAATAAAAATTCCAAATAGTTTTCTCCGAAATTGGCATACCACAAATACAGCATTCAAAGTTCATTTCTGAAACGTCATTCTACGCTCTTAATACGAACACTTCATCCAACAAGCTTCAACAAAGCAACCTGTTTCAATCAATATAACTTTAATACATGTTTAGTATTTTAGAAAATGTGGTGAACCGCTAGCTATTTGACTACAGGGATGTAGATGAGATGGGTATCATGATTGTGCAGCGACTCTGCAGAATCATTGCAAGAATTTGTGTGAAACAAATAGTTTCGTTAACAATGGCAGATAACAGTTACGAGGCAGGCAACAGGCCCGTTACCCTATCATTTGCTGTACATTCAATTGGAGGAATTATTTCCTAAATATTTGTATTTCTAGAAGGACTTACCAGGAATACTTCGTTATTAATGGTCAACGTGGATGAATAACTTTGTTAAACGAATCCGGTTGGATGAATTTAGTGGACTTCTTCAAATTTCGTCAGCACTTAGACACTCCCGATGCGCTGTAAAGGAGGCGAGCATTATTGTATAATGAGGTATAGTACTTGTGTGTGAAAAGTTTGGCCAACTCACAGAAAAATCTTTTCTGAATATGAATTCATCCACTCCGCTGTTACAGATCATCCTTGCCCTGGCAGTACTGGTAGCCTTACTCTTGAGGTTAGTAAGCCACAAATACCCGGACTAATCAAATGTACAGTCGTGGAAAAAAAAAAAAAGTAAACACCCCCTACTAACTCCGCAACAAATTATCGCAGAAGAAAGTTACTGATACCGAACGATTTTAAATAAAGTCTACTTTTAAATGATGTATATAAAATTTGCTTAGGGGGCCACCTACATATTAAAACGAACCATAACTTCATTTTTTACAATGGCAATACCCAATTCTGACAGCATAAATGAACTCTACACCTTTCAAATAGCCTAAAAACAAATTTTTATGTAATTCATACCATAAGTTTCCGAGAAATTAATTATTTTAAAACGAGCGTATTTTAAGGGCTGTATCCAAATTGAAGTTGGGTTCTCGATTGCTAAACGAGAGAGCCGCCTTCTTGATCAAGGCACCTTAAGCAGTCAATGAGGTCTGTTAAATAACAAGGCAGCAGAAGAAATTTCAAAATATCTACTCACTTCAATCATAGACGGTCCCTTAAACCATCATTTTGCCGTTTTTGCCGTTTTTTAAGCATAATTTGAAAACTACTTGGAAGAAAAATGTGAAATTTGGGATTTTCATAAAGCAGGATTTAAGAAATCTAAATCCATCAAAAAATTGTAGGTTGCAATTCATAATTTTTTCGAATATTAATTTCATAATTCATATCATAAAATTATAAAAATTGCAAATTCAGCGTATTTATGTTTGGGCACATTAGTTTTATTTCTAAACAAAAAATTAGCACATTAGGAGCATAATTTCAGAAGATATAAATAAAAATATGAAAATGTAATTTAACATTAGAAGCACTAAATTTTGAATGTTTATAATTCAAAAACTTATCATTCAAATGACTTGAAATTTGGTGTCTGGGCATATTTTGAACCGCAGATTTGAAATATCTCGTTAAAATTGGGTATTGCTATTGAAAGAAATGACGTTTGGGTTCGTTTTAATATGTAGATGACCCCCTAAGCAAATTTTATATACGTCATTTAAAAGTGGACTTTATTTCAAATCGTTCGGTACCAGTAACTTCCGTATACGATAATTTGTTGAAGAGTTAGTAGGGGGTGTTTACTTTTTTTTTTCCACGACTGTACCTGAAATTATGCCACCTCTATCAACCGTCATTCATAGGCACCTAATATATTCTGTTGGAATAAGCAATCATAAATACTTCTATCATTAATTTAAAAACGTTTTTTTAATTTAGTTTAATAACTGTGATTAATTAAAAGAAAATTACATTTTAAAATACGTGATAGATTTTTTTTTTTAATTTCCCCTCTTAGTACCCGTTATGTTGGATACTATGCCACTATTTGCGGCTCATCAGCAACATTCAGTACTGCAATGGATGTCCTGTGTTGACCCTAATAAAGATAAGAAGAACTAACTGCGACTGCAACCGCAAAGTATTAACCTGGATTTAGCTTACCAGTACATTGTAGTCCATCTGATATTCGTCCGTATCCGAAATCTGAGTTATGTAAAAGTTTAATTAGAGGACGAAAACGTTGGCACAGAGCTGTACTAACAAATACGCTCATCAGAAATAAGTTGCAAACTGAAGAATAATAAAAATTGCCAGTAAAGCAAGGACAAATCATAAAAAGTGTTAGTCGTTAGTCAACTATGCTTTAACATGATGGAAATGCCCAGAAAAAAGGCATCTATTAAAGCCGCGTATGGTTATGAATAGAAAGAATATTTCGTTTTGTTTGCGGAGAATCATATTCAAATACAATACCAAATTAAATTTGGATGCGTTCCATCTACACTGTAAAAAAATACTGCCAGTTTTCCGGTAGGAATCGGAATAGTAGTTGCCCTTATCGTACCAGAATAATTTCCGACCCAGCTCGGAATAATATCCGTAAAAATAAGAAAATAGTCAGTAAAGCGGTATTTTGCGGATTTTATTCCGATTTTACAGATTTTATTCCGAGCTGGGTTGGAAATTATTGCGGTACGATAAGGTCAACTATTTTTCCGATTCCTACCGGAAAACTGGCATTATTTTTTTTTTTTACAGTGTAATGTAAGAATTAGGCTCATAAAGAATGCGCAGATTCAGATGCCTATTACGTTTGTATTCATTATAACTTCTACTACTACTTAATAATAAACAACCAATTGGCCACACGCACTGGGCAGAGCTTGCAATGCTTGTGTGAAATTTCCCACAAGTATTCTTTGGGAGCCGTCATATCTTACTTATAAGATTCTAATTAGTCATAATTGAATAAAGAACGGTGCAGAAAGCATTACAGTCCAATATAAATTTTAAAACAGTGTTCAAAAAAGGATTATATTGATGAAATAGCCCTGCCAATTATTTTGATGATGTTATGCTTTGTTAATTTGTATACGATACCTGACTTTTTATATTATTTTATTTTCAGTTTTCTATTGAAAGAGCAAATTAAATAAAGCACGCGTTGTCCAAGAGAAATGAATTGTGCGAGCACAAACAACTGAAGTTAGCTGAAAGCTAGTTTATTTGATATTAATTATAAGAAGATCGTACGTAAGGGTCACTCCTATCGCAGACAGTATAAACTTCCGAGTAATTTCAAACATTCCACCTGCTGATATGTAGACAATGTCTTCTTTTTCCATCCTTTTTAGGTAAAAGATGATGCATTGAGAAGTGATTGGGTTATTACCATGTTTAGTTAAGAAATATTTTGCGGTTTCTCTTATTTGTATCAAATTCTCTGAAATCATAGAACTGCATATCGAATAAACTATTATCATGAAAAATCCGTATATTCCATCAAGTATCATTTCAGCGATATTATCTGGTTCTGCTAATAGTTCAGTACGCACTAAGACATAAAAGAATATTAGAAATATCATTTCTAAACCATAAAATATTATTATAAGCGATGGGTATGACAGAGCTTTATCAAGAATTTTTAAAATCTTAACGATCTCAAAGAATTCTTTGAAAAAGACATCTCCTTCGCGAGTCTTTCTGCCTTCAGCATAAATATGAAGCAATTTGTTGTAACCTCGTAAGACCTCAGTACATCTGTAGAATATAACACATATCGAAAAAGTTATCAATGCGAAAAATGTGCAGCACGAATAGTAAATTATGCTATCATAAAATGTAAAAATACGAAGGATAATTGTGTTGTGGATTTCATATCCAAATGTCCAAATATCGCTTTTGGTTACATTATCCAAAACACAAATTATAAGAGCTAATACATAGGGTAATAACAGCAAAGTTATTGTGAAAGTTTTCACTAAACATTTTTGGTTATTCCCTCGTGTAAGGTATTCTTGATTATTGTTTCTGCTAAAATAGTTTCTGTATATATATAGTTTTTGTAAGATGATGCAAATAATTGCACCTTGCTTGTTTAAAAGATATAGAATAAGAACCAACTGCATGGGCACTGAAGCATATATATATGCTACCAGTCCGTATAAAGTGTGCGTACAAATACGATAGATAGATGATGAAATCCAGTGAATGATGAAAATAGCAGATAATAATTTAATAATAAGAGATAAATACTTTTCGCACGGCTTAAGACGATATCCCGATAGCCTGACACCCAGTACAGTTAATGTCCGCCACAGAAAATAGTCTTCATTTACCATCACCATTTTTAATATTTTAATGAAATAAAAGAAAGTAATTATTTTAGCAGTGATAGTCAAAACGCTAAAAACTGAATTTTAAAGTTATACCTATCAATAATAATTGATACTATTAGAAAAACGTGAACTTGGCAAAATTTATTATTAATTTGCACAGTTTTTAATAATATAATATCAATAATTTATTAGTACATAGATGTATTCATTTTCATTTCCGAAGATTATTTAAATGTAAGCAGACATTAGAAAATACATTATTATCGGTACTATTTCAATTGCAGTTTTTGTACTAATAACAAACTTATATTTCTAATTATATAAAAAGTCTCACATGTAAAACTTGGACACAACCAGCATTACTTTAATTGTAAAACAATTTATAGAAAACATAAAATGAAGATTTCATATACATTTTATACCAATATTCATTTATTTATATTTAGTAATATTTCAGGAAGAATCAAAATGCAATACAAGACAGTGAAGAATGAACTTTAAATGTCTTACAAAAGATTTTTAATACAGAAGTGTCGAAATATACTGTCGAATCTGCAGATTTTTAAAATGGAAATAGGCATTAGAAAACGACATTATTATCACTATTATTCAAATTGTAGTTTTTATACCAATAACGAACTTATATTTCTAATTCTATAAAAATTCGCGCATGTAAAACTTGGACATAGTCAGCATTACTTTAATTGTAACACAATTTATAAAAAACATAAAATAAAGGTTTCATATACATTTTATCTCAACTGCATTTATTTATACTTTACTTCGCAATGTTTCAGGAAGAATCAGAAGACAATACAAGACACTGAAGAAAGGACGCTGAATGCTTTACAACAGATTTATATACAGAAGTGTAGAAAAATATAAAAATAAAATTTCATTATGAAATGTATCAGTCAAAAGCCAATATACAGCAGAATATTGCCTTTTGTTGTAGTAAAACTTTCGATAAAATATCTTTCAAAATGAAATGAATAAAACTCAACATTGACTTTTTATTTTTCTTTTTTAACAGAAACATTTAAAGGAATAATATCAAATCTTCTTTTGTGTACTTTATAAAACAGAATCGAAATCAATAAAGCTGTTAATAACATTGACATATTTTCGTTATTGTTGACATAATTTTCTTAATTTATTCATAGTTTGAGAATGAGTGATATCACGTCAAAAGTTTAGTGCAAAAAAGGAATTTAGATTGATCAATATTATAATCTATCACTTTACTTAGTTACTATAAGTTTAGTTGGGGTAACTGGAACCACGAGGTAACTGGGCCATAGGCTATTTTATAAAAAACTGTTGGTGTTTTTTAAGTTTTAGCTTTTGTGAACAATGCCCCTTAATCTCTACTTCCTAAAACAACGTGTATCAACTCAATCATAACTCTTACTTTGCTGTGATAGGTTGCCAAAAATTTACGTTTCTTTTTTTAAAAACAACGATGGTTGAACTTCCTCGGCTGATTACTAAAATACTGTAAGTACTTTTATTAAACAATCATTTTTTTAAAGATTAGACATATAACTATATTAATATTATTAGGTATCTATACATATTTACTTTATGTTTCAAATGTAAGCCCGGTGTCCCAGTTACCCCATAAAATTTTCAAGAATGGGGTAACTGGACCATGTTACCCCATCCAGTTACCCCAATAGTTATAAATAATTTTTTTGTGTTTCTCTTACTACGGGAAGTAAATTTCTCCATTGTTTTTTGCTCTCAATAAAGAAAATGGTAGAATACCTTATTAAAATTATGTAATGAAATTTAAAAAAAGCATATTGAGTGGTATCAAACCAAATTTCTTGGCCCCTTGAGAGGCGGTGATGCCGTTATGGCATTACTTAATTTTAATTCCTAATTGTCACAATGGCACCTGAATTTTATAATGAAATTTTCACCTTTATTAAGTACGCGAAAATATACTTTTACTTGTTTTCAGATAGATTCTCTTGTAAATATTGGTGTCATTAAATTATTTCAACATTTCACGAATGCAAGTACACTAGCGTCTCGGTGTAGCTCCGCTCCCTATGGAGATCGTAGTGACTGGAATTCAAGTAAGTCCAATCGAAGCTAGATTTGCCGAAGTATTGCTAGTTTGGCGAAGTATTGCTAGTTTGGCGAAGTGTTGCTAGTTTTGCGAAGCAAAAATGTTATATCGAAAACAATTTACTAGAAATTTTGAACACAGATAGAACTTGAATAGTGATGATGCTTATTATATATTCCGATTTCGGAAATTTCAACTTGTGGATTCCAAAGGGTTTCGCCTCCTTCCCCCCCTCACGAAAAAATAACATTTTTGATAATGTGTCTTCTAATTGTCATACTTGCATTTTATAGGCAGGCACATTCTGAATAGAATCACACTTAAATTTCAAAAATTCTAAATATATATATATATATACCTTTGTTTCAGAATTAAAACAGTCATAGACACTAGAAATTTTGAATGAACATGTAACCTTAATTGTGATGCGAAAATACTCCAATTGAAATTTTAAAAAGTGGTGTCCAAAAAATGTTTTCCCCCTCCCCTTCTGATAAAAAAAGTAACACTTTTGTTTATGACCCTTCAAATTTTCTTAGCATATATACTATTAAGGATTTACTTGCATACAAAATTTAAAATACCTTTGATTATTCGAAGTCGTACCACCAAAACTTTTCTTTTAATCAAGGAGGGGGGGGGGGGTGGGGTTAGATTATCTTCTCTTAAAGTTTTCAATAAAGTAACACTTAAACAGGTTTACTATTCAAAATGTACCTGCCTGCAAAATTCAGGTATCAATGTCAATCTAAAGAATAAAATTGCATTTTGGGGGAGGAGGGGGGTTGATATCCAAGAGCTTAAAATGCAGGCATGAAAGTGGGAAATAGGAAAAAATGAGGAAAATCTTTTCGGTCCATATGATGGCGCCAAACTTTTAACATTTAGACACATTTTAACAGTTATTTATGGGATAAAATTAAATATAAATGTACGTTGTTATTTTCTTTTCATAGCTTAGAAAGAATTAAAAACAAATTTAAACTTTTAAATCAAAAGTGTTGCATAAATAGAAGAAAATATTCTATTCCTAAAAGAACATTGTGAAACTTCCTTTTTCTTTTAAAGTCTAAAAAACTTCCACTCTCTGGAGAGATACTTTAATCAAATTTATTTACACGACTTTCATATGATTATAATATAAACGTCCCTTTGATTTGATAGATCTTTTGCACAGCAATTCAGAAAAAACTCCAAGGATTTTAGTTAGACAATATGTCTGATTATTAAATTTTCAAGATTCCTCCCCCCCTCCCCCACCTTATATGCTTCCAATATTTTCTTTGCATTTTTGCATCAATCCAGAAAATGACCAAAATTATTTTTAAAAAGGTGGAATTCCACCTTTAGGAGGAACACTTTCATGCCTGAAAATGGTATCATTTTTGAGAAGTGTTTACTGTAAGAAATATGTGATTTTATTGAATTTTTATTTGTAGGTACCACGGTTCACATAATATTTTGAGAAAATTTTAGGAAAGAATTTTTCTAGTGTTTAATAATGCACAAGAAATTAAAATCCTATCTTCCAACTTACAAAGATCATGCCGCATACAATTGTTTTTCTGTTTATCTAAAAACATGCTAATTTGCCCTGTTTTAAAAAGATTACCCAATTACGGAAGGTTAAATTATAGCATTTTCACTATTTTTAACACAATCAACTGATTGATAAATAAATAATGAGAGTAGAATTGTAGTATAGAAATAGTAGAATGTGTAGAATTGTAGTAGTGAAAATTTGTGAGTATGAAATTATCGCTGTATTATACGCCATCGCCATCTTCGCTCAAAAAAACATCTAACCTAAACAGGCTTTTCAATGACAGCGCGAGCGAGCGCTTGTGCTTCATCTGAAATACTGCAACCTCAGAAATAACTAGCGCCAATTCCTCAGCCAAGAGGTAGGAGAAAAATCACCATAGGGAGCGGAGCTACACCGAGACGCTAGTTGCAAGTACCTTGCCCCTGAAAGCGAGATAGCCAGACCTTGAAATTGTACTATACACAGGAGTCGCATTCTATAGGGAAACTTTTATCGTTCCTACCACTATTTTGAAAATAATATCTTCATCGCACCTTTCTGTAAGGGTTCTGGTAGGAACAATAAAATTTTCCGTATATAATGCGACCCCTGGATAAAGTACTTAAGTACTTACGTAGCCGTTTGTTCATAGATTTACCTTGCTATTTTTTCCCTTAAAATGCCCATGTGACTTTTATACTTATTATCTATACTAAAGTACATAAGTACTTCCTTAAGTTTTATGTTTTTGGTATAAATAAATCTAATATTTTCACTTTTAGTGCTTTTTTTAGACACATTGACAGCAAAGGTTTCCCTTACAACGCTGTTTATTGACATTTAATTTACATGATCTGCCTGGTTTAAAATTTTTTAAGTTGTTTACACTTTTTCAAACAGGACCTGATATCCGATATGAAAAAATATGAACGCGTGTGGAACATAGACCCCCCCCCCCCCCTGGTCCAGTTACCCCATTTTTGGAGGCAACTGGACCCATGAGGAAAGAAAGATGAAATATGCATATTTTTATATTTTTAAATATTAAAGTGTAATTTTGAGCATTTCTGTCTGATAGCAGGAACCTAACTGAACACATTTAGAGAAGTTCGGACTTTAATTCTGTTGTTCTTTCACTAATATTAATTATCACTAAGTCCGTGGATGTTGACAGAACAAACAGTTTATTAAACGAAAACACTGCACAAACACATAACAATTAATTTAAAGATAAATTTCTCACACAGATTACTTTTTCATATTAATTTCACACAGAATAATTTTTACGTCTACACTCTTCTATTGTTCGCACGCAGACTGGGTGTGGCGGGAGAAAAGACTGGCAGTGCGCAGGTATAATGCGCATAAAAAATGTTCGCTCGCCTTTAAACCCAACACACCCCTCCTGCGAGAGATACATTTTTTTTTTCTTTAAACAATTCCAAAAAACACATATACACATACATACAAAAATTACACACAAATTACATACAATAATTACACATATCATAATAGTGAAATACTTTCCATAGAATATAACAACTTATCTTCATTTACACCTTTAGTAAGGAAATCAGAAATAATATGTTCACTTTGAACATATTCCAATGAAATAATACCTTCTGACAATAAATCCCTGACAAAATGAAATCTTAAATTCATGTGCCTAGATTTATTTGAGGATTTTGTACATTTAATCCACTGTATTGCTGCTTGGCTATCAGTGCTTAAAATTATGGCATTTTTTATAAAATGGTTACAATTTAACTCAGACAATAAGTTTACAGTCCATATTACATCCTTACGAATTTCTGAAATAGAAAATAATTCTGCTTCACATGTAGAAAGACTAACACTTTTTTGTTTACGACATTTCCAAGATACTAATGACTTTCCTAACAATACAACTTCTCCTGAAAAAGATCTTCCATTTTCTCCATTTCCCCAACTAGCATCTGAACTACTATTTAAATACCCAAATTCGTTGCTGTAAAATAACTTTTTGTCTTTTGTACCTTTTAAATACCTTAATACTCTTTTAGCCAAAATGTAATGCCTTTTCTCTGGTTTGTGATTAAATTGAGACAAATACGTTGTGACAAATGATATATCAGGGCGTGTTCAATTGGCTAAATATAAAAGTTCACCAATAATTTCCTGATACATAGTTATGTCAAACAATTCATTTGTTGGAGGAAAACTTTTATCTTCACCTTTAACAATAGGTGTTTTCACAGATTTACAATTTTCTAAATTATGTTTTACCAACAATGACTCAATATATTCCACTTGTGACAAACTTATACCTTTTTCATGTTTTTCAATTTCTACACCTAAAAATTTAGAAATCTTATTTTCGTACAATTCGAATACATTTTTAATTTTAGAAACAATATTTTCATACATTATTTGGTTATTACAAAATATAGCTAAATCGTCTACATACATACATAATATAAAAATGTTATCATTTTCAACTTTAATGAATACACAGTTATCAGAAGCTAATTGATTTAATCCAATATTACCAAGTTCCTCTTTTATTTTTAAATACCAATTTCTACCCGATTGGGGTAATCCATAAATACTCTTTTTCAGTTTACAAACTTTATTAACCCCTATCAGTTTTTCATATCCAGGTGGTGGTGACATATATAAAGTTTCTTCCAAATCACTGTATAAATATGCTGTTTTTACATCAAAAAACTTAACAATCAAATTTCATTTAACTGCAAGCGCAATTAGTAATCTAAATGACTCAATATTTACAACAGGTGAATACGATTCAGTATAATCTTTGTTTTTAATTTGATTAAATCCAGCTGCCACTAATCTGGCTTTATATTTTATTTCCTTACTGTCGCCCTCTTTTAAAGCATAGACCCATTTACTTTTAATCAATTTCGTTTTTTCTGGCATATCAACGATTTCCCAAACATTATGCTTAATTAAAGAATCCAATTCATTTTTCATAGCTATTCCCCAATCACGTGAATTCGCACTATTTATTGCCTCTAAATAATTGCTCGGGACATTATCAGTTAAATTAGCTGACGAATATTTACTTTTCAATCTTTTTGACCTTCGAACTTCAGTCATATTTTCACCTCGGTCTTTTATTTTGTTATTTCGATTCCTTTTCTCCGCGCCTTCATGTCTAGCTGGAGACAAATTAAGTTTTGTTAATGGGGTTGCGCAACCGTTTTTTATTTCGCTTGTGTCAGAAATTTCTAAATTGAGAGATTTATTCTTTTGATTTTCACGAATTTCATTCTCTTCCGGAAAATTTTTATTTATTAGCGGTTCAATATCCCAACACTCTGAACATTTACTTAATCCAAAATATCTTCTTCCCTTTATAGTTTCATTGAACTTAACAGAACGTTCCTCGATCACTTTCTTATTTTTTACATCATAAATACGATATCCCCTCCTATCTCTAGCATATCCTAACATAATTCCACTTCTTCCTGGTACATCGAATTTATTTCTCATTGTTTTAGGAATATGAAAATAAGCTAAACAACCAAATTTTCTTACATAATTTAAATTGGGCTTTTTACCTGTCCAAATTTCTAAGGGGATTTTTTCTTTTCCTTTACGGGGTGTTATATTAGATACCTGTGTACTGCAATTGATAGCTTCTGCCCAGAATTTGGTGGGAAGTTCGCTTTCATATAACAAAGACCTAGCCCTTTCTAATAGAACTCTATTCGCCCTTTCAGCCTTTCCATTGCTTTCGCTGTTATATGGGACAGTTTTTTCGTGAAAAATACCTGCATTAGCAAGATAATTGTCAAATTCCGTATTTACGAATTCGAGCCCATTGTCACTTCTCACTTTTTTAATTCTTTTACCCATAAGATTTTCATATTTAGCTTTAAATTTATAAAATACATCAAATGCTTCATTTTTACTTTTGAGGAAATAAGTAAAATACATTCCAGAAAAATCATCCACTAATATCATAAAATATTTTGCCCCACCAAGTGATTCAGGCTGTATCGGGCTACATAAATCCAAATGAAACAACTGCATAATATCAGAACTTTGGTCAATATCAATATTCGGATGACTTTTCCTGGTTATTTTACTTATGTCACATGTATCACACTTAAAATCAGACACATTTACATCTTTAAGATCAATATACTCTTTCATTTTTAACATATATTTTGAATTTAAATGACACAATCTGTTATGCCACAGTTCATAATTACTAGCACTCTTATCACTAAAATTACACTCAGAATTATAGGCAGGTTGAAGTTTAATCTCTAATCGATTATCATTTTTAAATGCTTTAGTTAGAAATTTATTATATTTGTCAAAAATTAGCACACAGTTATTTTCAGAAATAATTCTACAACCCTTATCCATTAAAGCAGTAACAGATAATAAATTATATCTCAAATCTGGTACAAAACTAACATTGTTTATTGTTAAATGTATAGAATCATTTTTACTTACCGTATCACATGATACCGTACCTGTACCCTTCGAAATTATTTTGGAATTTTTACCTGCTTGTTAGATATCCTTTTCTTCAGGAATTAGATTCCTGAACCATATTTTATCTTTACACATATGCGAGCTAGCCCCGCTGTCTAATAAACATATACTATCACATAGTTCACATTGTTCCGATGAAATAGTAAGTACCGAATTGTTTCTGTCCTTAACTGGATAATTTACATCGTGGTGCGTTTTTCTTCTTTGTCGATTTCCATTGGATCTGTCATTTCTTGAAATATTATTCCTGTAAAAACAATCCTTGGCTGTGTGATTTGGACGTCTGCAAATGTAACAAAGTCTCGGACTTTTATTTTTCCTTGAGTAGAATACTTCAGCGGCGGTCCCTTCAGCACGAGCGGTATTCGTCAGTTCTTCTTCCCGAAGAATTTCTAGTACTTCATCCATACTTTTCTCACGTTGAGTTTTTAAAATATCTCTTACTTTCGAGAACTTTCCTTTCAGACCTCGTACCGTGTAGAATACAAGTTCTCTATCTGTTATAGCCAATCCAAGTGTTTGACATTTTGTTGAGATGCCTCGAGCTCTGGCTATGTAGTCATTTGCAGATTCATTTGATTTTATTTCTAGATTCTTTAACTCATTGCCGGCATCTATTCTTCTATCTTCTGCTTGACCGGTAAAAGTCGATCTTATTTTTTCCCATAATAATTTCGCATTTTCTTCTGCTGCAAACTGTAGCGCCTGTTCATCAGACAATGACAGCTTTATATATGCGACGGCATCGCTATTTTTTTGGTCCCATTCGGTGGAATCCTTTTCACTCAGTCCTTCTGCTTTTACTTCGGATATGAAAGTATCCAACCTTTTAAGGCTTAAAGCAGCTTTAATTTTTAGGCTCCATATAAAATAATTAGTTCCGTTTAATTCGGGGACGTTTAACTTGTCCATGGTTTCTTTTAACAAAACTAATTTCGATTTAGAATATCAACCACGCTCTGCTACCATTTTGTTATTCTTTCACTAATATTAATTATCACTAAGTCCGTGGATGTTGACAGAACAAACAGTGTATTAAACGAAAACACTGCACAAACACATAACAATTAATTTAAAGATAAATTTCTCACACAGATTACTTTTTCATATTAATTTCACACAGAATAATTTTTACGTCTACACTCTTCTATTGTTCGCACGCAGACTGACTGTGGCGGGAGAAAAGACTGGCAGTGCGCAGGTATAATGCGCATAAAAAATGTTCGCTCGCCTTTAAACCCAACAAATTCAAATGAAAATTAGATTATTGAAGCTGGATTGTGAGAAGCTCCAGAGTCACATTGTAAAATCATGTCCCAGTTGCCCCAACTAACCTTACATATATTTTCTATTATGTTTTCCTATTTTTAATATGAAAACTGCAAACACTTTTTAGATAAAAAATATTTGTTTTGTGCCACATAACACTCACGCACTTTAAAAAACATTCAGTTTTTACACAAAATCGACCGATTTTTTTTTCCTTTTCAATATATATATATATATATATACTGAAGACGTGTGTTTGAAAACTCGCCTTATCAAAAAGATCAAATTTTGGGAATTTGCGAAAAAACCTCTGCCTGCGTCCATTGGTTTTCATTGTAATCCAAGAATTTACAATGCCAGAAATACACGATAAAACAATTTTTTGGGGAAATTGTAGTGTTTTTTCAATGGAGGATTACTAATAGAATAGATTGATAGAGAAAACTCGTTTTTTCTTTTAATTTTGGATAAGGCGAGTTTTGAAACTCACATCCTCACACAGATATGGAATAACACAACTGCTAATGATTTGTAGTCAGAATTGCAAATATAAATCAGTCAAATTTGAAATGGATGTGGAATTAATTAAAAGATATGATGTAAAAATCTATAGCAATCGTAACTTAGAACTTTTTAAGCTCATCTCACGCTTTTAAATTTCGATGTATTTTTAGAAACCATTCGAAGCGAGCATTTGTATTTCAACCCATTGAGGGGCGGTGGGATATATTATATCCCACCTACAATTAATTTCGTTTTGCACCTGAAAAATTTTATTAAATTTTTCGTTTCTAACTTTGCTGGAAAAAAGCATAAAATTGCTTTTCCTTATTTTGAAATAAATTTTTTGTATGATTCGGGTGCGAATTCGACATTACAGTAACGCAATTACTCGCGTCTCAAAAGGTTAAAAGTAACCGCCATTCCAAATTTCAAGTTTCTAGTCCCTTCAGTATCACAAAAATTGTGTTTAGAACTTTTTCTTTTTAATCATGCGGCTTTTTAAATTTCGATTTTTTAACTGTTCTGTGCATGCATTTGCATCTGAAAAGTAGCAGACTTTTCAAATTTCAAGTTTTCATCCTTAACAGTTCCAAAGAAATTGTAATTTAAAACGTTTTCAGAACGTTTTTTGTCCATTTCACTCCTTGAAATTTTGATTAAAAAATATATATATTCTGTAGAAACATTTACGTCTTAAAAGTAACAGTCATCTCAATTTTCAAGTTTCTATATCTAACAATTCCACAAAAATTGTAATTTTGAACGCATTTAGAACGCTTTTCTCTCATTTCAAATTTTTAAATTTCGAATTTTCTTAGAAAACATTCTTATCAAGCCATGTCAAATTTTAAGTTTCTAGTCCTTTCATTGTCTCAAAAATCATAATTTAGAGCGTTTTTTTTCTCCTGCACCCTTTTAAATTTCTGATTAAATGGTAAAAAGCTCTTGCGTGGCTGCATTTGCATCTTAAAAGTAGTAGACATGTCAAATTTCAAGCTTCCAATCTTAACTATTCCATAGAAATCGTAATTTAGAAAGTGTTTAGAAAGCTTTCCACTCTTTTAAATTTCGATTTTTTAGAAACGATTCTTAGGTAGAACAACTACCTAATTATAGAAAAAAGAGTGTGTGCTATCATATGAGAAATACTGCGGCATCACCTAGTGACAAAATTTGGAAGTTATTTATCCTATTTCAAAAACTATCTGAAGACAAAAAAAAAAGACAACTAGAAAAGTGTAGCCTGTAATTTTGTATGAAGTAGCGTTTTACATATTAAAATAATTTTATTATAAGCCGATACAACCTCAGTGAGTTTAACCTCTTCAGTTCCGAAGTTAAAATAATAATACAAATGTTTATTCAATGTTTTTTTCCGAACAAAAGGACATCGTAAATGACAGAAAAAATATCTTTTCTCAAAAATTGATCCTTTAGGCGCTTAGTAATTTAGGTTCAAAAATAGGGATCTAAAACTACAGACCCCTTAAAAACATCAATTTAATAACCATTAACTTAAATTAAAGCAATCACAAATTTAAGAGCTTTAAACAAGTAAATAATCTACAATTAAACAAAATTTTTTATTGAAAAAGATTTAAGTTATATACTGGTGAACATTTCTCACTTTTTTGCTCTTTTGGGCATTTTCAGGCATTTTTCAAACTCAGATAAAAATGGAATTTATTTTGTGAGGGAATGAGCTGCCACTTATTCGTTTGCTTTGAACGCAAAAAACATTCAGCTATTAAGAAGTGATGTAAAAATGCAAAAAAATCGGATATTTTAGTTTTTATAAGGAAAAGAACAGAGGTCCTCTTATGGAGACCCAGGGACCGAAGAGGTTAATGTGTTTTGTTAATTAAATTGTAATAACTGCATATTAAAATCAACACAATAAATTATCCAAAATATCACGTAATATGCAGCAAATTTATTACAACATTTATAATATACATAATGTGATAAAATAATCTCGAAACTCAGAATTTCTTGTTTTCGTAAGGATTCCCATTCTAATATATACCTGGTGTCCCAAAAATGACTGATGGATTTTAAAATTTAATAACTTTCAAACGGTGTCATATATTAAAATAATTCTTTTAGGGGGGATATGTCTAATGTCAGGAGTTTTTGTACTGTGATTCTTGATTTTAGTTCGAATTTCAAACAATAGATGGCGCTGAGGGTAATAGAGGCGCAGTCCAGACCTAATTTTTGGTACTTCGGTATCTATTCAATACATTTTAATCTCTCTTTTTTCGCATGGAAGAAGAGAGAGGCCAAAACATCGAGACTAGATTTAGAGTTTATTGCTTGCAGCGTCATCTATCGATGTTTTTTGTAACTAAAACTGAGAATCGCAGCATGAAAACTGCTGACATCTTACATAACACTCCTGCAAGAATTTTTTAAATATCTGTCACCGTTTGATAGTTATAGAATTTTAAAATCCATCAGTCATTTTTGGGACACCCGGTATATATATATATATATATATATATATATTGATTTATCATTAAAATAAATTTCATAAGGTTCAGTTTATTGTAAGTTGTTTTAAAAAATTAGATGGATTTGAATGAAGCACTGCTGTAAATTATACTTTTTATGTATAATCTCGTCTTTGAGCTATAAAATAAATTTGCTTCCAAGTGGTACACAGAATATGATATTTAAGTGCTCCTTATATATATATATATATATATGAAAAAACAATTCATAATTTATTCTGTCTTTTGTCAAATGCATAAAAAGAATTACATATTTCAAAAAAGGATATCAATCGAATTAAATAATAGAAACGAAATTGTATTGAAAATTTTTAAAAGACCAAAAAAATGGTCAAACTGACAAACATGTCATTTTCTTATTCTGGGGAAATTTATAAAGGGTACACCTCCGTAACAAGGTCATTATATATATATATATATATATAATGTGTGTATATATATATATATATATGGTGTGTGTATATATATATATATATATATATATAAAGCAAAAGATCCCTTCAAAAGTTACACAAAGACATACATTAATATATATACACAAACGAATTATATTATGACAGTATCTAGCTACTCGTATATGAAGGTCTATTTTTTGTTGTGAATGTGTTGTCGGAAATCTAACATTTACGCGTGAAAGTGGCGTTTTTCTGTCATTTTTCTGACTTTCGCAAACATGATAGTGCATCCTGAATCTGAAATTCACAGTTATTTTTGTACCATTATATGATAATTGGGTTACTGTGGTCAGCTGGCGAGTATAAATAGTGAAAGTTGAAACGAGTGGATTAGCAAAGCCTCATCCTTCTGAATTTATTAGGCTGCTTTTCAAAGCATTTCAAGACTCTTACCATTTCGTTGGGACGTTTGACGTAAATTAAAAGGGGAATTAAAATTAAAGTGCTTTGGTTGATCTCACGGAGTTCTAGATATTCAGACGCATTCGACATATTTTAGAAGGGGCAATTGTTTATAGTGTTTTTAGCGCCATTATCGAACTCGGATGAGGAAGTCTTTTTAAGTATGACAACATCAATAATATAATTAAGAAAGAGAAACAACGCATAAAGACACAAATATAAATATGTATAAAAAGCATGCAGCTGTTTTGAAACATCTAAGGTTTCATCATCAGTGCTTAAAAATTAAAGGTAAAATTAGTACTCTGGGTAAAAAGGGGGAGGGGAGCCAGAGAGACAGAAAGGCGTACCTTACAGCTGTACTGTGAACGGCGAAATGCGACATACACCTGGCAAACAGCCGTGGAGTCGATATCACACGCACACACAGGGAGATTAATCAAAAGTCACCCAAATGCACCGGAAGAGTTCAAACAGAGAGGGGGAAAAGCGGTGGGGGGTGGGGGGGAGGGGAGTGAAGAGAACGAATTATAAAAAAATAAACCATATCTTTGAAAAATTGGGCGTACTGGACAAATCGTTAACTAAACTGTTTGAATTTTTCCATATGTGATAAGCTTCCCAGAAATCAATATCGTAAATTGATGAGCATTTCTGTATTATTGAGGCTTCGGAAAATTTTAAATTACGGTTGTTGGACCAGCAGTGGTTGACAATAGCGGAACGTTTGATATCACAATTTTTAACACTTACCTTTTATGCAATAATATAATTTACGCAAGTTGAGTTTTAAATTTAGTAATGTGCATTCAGTTTATATGAAACTTAGCTGAATTTAAGTATCATTGCCTTAGTTTGTTTTTGCCCTCACTACCTGCAAACCTATTTTCTTATTAATTTTAAATAATCAATTCTTATGGTTACAAACGTTGTTATGCTATTTTATTACGTTATGTTACATATAAACACATCACAGTATAATCTTCTTTCTTAGTAGTAGATTAAAACAAAATCTGCAGCTTTAGAAAATATAACTAAACTAAAATCTTTTGACCCTTTGCACTCGAAGTTTTTTTTTCATTCGTATTACCAGTAACTCGAAGCGATTTTAGTTATATCTTATTTTTTTTTTAATTCGTTATGAATACAAATGTTATGATACATAAAATTATATATATATATAAAATTATTACATTTTGTAATCGTCCAAAGTGTGATACCTTTCGAAGCAATTGCCAATATGCAATCTTGCCTTTCCTAGACAGGTATCACAAAATTATTTGCATTGTCTCCGTAGCGGAGCCCTAGAGTTTGAAGACAAATTTTAAATGGCTCCGCTGCGGAGCTCTCGAGTGCAAAGGGTTAAAATAATTCAAAATAGTTAATTGTTCGAAATAATGTTTCATTTCTTTAAACGTTTCATTCATAATTCATTCCGTTTTCATTTAAAAAAAAATAATATCAGCCTATTGACTTTTCTTCAGAAAAGGTTTTTTACCAAATTATTCTATAACAAAAATAAAATACTGTGATAAAGCAAAAAAAAAAAAAAAAAAAAAAAAAAAAAGAAAAAGAAAAATCTTTCATTTATCATCATTATCAACTAATAAATTTTTAATGCGTAATCCGGCATTTCAGTCATTGATTTGTAGAATTTTTTATTAGATTTTAGATGCTTGACAAATTTATAACATGAAATGTTCATCTCTCTATGGTTTCCATTAAAAAAAAAAAAAAAAAAAAAAAAAAAAAAAAAAAAAATAGAAAATACTGTTGAAATGAAAAAAAGATTAAAAATTAATGATTATTAATTTTTATACATACATTAATAAAGCATTTTTATCTGAAAATCAAATAAACGTTTAATCAAAGTTTCATTTTTTTTCTTTAAAAAAATATAAATATTTTATTAAACTTTAATTTAATTAAACAAATGAAAATTTTGTCACAAAAAATTTTTCAGAAAATCACAAAAAAGCACAAGAAAAATTAAGTTTAGCATTCATTTTAAATTGAATACCAACATGAATTATTATTTTTAACATGCAAAAAACTGCTCAACTAATTAGTAGCCGCTTTTGTTAATTAAATGTAATCATAACATCGCAAATCATAAAATATGGCTTCTTCGAAACATATTTTCTTTTGTCTAAACAAGCGTTTTTGGATTTTACTACCTTGAGCATCAAAGCTAACATAACAGCTTGACTAAGTATAATAATTTTCTATAAGGCAAAACTTTATCAATGAAAAAAACCTTCATTTATTGAGTCATATATTGTCACAAACTATCTCAATGCATTAATTGATCTATTTGCGAATGTTTTTCTTTTACTTATCTCAATGAAAGTAATTGGAAATTTTTATAATTTAAATAAATTGTTTGGAATATTTTTTAACCGTATCTTTTATGGTAAACTGAAATTAAATTTTAGACATAAACTATGTTTTGTTTATTAAAATTATTATGGTTTGTACAGAAAAAGATTTACGAAAAGGAATTAAATCTACTTTTTTCTCTTTTAAAAACAGGGCGACAGAAATAAAGTCTTCAAATCTTTGTTCTCGGTCAATTTACTTCTTCAAAATCAAATTAAACTAGATGGCGTCTGTGGATATATACCGTTAGGGTAAGGTGCCCTATTATCGTCTCTCAGTCACTTTTAGGCCCTTGGAAGTTATAGTTTTCAGTGAAAATCTACCAAATTTGGATTTTACATAGGCTAACTACCCACGCACATAGAAACATAGGCAAATATCGTACAAAAAAATTTTAACAATGCGAAAAATTGTTTTTTCAAAAGTATTTAAAAAATGCAAAAGAAAAAAAGGGTCCCAATTTCGTCAACACCAAAAAATCTAATACGCCGAGGCTTAACTTATAACTAAATCAAAATTTATTTCTAAATCAGTAAGTAATTTAATTTACATTAAAGTAAGGCACAAAGAAATCTACCAATTACCAGTGGAAGAATATCATAACGAAACATTAGCCATCCAAACATGATGGAAAAAATTGAAAAAATTGTCATGAAAAAGCATTCCTAATTTCGTCCCCGGGACGAAAATAAGAACAGCAAGGGGAACGAAATTGGGACCACGCTACTTCCCAATATGACGGAGCTTCAGTTCCTGAAAGATGAACTGAGCGTCCTAAAACTCACTGTATGCTACTGTCAGGATCTTACTAACGTAAAATACATGCAAGGAATAAGAAATAAATTCTTACGATACAGTAAATAACGTTCTACAAACGACGTAATAAGAACTCAGGTCTTCTAAAAATAGGAAATTCGCCGTCTTTAATTTATGTATGCGTCTTGCCGAACGAAACTTTCAACACTGACTCCTTTTACCTTCCGTCCCGTGTGCCTTACGTCATAAGTGGCGCCACTTTCGTAGAAGCGGATAAGTTAAGGGTGACGAAATTAGGAGAGGGGACGAAATATGGACACTTTACCCTATCATTTTAGGGGGAGGGTGGTCTGGCACATGATATCGTAACGTATCGCTAGAGGGAGGGGGGGATTTGTCTTTCGATATCGTTATCATTTTTGATCGAACCAAAATTTTCCTTTTTTATTTGTTACTTGGTCTTTACATCAAAATAGTATATTATGTTTTTTTAGTCTGTTATCCTTTTTAATCAGACTACATCGTTATTATTATTAAAATCTTTAAATAATTATAAATTATTTAATTCCAAAGTATGGAATACTCAGACGTTTGGCATTCCTATTCTTCTGTCATATGTGTATGCATAAATAATCCTATTATCCGCTGTTCGAGAAACCATGTGCCAATTATGTTTGAAATGATACGGTTGTTTACTAGTAAATAAAATAGAAATAATGTTGTCCACCTGTTTTGATGATAAGAAGTTCTGTTTTCTCCCTCCCCCACGTGAGGGGGCATGTGCATGAAGACATTATTACTGTTAAATTCATTATGTAACAAAAAGCTATAATTAAATTATTTTAAATAGTATTTCTTTTACGTGTTATTTGATATAAAGTTATTTCATTTATAAAGTGATATTTTATTGACTTCTCTTAATTTTGAATCAATAAAGTAAGTATACGAAGAATAAATGTAAACCACTCCAAACAAAAGAAAAATAATTCCAAAAATCAGCATTTTTTAATATTGATAACGATATCGTTACGGGGAGGGGTCCCCTTATGGATGATAACGTATAATATCATAAGGGGGGGGGGGTCCAAAATTACCAAAAAGTTGATAAGTTTATATAAGTACAGCCCCATCTTTAAGAATTGTAACTTTTTAAAACATTGAACTTGCTCACATTCTAAATAGATCTTCTTATTAAAGAAATGATTTAAACGTAACAGATAACATGAATGTTTAGTAATTAACATGAGTATTTAAACAAGTAAGAAAATATCATGCGTCAAGCATAGATTATGAAACACTTTCCAACACATTCAGAATAACGTAACAGAACTGCACTGTTTAAAAAATTAAAATATTACGTCTAATTCAACCATATGGAACCGCATAATACATTTCAGAACACAATTTCAGCTGTTCCCATCCACAATCGGAAAATTATACGAATTGCAGCCCTGTATATGATTTATAGATTTGAATCTATTAGCTACCTGCAAGCCAAAATTTAGTTCACTTAAGACCTTCATATACTTCAGTTGAAAATTTACCTTCAGCAATTTCCTCTAATAAGGAGAACGGTACGTGAATAATTTTTGTGAAAATCCGAGTATATTTACGGGAGTTATTTTCCATATACCATAATGTAATGGAATACTTTTGAGTGCCCCTGTAAATGGACGATTAATCCTACATACTTCATATACAATAGCAAACATGCTTTGGTGACCCTAAATTACCTTTATCAATTTCATGAAAATCCGAGTATATTTGCGGAAGTTAGAGCGTGGACAGACGGACAGACGGACTGACGGCCAGACAAACCGAATGCATAAACACTTTTCAACTTTGTTGGAAAGTGTTAAAAAGAGTGCTTGATGTGATTTTTTTTCTTTGTCAAAAGAAGGGATTAAAGTTGTGATGAAAGAAAGTTAGATAAATAAAGTATAAGTCGAAGTATCCAAAAAATCATTTACTCTCTACACTTATCTGTAATAATGTTATAAATACGTAACGAGTATTTGTATGTTTATCTGTAGGGTATAATCTCTGGAACTACCGAATCGATTTCAAAGGTAATGGTCGCAAATTGATGGCGACATTTTTTGTTCCAAAATAGGTGATAATTTATGTCAGTGTCAATGCTCCAAAGAGGAAGCAGAATTAAAAAACATTCCAAATTTGTGATTTTCGATATAAAGAATGGATTCGAACTTGAAATTTTACATGGTAGTTACTTATAAGATGTAATTGCTCTCTAAGAACATAAATTGCTCTTCCAAAAAATGCTAAATCTAAAAGGGTAAAATGCGCAGAAAGCGTTCAAAAAAGTTCTAAATTACGGTTTATATGGAATTGCTAAAGATAGAATCTTGAAATTTGACATGTAGGCTACTTTTAAAAGAAAAATGCGCGCACAGAACAGGTTTTTAAAAATTCGAAATTTTAAAATCTGCAGTGTAAAACAACATACTAAACTTACGATTTTTATAGAACTGAAGAGGATAAAAACTTGAAAGTTGGCATAGGAGCCATTTTTAAAATAAACATTCTTACTAAGAATGGTTTCTAAAGAAATTCGAAATTTTAAATGGTGAAATGATTGGAAAACGTTCTGAAAACGCAAAAATTGCGATTTCTTTGAGATAGAAATTTGAAATTTGACATGACTGCTACTTCTAAGATGCAAGTTCTCGCAAAGAAGAGTTTTAAAGAAAATCAAAATTTAAAATGGCGCAGAAGAAAAAAATAGGGAATAGAAAGAAGGGACTAGAAACTCGCCATGCGTTACTTTTAAGATACAAATGCTCGCTGAGAATAGCTCCTAAAAAAATTCTAAATGTAAAAGGTTGGATTGAGTGGAAAAGTTTTTAAAACAGTTTTTAATCACGATTTCTATGGAATGTGGATACAACTTGTTATTTATTTAATTTCATATCCATTTACAAAGCTTATTACAGCAATATGGCATATTTTAGCAACTATGCATGCAAAACGCGGGTTTTGCTAGTACACTTAATATAAAGATTCCGTTTTAAGCAACGTATTATTTTATTTCCATTATAAGGAAACTCAATTTGGATTTCTTTAACTTATACCACTATTATTAAATAAAAAAAGTACAAAAGTTTCTGAAAAATAGTGGTAAAGCGCTCAAAAGAAAGCACAAATAGCTTATGCACCATAATGCCCTATTTGCCACTTTCAAATAAAGGTTTAACATGCTAAAATAAATGTAATACAACATGACCCTCTTCATTACCAACAAAGTGCTGCAGTAACAAAAACGTAGCGTCACCTACACGCACTGATGTCCAATTTTTTGTGAATCAGATATTTTCATAGAAATGGAATCGTTATCAAAGATAGACTGATTAAAATCTAATTTGTAATAACAAAATTTAAAAATACAAAGAAAAAATATTATGTCCGACAAAATCCATTTCTTTTAGTGCACAAATGTGCTATGTCTAAGAATACAAATTTTTCTACGAAAAGTCTAACAGGAAGAATATAATAAAAATAAAAATAATGCTGAAACACGTTACAGTAAATGAAAAGTTTTAAAAAGTATTTTTGTAAACAGACCTACTGTTTCCGTACACACAATCGGTGCCATAGTGATGTAATCACAAAATAAACTAGATTCGCAATTTTTTTAAATATTGTGAAAGGGAGTATACCTATGAAATAGCAGCATCCATAGTTTAAAAAAAAATATTCGCCAGTGGGAACTCTGTATATGATGAATTAAGCATGTTTTACAGCTAGATACTGTTGATACATGAAGTTGGCAAAATATCCAACAAAATCAATTTTATGCAGTAAGTACTAATGCTAAGTTTGGCAACACTTGTTCCATTATCACGTAAAACGACCTTAGCTACCTGGAAACAGATAGCTTTCGCGCTATCTTTGAAAGAACCAGAAAACACAGGAATCTGTCTAGGTCTAAATCCTCTAAAAAGTATTTAAAAAACTGGAAAATTAGAGTGTATTTAAAATTAATAGAAGACACTAAAAACAAATATAAAAAGGCTTCAGGTTCATTAAGAAACTGTAGGACTACGTAAAAACTGTATTTAAACATTCCTCCTGTACAGTTGTCCTATGTCTAATTTTTTTCTCAATTATCATAATTTCTGGTTTATAATCTACAAATCTAATAAAAATGTTCAAACCAGCTATTTTTCTTAATAAATTGCAAGATAAATTTCTGTAGACGTATTTAATTTCACATTTAAAATAAAATTTCTGGTTCGAGTCATAATTTTTAATCCGATAATTGTAGTTCGGGAATTACCGTAATTGATTTTGTTGGTGTAAATGGAATCCAAACGCTTGGTTCTGGTTTTAAAAACGTTTCTGTAGAAATGGGATGTATATGGGTTATTCTCTGAACAGTGGCTTTTTTTTTATTGCGGCCCAATAAAATTGCCTCAAAAATCTCAAAATTTAGCCTACAAGTACCTTGATGCTATATTTATCAAAAAATAATATGAACCAAACTGAATCTCATAGTTCTTCTGATATTTTAATTTCAAAGCACTTCCATTGCTAAAATATTCAAATAAATGATTGGCACCGGAATTTAAGAACAAATTTATTTGTAAATAAGAAAAATGCTATATTTCGCATACATGTTAAATAGATAGAAGTTTATAAAAAGTCTGGTTCCCCTGTGGCGCTTGGGAATTAAAATTAAGTGGTTTCACAAACATACCACCGACCTTGAAAGGGTTAAAAAAGAAAAAAAATTATAATTAGAAGTCATACTGTCAATAGATAATATTTTTTTACTCTATGTCAATTGGAAAAATAAAGATAAAGCATTAACGTTTAGAAGAGTTCATGTTTATTTGAATTAGTACAATTTTTTTAACTTCTCCCTGTAAAATAATAAAACTTAAAAATGTATTATCTTTAATTACGGTAATTAGTCTTATGAGTTTACTTATTAAAAGTCTTATGAGTTTTTTAATGTGTATTTTATTGCATTATATTTTCTTATTTTACAGTTTAGTACATATATATATATAAATGGATTGAGATCATTCCCTCACAATATAAATCATTCCCTCATATTAAAATTAAGAGGGGATGATTGTGAAGGAATGACGAAATACTTCTGAAAACCATGTTATACAAAAGTGATTAGTCTTAGGTATATTTTCAGTTACTAAATATCTTTTGAAACACATTTCTAATAATATAACAACATAAAAAGACATTTCATTAATTTTTATTAAATTTATAATAGATGAGGGAATGACGCGTAATAAAAGTACTTACATTAATCTAGTACTTCAAAGCCATATACTAACTATTCAAGAGCGTTTTTGAGCAAACAACAAGATGGATACTTCACTTTACCCTTGTACAAACTATCCTAGAGATATATAAAGCATGTTATGCTTTCTAGTAAGTAAATAATGGCAAATTTATAGTTGTGTGAGGGAATGACGACAAATGCTAAGGACATTATTAAAAAGTGCCCTAATTCATTCATTATATAAAATATAAATATAATTAAATGGCTAAATATGTATTTAAGTGTGTTTAATGGATTGAGAAAAAAAATTAATTCTAAATATACGTGCAGGAATGACAGAGAAAGCATTTTCTGCCATACATGTGTGAATGGGGACATAGTGAGGGAATGATATTTGCATTACAAAATACATTAAATTTATCAAATTTCAATTTCAATAAGCAAATAATTACAGTTTATATGTATAACTGATTAATATTGATAGTTTAAATCACTTTTTCTTTTTGTAATTTATATTAATATAACATAAAATTGCCACTTTTCAGAGAATGAGTCATATAATGAGAACTAAAAAATAAATATTGCTTTTAAATTTACAGTTATGTAAGAGAAATAATATGAACCAAACTGAATCTCATAGTTCTTCTGATATTTTAATTTCAAAGCACTTCCATTGCTAAAATATTCAAATAAATGATTGGCACCGGAATTTAAGAACAAATTTATATATAAATAAGAAAAATGCTATATTTCACATACATGTTAAATAGATAGAAGTTTATAAAAAGTCTGGTTCCCCTGTGACGCTTGGGAATTAAAATTAAGTGGTTTCACAAACACCACCGCCCTTGAAAGGGTTAAAAAAGAAAAGAAATTATAATTAGAAGTCATACTGTCAATAAATAATATTTTTTTACTCTATGTCAATTGAAAAAAATAAAGATAAAGCATTAACATTTAGAAGAGTTAATGTTTATTTGAATTAGTACAATTTTTTTTAACTTCTCCCTGTAAAATAATAAAATTTAAAAATGTATTATATTTACTTACGGTATTACGTGCTTTACGTACGGTTCATATTATTATTCATACCTTTTTTTATTCTTCGCGATATAGCAAAATATTACATAACACATCAGCGTTCTTAACCCTTTTAATGGCAAAGCATTTTTAGTGTTAAAATGTTGAAATTATTGAATAACACTAGTATTTACCAACAAACCTATTTAAAAATGAGTAAATGCTTTTCTTCATGTATAACATAAAAATAAAATTTTATTCCCAAAATTCTGGTGGCAGTGGAGAATAAAATAAAATGGTACAGTCGTGGAAAAAAAAGGAAAGTCCCCCTACTAACTCCTCAACAAATTATCGTAGAAGAAAGTTACTGGTACCGAAAGATTGGAAATAAAGTCTACTTTTAAATGATGTATATAAAATTTGCTTAGGGGGCATTTACATATTAAAACAAACCATAACTTTGTTTTTTTTTTCAATAGAAGTACACAATTTTGTCAGCATAAATGAAATTGACACCCTTCAATTAGCCTAAAAATAAATTTTTATGCAATTCTTACCATAAGTTACCGAGAAATTATTTTTTTTAAAAACGAGCGTATTTTAAGGGCTGTATCCAAATTGAATTTCCGTACTTGATTGTTTACTGAGAGAACACCCTTCTTGATCAAGGCACCTGAAGCGCCACTCAAGGACCACCGAAGGAGTCGATGAAGCCTGTTAGATTAGAGGATAGTAGAATAAATTTCGAAATATCTACTCACTTCTATCATAGACGGCCCCTTAAACCATCATTTTGCCGTTTTTTAAGCATAATTCGAAAACTACTTGGAAGAAAAATGTGAAATTTTGGATTTCCATAAAGCAGGACTTAATAAATCTAAATCCATCAAAAAATTGTAGGTTGCAATTCAAATTTTTTTAGAATATTAATTTCACAATTCATAATTCTTACCTTAAAATTATGAAAATTGCAAATTCAGCGTATTTATGTTTGGGTTTATTAGTATTATTGCTACAAAAAAATAGCATATTAGGAGCATAATTCCAGGAGATATCTATCTATATATATATATTACGCTAACGTACGTGGCACAGAAATCGCGATTATTTGTTATTGTTTAATGGCAACGCCCGAGAAACGCATCTCATTGGTTATTGTGTAAAAGTCCTTTGGCAGGATTTAGGGCGAACGGGTTTATTTACATTTCATTCTTTCGCTGTAATCTCTTACCATGCAATTATGGAGCTTCAAAATATTATTTGAAATGCCCGTAATAGATATCGGCGAATGATTGAAAGTTAAGAAAAAGTCGAATTACGAAGAGAAAATCGCAATAGATTCGATCACGAACACAGAGCATAAGCGATCGCCAAAATAGGTTTAATACCGTTGCTTCTGAAATCCAAAATACTGATTTAAATGTTCCGGTGTCCCTACCCCCTTCTGTACGAACCTGCGATACAAATTTCAGGTTCATTTAAGAATATTATTACGGGCCCACCAGAAGTAAGATGCAATAAAACCTGCTTAGACGGAAACGACCAGTGATAAATTCTGTTTTATGCAGGTTATTTAAATTGAATAAATCATAATAGCATTTTTTTTTTGGGGGGGGGGGGGAAATGGAACTTTTTTTCGTTTATTGCAGGATTCCGTTATAAACCGGCTTTACTCTATAAGAAAATTAATTTGCTGGAAGGTACTTTAAAAAAAATCTATATAGTAATATTTGCTTACAATTTATCATTCTCTTTTTCAGTATTGCAGGTTATGTTGTATTTGTAATTGCTTTTTCATCTAACGATTTTAAATAAAAAATTAAATTATTGAAAATATAATTAAATTTTAATTGAATTCATCAATTAATTTGGAATAAAAAAGTTTAAAGCATGAGACATATAAAAATTAAAAAACTTAACCTATGGCTTTACACAACTTTGGAACTGAACAAGAGTCCTGGTAATTTGCACTGTCCCCCCCCCCTTTTCTGTACAGACCTGCGATAAAAATTTCAGATTCATTTAAGAATATTATTACGGGCCGGGCAACGCCGGCGGGTCAGCTAGTAAATAAAAATATGTAAATGCAATTCAACATTACAAGCACTAAATTTTGAATGTTTATAATTCAAAAACTTATCATTCAAATGACTTGAAATTTGTTTTCTAGGCATAGTTTGAACCGAAGATTTGAAATATCGCGATAAAATTGGATACTGCTATTGAAAAAAAAATGAAGTTTGTATTCGTTTTAATATGTAGATGGCCCCCTAAAAAATTTTTATATACATCATTTAAAAGTAGACTTTATTTCCAATCGTTCGGTATCGGTAACTTTCGTTTACGATAATTTGTTGAGGAGTTAGTAGGGGGTGTTTACGTTTTTTTTCCCCCGAATGTACATCTACCCTATATATATAAAATCCTAATGAAACGAATTTATGAAACGGATATATGAAACGACTGAAAAGTAACGAATTTATGATACGATTCTATGAAAAGACTGATCAAACAACTGATTATATTTCGCGACCATTTCTCCTAAAATATTGAATAATTTGCGATGAAATTACACTAAAAAATCGGTATTGATCCGCAGATCTCAAAACTGGTATTAGAATTTTTAAATCCGAAATAGTTTTCGAAATATTAATTTTTTTCTAATTTTAAATACTTTTTTCTAATGATGACTACTCGAATTTTAATCATAACAGATATTTTTTTTCATGTTTTAGTAAAGGTTATTATTTTAAACTAATTTGACGACCAGTTTGGCCTCCCTTAAATGTATGCTAAGAACAATTCTTCATTTTTTTTATTTCATTATCATTTTATTTAATACAAAACTTTCATTTAAAACTGAAAAGTTTAAAATTAATGGCTTTCACTTCTTTCTTTTTTCTTAAACGAAACGAAAAGAAAAATATTAGGCGCCGATGTCATATACGCACCGGGATACCTAAATGGCGCCAAAATGGCGTTATTTTGCCTGACATGGTAACCTGGCTATTGTTGCTTATTTATTAATATATGTTTATTTATATTTATTTTCTTTTTATTTAAAAAAAAATGTTATAAATTGTTTTGTTCTATAATTATTAATTATTTTTTTTATTTATTGTTATTGCATTTTAAAAATAATAGAAAATAATTTAAAAATACATATGTGTTCTACTGGTATTCAAAAACGAGATTTTTGCCAAATTGTCGTAAAAAAAAAAAATCACGCCAAACCTGATTAAATAATGCAGCAAATCCTGACACTTATTTTCAAATTCAAAACAATGTTTTAATGGTACTATTTAGTTATCCTCTCGACCAATTTCGCCAAATTATATAAATCGCCAAACCACTCACCAAATTATACAAATTGACGTAATTTTTGTTTTAAATAACGAAAGAACAAATAAATTAGTATAACATTAATAAAAATAAAATAGAACGTCGAAATGAAAATCACTTGATGGCGTAAATACGTGTAATTTCCTTATAGTCAAGTGAATGTGACATTTACTATCAACCATTATTGGCATTTAATCTTATAGTCTGGCGATAGTTTTTGGTCGATGGGATGACCAAGTAATACCGTTTTAATTTACCACTCGAAAAATAAATAAATGCTAACTGGCGAGTTATAAAAAAAGCTATTGGCGAGATTTGCACCCGGCTAACATAAAAGTACTAAAATTTCTTTGCGATCATGGCAACTTTTATGTAGTTTTATTCGAAAAAATAACTTTGATTCTTTAATCAAAATGGAAATCTTTCTTATGAAAAGCGAAGGGTTGTAATTCTTTGTGGCAGTTACATGACTTGGATTATTATAATATAAGTGAAATGATGGCGATAGAATAATATTTTTCGACTTATCCCCTGTGGCTGGCTAACATTAAAGTACCAAAATGGTCGCCTGGAATATAAAAAGAGAAGGGATCCTCCCAGAACGGTTGATAATAGTCACATGAATTAGGTTATTATTATAGAGATTGTTTTCCATTCTAAAAACAGCGCAAAGAATAATATTTCCTAACGATTAAAAATTTATTTAGACGTGACTATTAAAAACAGAAAAACCCCTTTAAAATTACTATTAAATGAGTAAGTGTTAAAAGCAAGAAAATATTGAAAATTATTTCTTGAAAATCGTATGTACACGTGAATATTAAAAAAGAAAGAAAACTTTAAAATAATAAATACATTAAGATGTGTTTAACCCTTTGAGGGGCAAGGTACTTCTTTTCGTAAAATCTTGAAATCAGTGAATGGCACCAGAATTTACAAACAAATTTCGAAATACGAAAATGCTGTTGTTCACTTACTTAATAAAAGGAAAAATTTCATTCCAATATTCTGGTGCCAATGTGGCATTTAAGAATTAAAATTAAGTGGTCCAAAAATGAACCACCGCTCTTGAAGGGGTTAAAAAAGTAAATTGTATTATGTCAATCGTTTTATAACGCTGTTAAAAAATCCCGGGAGGCAAAGACTCTGTTTACTTAATTCATTTTATTTTAGCTTCCTTTCAAATGTTTAACTGGTCTTTTTTAATCAAACACGAAAACAACCATTGGATGTCTTAACAGCAAATGATTCGGCCTTAAATTTTCGCAATCAAAGGGAATTGAATGAAAACCCGTTTACAGGGTGATCGCTATAGGTTTTTCATTATAATACAACCGTCTCTAATCTTTTTAATACCTATCAAATTAGTGTTTTTTTAGATTCTGCGGTGTCTGAACGGGGGTTGGCGAGCGTAGTTTGCAGGGGGCACAGCTCCCTAGTATAATATACTATTTTACAATTTTACTGTTATAATTTACGACATTGTACTTCAAAATGGTTATATGGCTATATTTCTAGTCGCTGAACGAATATCTCGAATGTAGTGACAAATGCTTTTTTCCAAATTTAGAGTAGATACAAATATGAGGTATCGCGGTTAAAATAAATGACCAAATGCACGCCTAATGGCAATTTCAAAATACACATTGTCCTCGTATTTTGATGATAACACATTAAGCTGCTTAAGCGTGTAAAAAGTTATCTCATAACCCTGAAATACACAGTTTAGGTAGTAAATTGCACATGACTACACATATAGCTGTGTAAAAGGATACATTTTATGTACACAGTACATAACTTTATAGTCTGGGATGAAATGGGAGTTTTGAACTAAATATTTTATGGTCGCAAAAGAAATTTGTATGAAGAACAAACTCATGCGCTTTGTGTATTTGTTGTCTATCCAGCATATTGGTTATAAGACGACAAAATAGTGTAACTTATTTTACAAGAAACTGAATCGTCTGAAATAATATATACTACTTGCCATCCCTCTTTTCGATTTGTTTCAAAGTCCAAAAATCGTACGCACAATTTATACACATTACTTGTGTAATCTAAATAAGTACACTGTAAAATAAAATTTCGTTAAAATAAAAAAATTGGGACGCTAGTACTATATCCGTATTTTGTTGGATTTTCTTTTCTATCAGTTTCAGTATCAAGTTTTTAAAGATACATCTGTATCAAGAAGAACAATTCTCTATTTAATTCAATCTAAAATAAGCAAGTTATACTTACTGAAACGGGATACAATCTGAGGAACTGCAACTTTCAAAAGTACCACTTTGACCATTCAGCTACCATTACACAAGCCAAGTTTTCAAGTATTGATACATATAATAACATGCATAATAATCACTTATAAACAGATTAAGCTAAATAATGCTATAAAAAATGATAATATATCTTTATTTATATTGACGAGCCTTTCATCGCACAAACGGCGACATTTTCAAAATTATTCATGATAGAAAATATTTTCACAAAATTTAAAAACAATAACTTGGTAAACAATATCACGAGACATCATGCATAATGTAAAACAGTCCAAACATAAATTAAATTTAAATTGGATATTTGTGATCGTGGATTAATTTTTACTATTGTTACTAAAATTGCATAGCACCTCTTTCCAAATCTTAGTCAAATCAAGGGGCACTAAATAATTGCAAATATTCTCGTTGCGTAAAAATATCAATAGAGATACTTTTTATTCCCGGATAATGGATGGTAAATAAAATTTTGATGTAGAAATTAATCTGCTATTTTTAAAATCGATCTGTAAAGGTTCTTTGCTGCGTAATCTGGCCAAAGCTGTGGTTCTCCTGTTGTATTTGATGTCTGCTATATGTTCTTTTATTCTAGTTTTAAGTTTTCTTTTGTCATACCTATATAAAACTGCATTGTTCCACCTTTTTTTGTAAAATGTATTTCGTATACTCCTGATAACTGGTTTCATTCAATTGAATCTATTTTCTTGCATAATATATTTTTTAATTTCATGGAAGGTTTTGCAACTAGGGAGATATTGAATTTATTGAGTTTATATTTCAAACGTTCGAAGAAACCTGGAAATTATTGTAAAGTGGATAACATGGAATTTTGTGGATTGAAATTTCTTTTCTTCTTATTCTTCAAGCTCCTAACTAATTTTTCTATGGTGCTTTCTTTATATCCTTTGTTTCTTGCAATATTATATATTTTATTTATTTCGTTATTTAACTGCTCGGGGGTACAGACTGTGAAAGCTCTTTGAATATAATGTCTCAAATAATTTATCCATCAAGATTTTATTTACCATCCATTATCCGGGAATCAATAGAGATATTTTTACGCAACGAGAATATTTGCAATGATTCAGTGTCCCTTGATTTACCTAACTTTTGGAAAGAGATGCTATGCAATTTTAGTAACAATAGTAAAAATTAATCCACGCTCACAAATATCCAATTTAATTTTTATTTTATTTTATGTTTGCACTGTTTTTCATTATGCATGATGTCTCGTGACATTGTTTACCAAGTTATTGTTTTTAAATTTTGTGAAAATATTTTCTATCATGAATGATTTTGAAAATGTTGCCCTTTGCACGATGAAACGTTCGTCAATATAAATAAACATATTTCATCCCTTTTTATAGCATTATTTAGTTTAATCTATTGATATTTATTTTGCTCACATCGGCATACATATATTTCTGTATGATATTCTTTCTTACACGTATCGTTGTGTAAAGTTCGTACATATATTTCTGTGTAATATTCTGTATCTACGCATATGTCTGTGTAATATTCTTACACGTGGTTTCGGTGTAATAGGCAAAATACACAGTTATTTGAGTAATATGCAAAATTTGTAAACTTATACAGTCGAACCTCGTTATCCCGACACTCTAATGACCAGAAAAAAGTGTCGTCGGAGTGTCGCGGTAACCGGAGTTGGAGGAAAATATGTTTACAAAAAGCTATATTTTTAATTAATTTAAAACAATTGTAAATTCATAGCTGTTCCTGCAGTTTTAAGCAAAAAAGTATTATTATTAAACAAAATAAACAAAACTGAAAAGAATAAAAATCAGATTTATGACGACTTGTTTTTTTATTGTTACATGAAATATTGATGAATTAAGGTCTGCTTATCCCTAGATGTGCTTCCTACAATTCTTTTTTGAATATTATACAATTAATTGTAATCAATGTTCGTTTTTACAGAAATGGATGTTAGATAATTTCAGATTTTATCAATGCAACAAAATGCTTCGGTTTTAGTCGGATGAAAAATGCCGTGTAACCATAAGAAAGCGTCGCCTGACCAGAACAATACGATCGCGAGTAGACTAATACGTCTATCTGGAGCTTAAGTGTGTCATTCATGGTGTGTGGGTTTATTTGTTCAGTTAAAAGATTGAAGAAACATTTCTCATTTATCTCAATGGGTATTTTAGAAATTTTTGTGAAGAGTTTGGCTAAGACATTTCTTACCGCTTAATTTCCGTGCTTATAAAATTGATTATGAAAAATGAACAAGTTTCTTAGTCCGTCGGGATATCCGGAGTTGGAAATTATTCAATGTCGTATAATCCGGAGTTTATTTACATTAAAATCTTATACAGGAAATCGGGACTTTGAAAAACTGACGGGATAAGCGGAGTGACGTGAAAACCGGGTGTCGGGATAACGAAGTCCGACTGTATTAGCACAACTATTCGGATAAATCCGTATACGTTTCCTCTATTTACACTCTTGTTTGAGTTTTTAAAGGAATAACAAATTACACACTCCCATTAAGCTAATAAACACACATAAATGAAGGTAAGTTTTTACGATACGAATGTAAATTTTATGACGACAAAAGTGTAATTTTACCAATTTACACGTATACTTATGTAAAAGTGACTAATTTATACATCTATAATTTTTTACAGTGTAATGACAACCGCATCACGTGTATTATCTGTAGCTTTATTTTGGTCTAAATCAAATCGAAGTAGCAGAACCTGGTTCAGATCGCCTTTCAGGTGTGAAAATTAATTTTTACTTATTTCTTGTATTAATTTTCAAATCGATAATGTTCCGATTTCATTTCAAAATTTTATGTTCCCATAGCTTGAAGATATGAAATTTTCTCAAATTAACTTCCTATCCTATCTAGAGAATAAAGTATCAAACATGGAACACTTTCGATTAAATAAAAATAATTAATTTTTCATTTTTCATTACTGACTCATAAATTATTAATTTCTAATTTTCCTCCTCAATTCTCTTTTTTTTCTGTTTTTTAGAATTATTGTTGCCTAGCAGAATTTCTAATCAATTTCTAAAAACGGAAGTTTAAATTGTTTCAAATCTCCGTCTTTGTAGTTTATCATTGTTAAAATGTTAATTATCCAATTTAGTATTGGAGAAAAAATGTAAAAGGAAGTATTACAGACAAAATGGAAATTAAGTCTTTTAGATTTACAATTTTTCTAATTTGGAAATTAAATAGAATTTTAAAAAGGCCTTTTACTTATTTATTAAATTTGTTAATATTTCTTTCAAAAAATATTAATCCCTGAAATAATATATATATTTTTTTTTAAAGGAACAGATAACACAAAATTTCATTAAATTTGATATTTAATTTAGATAATTAATAGAAATATTAAAAATAAAGTGAAAGCAAGAGCAAAACTAAGATGGAGAATTTTGTTCCTTAACGCTCTCAAATCCAAAAGGGCAAATTTATGACTTAAGTTTTAGTTTATTTTTGTTCGGGAATGCATGAAACTAGCAGGCGTTGTTGTTCAGGATCTAAATAATCCAACTGTTTTCTCCGTGTTTTTTTTTTTTTTTTTTTTTAACAACCGCAATAGATTTTTCAGAAACTAGTGTCAAAGTGGGCGTTTTGAATCGAATTTCCGAGCGAAAGAAAAATAACCACACAAGAAGGGTGAAAAACGTCTTTGTCACGTGATCAAAATCTCTTATAACGCAACAGGTAATTGATTGATAAAAAAATGGAAAACACAGTTCGATTCCAAATCGTTTTCATGGTCAGGCCTTCTAATTTTATATCTTTCCGTTAAAAAATAAATTTGTAAACGTGTCGAAACGTTTTGCGATTGTTGATCAGAACAGTTGAGAACAGCCTTAAAAGAAGGAATTGCGCTAACGATTTGTAACTTTGTACGAATACAAAGCTTTGTTTTATAACACATTGTGCTAAACTTTATGGAAATAATTTTATTTGGTTTTTTCCTTATCACAATGTCTCGCTTCAGAATGAAAATCCAACCCAAAATCGACTTGAACCCGAAACAACGTAAGTCAACTTGACTTGGAACCGCCACGTAGGAAAAAAAGGAGAAGTCGGTCCGACAGAAAGCGAAAAAAAAAAAATACTGTAACCTCATCCGATGACCCAAACCATACGTCTAGTCGGATTCGGCTAAAATCGAATTACCCGATCCGATACAGCATTCTAATACATGCAAGAAAAAAAAATACGTAGAAATGAATTTTATTTACAAAACATTCTTGTTAGAGTAAATTAATTAAACTATTCAGTAAAATATCTACTATTTTTCAAAAAGCAGAAATAGCCGCTCATTACTCATATGAAGAATTATTTAAAATAATACAAACCTGTTCAGTTATTATCTTTCTACGCGTAGTAAGTTAAACTGCACAGCTCTATTTACATTAAAATATAAATATTCCTACATGTCACGAAAGATTCATATACTATAGCGAAAGTAACAAAATACATCGTTACAAAAACTTAGAGGATAAATCTGGAAAATAAACAACACAGCTGCTTCCGGTATTATTTATTTTGTTAAAAATATTTTTGGAAAAGGCTTGTTTATCTAAACGTTGTTTTCCGCTAAAGACATTTATTTATAATACGTAAAAGAATGAATAGTTGAAGATTAATAAAATATTGCGCTTCAATTGAAAGAAAAATAATCTTTTAAAATTTATTTAACAGCTTTGACTGTATTTCTTTTCCTCTTTATTCGTTTGGAAATTGTGCACATGGACTACAATATTTAATTAATACACAATATTTAATTAGTTTTAATTCTTCAACTTCATTGTTTTTGTAATATAATTATTTAATACCATCAAAGTAATAATGCAGAGGCCTAGCTATTCTCTTATAAAGGGAACATAGTTTTTTGAATGAGAACTTTGAAAGGACATTAACCTTTGCTCGTAAAAGTGACCTCTAAATCCTATGTTTTACTTTCATTTTCTGAAATAAGTTTATAGCTCTCGGAATCTGCGGTTAGTTGCTTTTTCGCTTTATTCGTTACGAAATTGTGTAGATGGACTACAATAATTAAAACGGTTTTAATTCTTCAACTTCATTGTTTATGTAATATAATTATTTAATATCATCAAAGTAATAATCCAGAGGCCTAGCTATTCTCTTATAAAGAGAAAATAGTTTTTCAATGAGAACTTTCAATGGTCATTAACTTTTGCGCGTAAAAGCGAGCTCTATCCTATGTTTTACTTTAATTTTCTGAAATACGTTTATGGCTCTCGGAATCTGCGGTTCGTTGCCCTTCCTCTTTATTCGTTTCAAAATTGTGTAGATGGACTATTATAATTAAAGCATTTTTAATTCTTCAACTTCATTGTTTATGTCATATAATTATTTAATATCATCAAAGTAATAATGTAGATTCCTTCCTATTCTCTTATAAAGAGAATATAGGTTTTTGAATGGGAACTTTCAATGGACATTAACTTTTGCGCGTGAAAGTTACTTCCGAAATCTGCTGTTAGTTGCTTTTGCTGTAATGTTATGTTAATTAGGATATAATGGCTCATCTGCAGAGCATAAAAGTCGTATTTAGAGTTGGTAACGCCGGATCCTGGGTCGAGACCTGCCTCGATGCAGGGCCCATTTAATCTCTGAAGCTATGAGAAGCACAGTGTTATTCTAGAAGTGTTTCCATAATCCGACATACCCGAAAACTCACCAATGCTACAAATATTATTCAAATTACGAGAAATATATTATTTTATTTTCTTGAATTTGATTGGTTTAACGATAATACTGATTGCTAAACTGATGCCTTTGGTTGATTGTACAAACTGAGGAATTGTGATCATGTTGTTGAAACTAATCTATTGTATGAACAATTCATTTCTTCTGAACGGTATTTTTATGAAACACTTTTTAATTATATATATAAATGAGTTGATCAGTGAGAAAGTCTATCCTGGATAAAATTAGAAACTCAAGAATACAGGAAATAATGCAAGTCAAATATTACGTTGAGTAAAAAGTATCCCGCAAAGGGAGATACCTTCGCGCAAGCAGCTGTCACTTGTATGGTTTTTAGCTTTTCCACCAACCAATTTCTGCATTCGAAAGCAGAGCATATGAACTACAAGACTGTGTAATTTGTTTGTCAAAAATGTATTATTTTGTGCTTCAAAAAAGTATTTAAAATGGAGCTATCACGTCAGTAGATCCTAACGACTATGTACTATGAGCTCCGTAACAAACGCAGTGCAACTGAATGCCACAGAAAAATGTGTGAAAGTTTAGTCATCCACACTGTTTCTTATGATGAAGTCAAAGTTTGATTTTGAAAGATTAAAGCTGGAAATTTCGACATTAAACATGAACGACGTTCTGGCCGCCCTGTTGAAGTTGATTGTGAGCAGTTACAGCAAATCATTCATCAGGACAGAAGTGCTTCAACACTAACTATTGCGTTAGAGCTTAACGTTTGCTAAAAAACAATCGTTAACGCTCTGAAATGTGTAAATCTAACGTTTAAGTCCAACCGCTGGGTACCTAACGAACTGACTGATGAAGACAAGCTCAAGAGAAAAAAGTCCTTTCGGCCAGTGCCGGGACGAAGAGGTAGCTTTCATATTCCTTATTTTAAAAAAGCCAACTTATATCATTCAAACACACGAAGCTCAATTTAGAGGAAACCGAATATAGGAGATTCAATACTAATTTTTATCAATACTAAATCATTATGAATGAGAATTTCGCAAAATTAGTCAGCTTTATCCAAACTGCTTTTATTTAAAGCAACTTATATTTGGCTGCCAAATTCGGCGATTTCTTAAAGTGCCTGCCATTTTAAGACAACATGGTGGATGAGGCTAACCAGTGAACTTGGTCGAGACCTTAGTAATTGCTGTGCACAGGCTCACTCACATCGGAATCGATTGATATATACGAGTGCTTTCGCAGGCAAAAAATCAGATTTTTCAAAATGTCACCCACATTAGATATTGAAATTGCTATATCTGAGCCATTTTTTAAGATACAGACAAACAAAAAATGCTCCTGAATCCTTATATCCAGGTCAAATACTTAAGAAAGAAATCTTTTTCAATTTCTAATTTTTTTTGCACCTCACTTTAAATATATATATATTTTTTAATTTAATGGCTGCCATTTTGAAACAAGATGGCTGATAAAGCTGGCCAGCGAACTTGGTCGAGATATTGATGTATACTATACACATGCCTTCTTACATCGAAATAGGCGAATACGTGTGTTATCGTGTGACAAATACAAGATCGTTTCAAAATGTTAGCCATGCTAGAAATTCAAAGTGCTATAATTCAACCATTTTTTAAGATATAAACAAAAGAACAAATTTTCAGGAACAAAAACTGCTCCAGAATGTTTGTATCAAGGCCAAACACATAAAAAAAATCTTTTTCATTTTCCAATTTTATAATACCTCATTTTAAATTTTAAATTTAATTTATTTAATGGCAACCCTTTTGAAACAAGATGGCGAATGAAGCTGGCCAACGAACTCGGTCGAGACATAGGTATGTACTATGTACAGACCAAGTTACATCTAAATCGGTTCATAAATACGCCTGTTATCGCGTGACAAAAAGCAGGTCGTTTTAAAATGTCAGCCACAATAGAAATGCAAAATGCTATAACTCAGCCATTTTTTAGATATAGACAAAACAAAAACTGTTCCGGAATCTTTGTATTAAGGTCAAACACATACGAAAAAAATCTTTTTCATTTTCCAATTTTTTGGTATCTTATTTTAAATTTTAAATTTTTTAAATTTTTTTAAATGGCCGCCATTTTGAAACAAGATGGCGGATGAAGCTGGCCAACGAACTCGGTCGAGATATTTGTATGTACTATGTACACACCCAGGTACATCCATATCGGTTTATAAATACGCCTGTTATCACGTGACAAAAATCAGGACGTTTCAAAATGTCAGCCACGCTAGAAATTCAAAATGCTATAACTCAGCCACTTTTTAGGATATAGACGAAACAAAAACTGCTCCCGAATCTTTTTAGCAAGTTCAAACACATAAGAAAAAAATATTTTTCAATTTTAAATTTTTTGGTACCACATTTCAAATTTAATTTTTTCTTAAAAATTTAAATGGCCGCCATTTTAAAACAAGATGGCGGATGAAGCTGGCCAACGAACTCGGTCGAGACATTGGTATGTACTATGTATAAACGATGTTACATCCAAATCGGTTCATAAATACGCCTTTTATCACGTGACAAAATTCAGGACGTTTCAAAATGTCAGCCACGCTAGGAATTCAAACTGCTATAACTCAGCCATTTTTACTTTCTTCTATCTTTACAAGAAGAAAGTATTGGATTCATGAAAATTTTCGAATTCCGGTTTTCGACGGATTTACACGTTTTAGGGGTCAGAGATTCCAAAAAACATGTTTTTACAAAATGTCTGTCTGTGACTCTGTGAGTCTGTCTGTCTGTCTGTCTGTCTGTCTGTGTGTATGTGACACAAATTTTGTGGGCGCTCTATCTCAAGAACTAATGCACAGAATTTAATAAAAATTGATATTCAGTTAGTGCCTAATACAAATTGATGCTGATTAGTTTTTGGTGTAAATCGCTCAACAGGTGGCGCTGCAATGCTGCATTTTTCACGATTTTCGCAATAGCTCTATCTCAAGAACTAATGCACGGATTTTGATCAAACTGCAGATTTAGTTAGTCCTTGATATGAATTGATGATGATTACGTTTTGGTGTAAATCGCCCAACAGGTGGCGCTGTTATGATGAATTTTGCAGGACTTACACGATTTCCCCAATAGCTCTATCTGAAGAACTAACGCACGGATTTTCCTCAAACTTCAGATTAAGTTAGTCCTTGATATGACTTGCTACTGATTAGGTGTTGGTGTAAATCGCCCAACAGGTGGCGCTTCTCTGCTGCCTTTTCCACAATTGCCTCAATAGCTCTATCAATAGAACTAATAGACCAATTTTCATCTAACTTCAGATTTAGTTGTATGTTGACACAAGTTGTTGTTAATTAGGTTTTGGTGTTAATTACCCAATAGGTGGCGCTGCTATGCAGAAATTTTCACGATTTTCGCTATTGCTCTATCTCAAAAACTAATGTACGGATTTTCTCCAAACTTCAGATTCAGTCAGACGTTGACACAATTTCTTGCTGATTAGGATTTGGTATAAATCACCCAATAGGTGGCGCTGCTAGGCAGCATTTTGCTGAATTTAGACGATTTCAGCGATAGTCATATCTCAAGAACTAATGCACGGAATTTCATATCGTTAGAATCCTCATGAGATGCATAGATTGCCATTTAATTTTGGCAGTGTGATAGCGAATTTTGAAGTATTAACATGTATGAGATAGAAGAAAGTTTTGGGATTGGTACATCCGACTAGTTTATGATATAGACGAAACAAAAACTGCTCCGGAATCTTTGTATAAAGGTCAAGTACATAAGAAAAAAATATTTTTCCATTTTTAATTTTTTGTTACCATTTTTCAAATTTAATTTTTTTTTTAAATTTTAAATAGCCGCCATTTTGAAACAAAATGGCGGATGAAGCTGGCCAACGAACTCGGTCGAGATATTGGTATGTACTATGTACACACCGAATTACATCCAAATCGGTTCATAAATACGAGAGTTACAGTGTGACAAATGTCAGATATATATATATATATATATATATATATATATCAATTTTGAACGGAGGGTGGTTTCGGGGTCTGGGGGTCATAATCGATGAAAATATACCAGAATTTTTTGAAATCGCTTTCCTCGGAACGGCTGCAATAGGTAGCTTTTTGTAATGAAAGCTACCTAAAACTGTTGTTTGGCTCTGCTCAAAGATCAAAGGAAAGAGAACATTCTGGAGAAAATTATGACCTGTGATGAAGAATGGGTGTACTACAACAATACAAGTCGTAAAGGAGTGTGGTCAGCTCCTGGGTAATCAACATGCTTGGTTGCAAGACGTTCCCTAACTAAGAAGATGGTGCTTCTCTGCATTTCGTGGTATTGTCGCGGAATTCTGTACAAAAAGTACATGAAAAACGGACAGACTATCAACAGTGCAATATACAGCAACATTTTAATCAAAGTTCGTAATGTCATTCGCGAAAAACGAAGAAACGAGTTCAGAAAGAAGGTGGATAGCGAGATAACGCCCGGCCCCTTGTTAGTACGATGACCGGCTAGACACTCTAGAAACTGAAGTGGAATTTGATGCAACATCCATCATACAGCCACGACATGGCCCCTTCAGATTTCTATCTCTTTTCACATCTGACGCTGCATCTTGATGGCGCAATCTTCAATTCAAATGAGGAGGTCATAAATGAGGTCGATCTCTTTCTAGACTCGCGCACGGCACAATTTTTCGCAGAAGGGATTGAAAAGTTGCCAAAACGTTGCAGACGATTGTAGATTTGAACGGAGATTACTATCCTCATTATCTTTGATATCTTTGCATATCTTTGATATATCATATCTTTGATTCGTATGTATTTATTAATTTACAATAAAATATTGTTTGGCGGAAAACTTTTTACTCTTCGTAATATAATGTTTTTAATACAGCCAAATATAACAAGCTTAGATGGTACGGTTATGTCAGAGAATGAAAGAGGAAGGCCTTCCTAAAATTATTTTTGAATGGTGTCCGGACGGCATACGTAGGAGGGGCAGACCGAGGATCACTTTACAAAGTTCTATTCGAGATACTGTGAATATATACATGTTAAATGATGAGATTAACCTGGACGGAGAGAGATGGAAAGGATCTCTCAGAACTATTTTTATACGTCGAGGAAACCCACTGTTCCTGCACTGTTAAAAATTTCGCAGCATTCTGGCAGGTCATTCGACCGTTTTTTGAAAAAATGGTTTCATAACCATAATTTAACTATATTCTGACCATAAAATGGCCAATAATATGGTCAGAATAGTGTTAAAATACGTTTGTGTAACCGTTTTCGGAAAAAACGGTCAAATGACCTGCCAGAATGCTACAAATTTTTAACAGTGTGAAGAAGAATAAGAAGAAATGAGTTAATAATTTGAATATAAGATAGGATACTGGAATGGAAAGAATTCAATGTAAAATTTGAAGGCCCCAGTTCTCTCAATTTCGGGCACCTTCAAATGTTTCAAAGGGAAGCACGTAATTCTTGTGCCTTTTCGGAAATCAGGTCCTGCCTCCGAGAGGATTGCGCTCTACCAGCGAGGAACCAGCTCTACTGTTTTCTTTTAACTTGGTGTGTGACACGTTCTCTACGGGATCAGAAGTGTAGAAATTAACAGAGTAAAACTGCCATTTGGGTAAGAGTGATTTTAGCCATCATTCAATGAACCTTTCCGGAAACCACGGATTGCTAGTTTTATTGATATTTATTTAGTGTTCCTTAAATTTGTGAGCTAATCGAATACTTGCAGCGATATTTGAGTTGAACCCCGGAGACATTTATCTCCATACGCAAGTTACTTTCAAACTTAGTTAGTAACTTTGCATTTTTTTTAGGACTGTAATCAAAATTGAAAAGCTCCATCGCTTTCCGCGGGGAATTTTATTTATACAAACAGCCTTTGAACACCAGAGTCATACGTTTCGATTACAAGGTGGTGGCGTGATTGTCTTATTGCATAAAAAACAAATAAGACTTATTTTTTTCACGTAGCATTAAAACTAAGAATGCTAATCAAAATTTAAAACGCGGTAGTAGATGAATTAAGTGATGTTTAATTTCGTACACTGTTAAACATTTGGCAGCATTCTGGCAGGTCATTCGACCGTTTTTTGAAAAAACGGTTTCATAACCATAATTTAACTATATTCTGACCATAAAATGGCCAATAATATGGTCAGAATAGTGTTAAATTCAAGGTTGTGTAACCGTTTTCGGAAAAAACGGTCAAACGACCTGCCAGAATGCTGCAAATTTTTAACAGTGTAGTTTATTGTACATAGTTTTCATAGCTTTTGCCTCCATGCCAGGCATTCATGGTCTTACGTTTCAATACCAGCGTTTCCGAATAGTGAACTTCACTTTATTTCATCGAATTTTTTCCCTCATTAAATAGGCAAAAGATTAATATTTGAAATAATGACATGCAAACGTACACTGTTAAACATTTGCAGCATCCTGGCAGGTCATTTGACCGTTTTTTCCGAAAACGGTTACACAACCGTAATTTTAACGCTATTCTGACCATATTATTGGCCATTTTATGGTCAGAATATAGTTAAATTATGATTATGAAACCGTTTTTTCTAAAAACGGTCAAATGACCTGCCAGAATGCTGCAAAATTTTTAACAGTGTAGAAACCGCGCTAGTTCTGCTCTAGATATATTTTATTGCACAAATAAAATAGCGGAATTTTACTGTCATAAATGTCACTGGGGTAAATATGTTTTTATAAGGAAAAAAATAAAAATTGCGTGTCAAACGTGACAAATGAAGTGCATTCGTACTATAACTAATTTTGTAAATATTTTTTGCACCGCATATTGTATTGAATGTATATTTTAGTTCACTTAAATAAGTGCATATCAATTTCATTCTGTTTGAAAGCCTGTAACACAATTAAAATACACTTGAAATAATTTTTTCCTATTAGCCGTAATGTAACGGAAAACTTTTGACTGTCCCTGTAATTAAACTATACATCCGGTTTTCATAAAATTTGAAATAACTCGACAAAATATTGCAGCAATTATATATTTAAAATTTCAACCATTCGTTTGGGTAGCTTTTGCTCTGTTATATGCGGGCAGACAGACGGACTGAACGACGACTATAGGTGCTACGTATTTATATAATTACGAACGCACATAAAAAGTATTTTCCAACTAAATACTGGTCCTTTAAGAGTGCACCATTTTATGCACCTTTTTCAGGATTTCCGCTATAGATATGTTTTATCATCTATGGGATGGAATTGAATGAAACGTAATATTCAGTTAGACTTTGGCACATATACACTGCAAATAGAAGCGTCTTAAATTTAGACACATATGTGACTGAAAAAGAATTTTAGACACTTAAGTGTCTTAATCTGAAAATTAAGACACTATAGATGTCTTAATTTAAGATACATAAGCGTCTTACTATGACCATGGTGTAAACGAACTGAGAATAATGTCTAAAATATCCGCAAACGTCTTATTTTAAGACACTTCATTGCTTTAAACGTGTCTTAATTTAAGACGTTTTGATTCTTCCGACGCAAAAACCACCAGGGGGCACTAGCACTCCCAGTTGCGCATGCGTTTTAGATGTCTTCGTTCGAAGTGGTATACGTTGTAATTCAAACAAAGTTTGTTTTTATGTACGCGTGTATTTTAATTCGTTTTTTGCGAAATGTGAAGTACTGTGATTTTAATTCGTATTAACTTGGAGTATTTATTTATTGAATACATACATCTGACGTGTGTGCTCGACATCAAATGTCTCTTAGAAGCTGTCGTCGATACAAGGGCGGGATAGACACAGAACAGAAGTAGACGACGGTTGAAGATTACACCCGGAAATTCTACAAAGCGTGTGCAATGGGCTTAGTGTTAACTCGTATCAATTTATATCAATAATATTGTGTTATTCATCTTCGTCCTGTCGAAGCTGGCAAAAAAAAAGAAACTTTTGTCTGGCGGGTCCTGTTTTTAGGATGAAACATCTCATTCTTTAAATATGGCTAGTCGGATGTATAATGGGATTACCTTTTAAACTGATGAAAGTCTTTCTCCCTCACTGTGGTTGTGGTAGTTTTTAAAATTTCAAATCGAGGAATATTTCTTACCTCTTGCAGCAACTCAAGTAAGTTTCTTTATAGTAGTAAAATTAGTGTATTTTATGATTTTATTTATTGTACTAAACAAAATCCTGCATGAAATTTAATTAGTTTTGAATCTGTTTGCAAAAAACCCCACTAATTCTAGAAGTATATATTTTTAAACTTATGACGTTCTTTTTTATTACGAATTATATATTCAATGTCAGTTCTTAGTTTCAATGGATAATTTTTATCTCGCAGTAAATGACGGCCACAAGGAAGTAAAGAAAAAAAAACTTTGAAAGATGACCTAATGCTTTCTTACTTCCTGGCATAAAACCGCAGATTAAAAAAATATAAATAAAGTAAATGAGACTGGTCTATTATATGAAGCTGCCTGTAAAAATATACATATGTATTTGATTTGCAATCAACTCTAATACTGATTTTTTTATTATTTTTAATAAAAAAGTAATTTGAAATTTATAATGGGAAAAAGTAAAAACCTCTAACTAGATTTCGTATTTAAAATTGTGGTAACTTTATTTATATGCACTTATACGAAAAATACAATAAAAAAGAAAAGTGCCCAGCTAAACTGATGGCATTGAGCTCACAGACTATTCACACTAATTGTATATTATACTCTTGTTTTAAAGAATAATGCCACTCAAAAATAAGTGAAGGGGAATTAGCCCCCGTTTCCCCCTTTATACTTAACCAGTGAACCTCCAAATCTAATCAGGGAAGCTCCTTATCATAATAAACCTGTATACCAAATTTGGAGCAAATCGAATAATCTTGCAAAAAAAAAACATTTATCTAAATTAAGGGGGTGGACTAACCCCCCTTTATCCTGAACCAATTAATCGCCAAAACGAATCAGGGAAGCTCCTTAACATAATAAACCGGTATACCAACTTCGGAGCAAATCGAATCATTCTGCATGAAAAACCCATTTATCTGAATTAAGGGGGTGGACTAACCCCCCTTTTCCCCCTTTATCCTTAACCAATGAACCCCCAAAACTAATCAGGGAAGTTCCTTAACATAATAAACCGGTATACAAAATTCGGAGCAAATCGAATCATTCTGCATGAAAAACACATTTATCTGAATTAAGGGGGGTGGACTAACCCTGTTTTCCTCCCTTTATCCTTAATCAATGAACCCCCAAAACTAATCAGGGAAGTTCCTTAACATAATAAACCGGTATACCAAATTCGGAGCAAATCGAATGATTCTGCATGAAAAACCCATTTATCTGAATTAAGGGGGTGGACTAACCCCCCTTTTCCCCCTTTATCCTTAACCAATGAACCCCCAAAACTAATCAGGGAAGTTCCTTAACATAATAAACCGGTATACCAAATTCGGAGCAAATTGAATGATTCTTCATGAAAAACCCATTTATCTGAATTAAGGGGGGTGGACTAACCCCGTTTTCCCCCTTTACCCTTAACCAATGAACCCCCAAAACTAATCAGGGAAGTTCCTTAACATAATAAACCGCTATACCAAATTCGGAGCAAATCGAATCATTCTGCATGAAAAACACATTTATCTGAATTAAGGGGGGGGGGGGGGTGGACTAACCCCGTTTTCCCTCCTTTATCCTTAACCAATGAACCCCAAAAACTAATCAGGGAAGTTCCTTAACATAATAAACCGGTATACCAAATTCAGAGCAAATCGAATCATTCTGCATGAAAAACCCATTTATCTGAATTAAGGGGGTGTGGACTAACCCCGTTTTTCCCCCTTTATCCTTAACCAATGAACTCCCAAAACTAATCAAGGAAGTTCCTTAACATAATAAACCGGTATACCAAATTCGGAGCAAATCGAATGATTCTGCATGAAAAACCCATTTATCTGAATTAAGGGGGTGGACTAACCCCCTTTTTCCCCCTTTATCCTTAACCAATGAACCCCCAAAACTAATCAGGGAAGTTCCTTAACATAATAAACCGGTATACCAAATTCGGAGCAAATTGAATGATTCTTCATGAAAAACCCATTTATCTGAATTAAGGGGGGTGGACTAACCCCGTTTTTCCCCCTTTACCCTTAACCAATGAACCCCCAAAACTAATCAGGGAAGTTCCTTAACATAATAAACCGCTATACCAAATTCGAAGCAAATCGAATCATTCTGCATGAAAAACCCATTTATCTGAATTAAGGGGGTGGGGTGTGGACTAACCCCGTTTTTCCCCCTTTATCCTTAACCAATGAACTCCCAAAACTAATCAGGGAAGTTCCTTAACATAATAAACCGGTATATCAAATTCGGAACAAATCGAATCATTCTGCATGAAAAACCCATTTATCTGAATTAAGGGGGTGGGGTGTGGACTAACCCCATTTTTCCCCCTTTATCCTTAACCAATGAACTCCAAAAACTAATCAGGGAAGCGCCTTATCACAGTGAACCTAGGAAAAAATTTTGAAGCAAATCGGATGTTTCTATCAAGAGTTATCGCGTTACGTACATACGTACGTACGTACATACATACATACATACATACATACATACATACATACATACATACATACAGAACGGGCGGGCACATTAGCTCTCAGGCTTTGATAGCCTGTGAGCTAAAAATGACAGATGTTACTGTATATATTTAAGACGAAAGAAGTTTGGAAATCATAAGTTATTTTTTCCTCATGTTTTTAATATAGAATATGTACTTATTTGTTTTTATTGATAGTTGAATAGCTTTTGTGAGTACCCTCTGATCTACATAAAAACTTGCCCATGTGGAAATATAATTTTTTTAAAAACATAATTTTTAAATAAGTATTTTCATTTTTTTTTTTTTTTTTTTTGGGGGGGGGGGGGGGATTTTGCATGAATTTTTGTAAAGCTGATATCTTAAATCTTGCACTGATTATAATGAAAGTTTTGAACTTTTAGAGTAGGACAAGTTTAAAAACGCAAATATATTTAACAAAATACCAAAGTCATTTTTTCCCCAATGTTATTAAAGTAGAATATTTATTTATTTATTTTCATTATTCATAGTTAAATGGCTGTTGTGATTATCAAGTGATGTATATGTAAAATATCCTATGTGGCAATATATTTTTTTATATTTTCATTTTTTTTTTGGGGGGGGGGGGATTTTTGCAATTTTCGTACATCTGATATTTTAAATCTTTTTCCACATTCAACCGAGTATAATAAATATTTTGAACTTTTAGAGTAGGACAAGATTATAATATATATATATATATATTTATCTATGTACCTTAAAAGCCCTTAATAGCGAACACTTCGGGACCGCGGAATTTGTCCGATAATTGGAGATGTCTACTTTTTTGAGGTAAAAATATACAAATATGTATGTCTGCTGATTAAAAAAGTATTCGTTAAATAGAGGTGTTCGCTATTCGAGAATGTCCATTAACCTCCACAACGGATACTCCCGAATACCGGACATCTCAATTTAGACAACTATAATGCAGGGTTGCGTTTTTTGCAAAAGTACTTCTTGATTAAAGGAAGGGCAAACTGGGAAGTGCCCCGTCCCCCTACGACTGTAGTGCCCCCAAATTTGATGTGCAATATTTGTAAAGCTTATATTTTAAATCTGTTTCGAAATTGTACTGATTATAATCAATATTTTGAACTTTTAAAGTAAAATAAGGTTAAAAACAAAATAAATTTTAAAAAATCTAATATTTAGATAAATATTTTTTGTTTTTTAATCTTGTTCTACTCCTGAAGTTCAAGATATTGATTATAATCAGTACAATGTCCTAAAAGATTTAAATTATCAACGTAACGAAAATTGTATACCAAAACTGAGAGCACCAAAAAAATCAGGCTGTATTGGGGGGGGGGGGGGGGGGAGGGGCAGGACCACAGCCAAATATTTTTCCAGGATTCAACGTGGTCAAACATGGCTACGTATGATGCTTACAAAAAAATGGATGCGATTCAGACGTTTGAAGTGTCTGAAATTCAGACGCAAAAAGTGTCTGAAAAAATTCAGACATTTTAAAATGTCTGAAAATTGAACACTCCATTTCAGACACTTAAGTGTCTGAATTTCAGACATTTTAATTTAGAGTGTAGGTGCTTACAATATTTGGATCTACAAACATAAGAATTTTCGGTTCAATTTTTGTTTTTGTTCTTTTTGTTTCAGTTTTTGCTTTGGTTTCACTACAAAACTCACATTTCAATGGATCATTAAAACTGTATATTTAACCCTTTCCGACGCAGATTATTTCTGTATGTAAAATGATGAAATGATGAATTGACACCAGATTTCAAAACAGAATTTATTAGAAAATAAAAACCTGCTTATTTGCCCGTTCTTTATAAAAAGAAAATTTTTGGTGCAAGTGCTCTTAAAATTAGGTTCCCTTTTTGTGGACGCCACCCGCTAAAATGTTTTAAACAATAAATGTTAAATCCTATTAAGTCTATTTTTTGAATGTCACTTGTCTTTAAAGTGTAATCAGTCAAAAGATTGTAAAATACAATCTTTTACATTGGAATCACTAAAAAATATATGTTTTCTTTCCATAAAAAATATATGTTTTATTTCCATAAAAAATATATGTTTTCTTTCCATAAAAAATATTAAACTTTTTAAAAATTTTATTAAGAAAAATATAATTTTTAATTTCCAGTTATAATTGTTAATAATAAAAGAAAATAATGACAACAACAACATTTGCAAGAAAAAAATAAAAGATATCGTATTAAATTCTAAATTTTGATAATATTTGTATTGAAGCTTAAAATCTGTAAAATATCTAGTTTGAAAATAATTTTCAAATAATAAATTGCAATAAAACTATCATCATTAAATTGGAAATATCATAAAAAAAAACACTAAATCTAAAAAATTCGAATATTGCTGAACACACACATACAAATTTTGATTTACACAATCCAGTTCTTTAGTTCTAAGTGTACTTACATATGGAATATTTTTCTAAAAATAATAAAATTAATAAAATGTATTTTTACATATTTATATTTTATTATCAGATGTTATGAATTCCTTAATTAGTATCTACTGTTTTAAGATATTTCATACAAGATTTTCTAGTTTTATCCGAATTAAATTAAAGTTACAGTAAAAATGTTTTTGTTATATTTCGAAATTTTCTTTTGTAATATAATTCTTCGTTTGGTTTATTAATTTAATATTAAATAGAATACTTTACTAATGAGTTTCTCGCTATTCCAAAAAAAGTAACTAACGTTGTCATCGCCGCCGCCGGTTTTGAATTTTTTGTGACCGGAGGTTAATATTAAGAAAAATATTGCATACAAAAATATGAAAATCGGTGGTTTTATAGAGAAATGTTTGATAAACACGTTGATGCAGGCAGTTTTCAAGTTGAATTATTTTAATAGATATTTAATATTAAATTTTGCCAAAATCGCTCCATTAAAAAAGTTTTCCCGATGTGCAGACTGAATTTATTTTTTTTAATTTGACTCATTTTTAAAGTTTTATTTCTATTTTAAATTCAAATTTTCAGCATTTAAGGAGATATTTTTAACTTTTAAAAAAGGGTATTATTTTAAATTGTTGCCAAATTTAAAAACAGCGCAAAGAATAATATTTTTCTTCAAATTAAAAATTTTTTTACACAGAAAAAAACTTTCAAATAACAATTAAGTGATTAGAAGCAGGAAAATATTGATTATTACGTCATAAAAACTATATTTACAAATGAATTTCAAAAGAGAAAGAAAATTGTGAAATAATGAATTCGTTAATATGCGTTAAAAAAAGTAAATGGATGAAATTACGTCATATTTAAAATTGCCAAACCATATTGCCAAACAGTTAAAAATCTTTAAATATACTTGCGCGAGACATTTATTTCATATTTTGAGATAACCTTTTAAAACTAATCTATTACGCTATCGCACGTGACACTTAAATGGCGATTATTTGTTAATTGTTTAATGGCAACGCTCGAATGAAACACATCTCATTGGTTATTGAACAGCATTTTATGCATCGCCATACCTATAAGGGGGATTACAATAGGGGGATTACCATTTCCTGCTCTGTCACCAAATGTCGCTAAGTTTGCCGCCAAAAGTGACGCTAACTTGACAGTAGCTCTTCGCCAAATTCTCATAGACTTCCATTGTAAATCAATAGGGTTTACTTGCTTACAGAAAATCAACAAATTGAGATATTTTGAACCAATGAACCAATGCAGATGTTATTGAAGTGCCTACAAGAGTCGCATTGCTCTTGTGTTGAGAATTCTAAGACAGCGCAAATAATATTTCCTTTCTAACAGCAAATTATTTTCACGTGAATATTAAAAAGAGAAAGAAAACTTTGGTGAAAATTACGCCGATGAAAACAACCCGTTAACAGGGAGATCGCTACTTTTTTAAAAATTATAATTCATTCTTCCGATTTTTTTTTTTTTTTAAGCCGATCAAAATTAGCGGGCTTTTAGAGTTTGCGGTGTCTGGACGGGGGTTGACTAGCGTAGATTGTAGGGGGCAGTGCGCCCTATTTTTATAAAAAAAATAAGAATTTTTAATTTCGAGATGTAATTGGTAATTAAAAAAAAAGAAAATATTGACAATAACAACATTTTCAAGAAAAAATAAAATATATCGTATTAAATTCTAAATTTTGATAATATTTGTATTGAAGCTTAAAATCTGTAAAATATCTAGTTTGAAAATAATTTTTTATTTATAAATTACAATAAAACTATCATTATTAAATTAGAAATATCTTTAAAAACACTAAATCTAAAAAATTCGAACATTCACACATACATAAAATTGTGGCTTTCCACAATCCAGTTTTCTTTTCGTTTCTAAAAATATAGTTTTAATTAATAAAATGGCTTTTTACATATTTTTATTTTAATATCGGATATATGAATTCATTAATTATTATCTACTGTTTTAAGATATTTTATCCAAAATGTTCGATTTTTATCCAAATTAAATTAATGTTACAATGAATGTTTTTTGCTATATTTCGAAATTTTCTTTTGTAATATAATTATCCGTTTCGTTTATTAATTTAATATTAAATATAATATTTTATTAATGAATTTTAAACAAAAAATATTACTGATAGTTCATTTGATTGATTTTCGACTGAAAAAAATTATACAAATCTGGACTTTCAAATGAATCCTCTTCATTTTTACTGCTATATATGTATAATGCAAAAATTATTTTCAATGAATATTTCTTAATTGTTTTTTATGAGGAAATCTCATAAAGACGTGGATTTAAGATAACAAATTCTTTATGTCCTTAGGTGAACTAGTAAAAAATTATCTCATATAAATTGAAACTTCATAAAAATAACTGAAATGGAAAATTAGAAATTAAAAATTTATCAGTCAATGTTGAAAAATGAAAACTTTTTTCGATGAAAATAATTTCATTTTACAATAAATTGTTTTTGTAAAGCAATTTTTGCCGCAAGAAAATTCCATAATTTAAAATAGAAAAAAAAAATACAGCTTTTTTTCATAGAGATCAAATATGAAAGATAGATTAAATATAAATTAGACATTAGTTTTTTGAATACGTTTGTACAGTTTTATAATTTGAATGTGTGCGTTTTTTTTAAAAAACCTTATCGTCTTCTTTATTTTATTATTTATTTATCGTACATTCTTGATCTGAAAAAATATTTTTCAATAAATAACGGAGGCAGGATATCTTATAAAAATTTATACGTTCAATATTTTTCTTATCCGTTGGTTTTCCCTTGGTGCGATATTTTGTTAATTTTGTGTTTTATTAAACTTATACTAAGGCTGACTACAATGAGGAAATTCAAGAATACGGAGGCTAAAGTAATACGCATTAAATTAAAATAAATTGCAATAAATTTCCTTAATAACTTAACAAACATTTAAATGCATTATAATTATACACAAAACTATGATTTTTTCTTTTTTGAAATAAAGTACTATTTATTTATTGGGTCAGTATACACTTATAGTCTCATCATAAAAAACGCAAATATATAAAAAATTAATATCTTATAATAATTTACATTTTTATTACAAAGGTTTATTACACTATAAAAAAAAGGATGTGATTTTACTAAAAAATATTTAGTATCATTTGAAATATTATAGCAATTACTAGAAAATCACCTATAACCAATCACTGCTAGTAATATTACAAAGAAAATAGCTGTAATTGAATGCTGTTTGCACTTGCTTCCTTCTATGTCCTTAAAATCTGTCATAAAATCTTAACCCCCCACCTGAAATTAAATTTACCTGAAATTTATTCTATCCAAAATACACTTCAAAATTGTTTATTTTTCTGCAATAAATAATTTAGAAAATATTCAAACCATTCATTAAGCATAGAAAATTCCAGTAAATAATTATATTAATCAAGCCATATTCTAATCATCCATTAACCATAAAAAAAGAACAAATAAAAATTAAGCTTATTAATTGAAACTTCCCATCAAAGAGGAAATTGCTGGCCAGCAGCAAGATAGGTGCTGGCAATGATGGAGAAGTGCTGGCTAATAATCCAAGAGCTGTTAAACATTTTAGGGAAAGTATTTGAGGCACCCTGACATTTTGTGCAACACTTCTTTTGTAATGGCTGAATACAAAATCGAATGTCTGGCTGAAGGATCGTGGCCCAAAAACTGTGACAAACACGTGTCAAGTGCCATTTTTTGACTATCCAAAAAAAAGGTATTTGAGGCACGCTGAGATTGAGGCAGAATAATATTTATGCTTAGAAAAAAATATTTTGAAAATGACAGACACTTTAGTCGGCACAAAAACTGTGCCAGACACGTGTCAAGTGCCATTTTTTGACTACCCCAAAAAGGTATTTGAGGCACGCTGAGATTGAGGCAGAATAATATTTATGCTTAGAAAAAAATATTTTGAAAATGACAGACACTTTAGTCGGCACAAAAACTGTGCCAGACACGTGTCAAGTGCCAAATGGCACTTGACACGTGTCTGGCACAGTTTTTGGGCCACGATCCTTCAGCCAGACATTCGATTTTGTATTCAGACATTACAAAAGAAGTGTTGCACAAATTTTCAGGGTGCCTCAAATACCTACTCAAAAATGTTCAACAGCTCTCCTACTATAATGGTCTACCACTGCATGACCGCTGCTGGACAGCTTCAGTCGACTTTGCTGTTGGAAATCATCAGATAAAATTCTGGTGGGCTTCCGTTTTATCTCATGCGCTGGCCCACCACTACATGGAAGAGCACGAACTTGTGCAGTATTATTGCTGCGAACCCTTACGCTAGGTGGCGTTGCGAATATCGAAGACATTGAGTATTTAAATACAAATCTGAAATGAATATCTTAACACAATTTAAGCTGTGAAGCTTTTTTTTTAAAACTGTAAATAATATAGCACCACTGCCACCGACAAAATAAATAAGTAAATGGATAAATAAATAAATTCTTTATTTCAACGCACTTTTTTTTTCTCCTTAAATCTGGTTTTACTGAGTTACAAATATTTCGGTTTTCATAATTTACACAGTTCAGAATCAATAATTAAAAAAAGCGTATCAAATATATAGGATTTCTATACAATAGAATAATTTCTATACCAGTTTAATGATTTGGAACGTAAATCACAAAAGAAACAAACTTGAAATAGCGTAATGAGAGCTTGAAAACTACGAGCGGTCGTAGCATACGCTGAGAGTACTTGTTCATGTCCGATCACGAAAACCAAACAGTATCGAGCGCGGTTAGTACTTGGGAGGGTGGCCACATGGAAACCGTTGCAAGTTCAAATATTTCTATAGACAGATATTTCTACAGCTCTTGGTGAAACTAGCTTATAGATAAACTAGCCATAATACTTTGTTTTTTTATAGAATTCTATAAGAAATTTTCGTAAGGGAAAGTGCTGGTCCAGCAAAGGAATAGCAGTGGGATAGGTGTTAGCACTGCAGGAAAAAAGCCGAATTGAAGTAATGCGATGGCATACCAATGCTGGCCTGCTGTAGGCCATCACTGATGGGCCAGCTGCATTCCGCACGGACACTTTGGTACAGGTTTAAGTAATGGCACCATTGCACTTTACCGCTGATGGCAGTGCTGGCTGCCATCTTTTTTTCAGCTGATGGCCCACTGTTTCTTTCTTTGCTAGGTTGGAGGAACTATAATAGCATGAATAAATTTACGCTCAGTCCTATAAAAATCAACACACTGCAGAATCAGCTTCAACACCTATTACTCGCATTTAAAATCGTTTACGAACACGGCCCCAGTTGCAAGGTATGTAAAACGCTCGTTTCCCAATTCCCAGATAGTGAGTTCTGTCCTCCGCAGAGGAAACAACCCTGACATAGATCTTCCCGCTTATAAATACAGGTGCTTCTGGAATTCTTCAAAAATGGCGTCACCAGCGGCTTTTTTCCCTTTTTATACACAATTCCGTTCACACAATTTCTTAGTGAAGATACAAGAGAAGTATCTGTGGAGTTACACCTAACACGAACTCGGAATTTTTTTTTTTAATCAACCCAAAACAGACAAGAAAATTTTGTCAACCCGAACACTAAATAGGTCAAAAATAATACAATGATGGAAAAATAGCATAGAACTGTATCTTTAATATACTTTTTTACCTTCATTTTGACAAATGAACATATCTTCGCCTGAAAACAACAGTAAGATATCTAGTAATAATTAAAAATGAGATGTCTGACTAACCGTTATGAAAAACTGTGTCTGCCTCTAGTGGAACAGTAGGGAACTTTTATAAAACACATCTGAGATATAGAATTAAACACAACATTGTGTCTCAGAAGTTGTACCACTCGATGCAAACACAGTTATTCATAGCAGTAAGTCAGACATCTAATTTTTTTTATTATTAATAGATGTCCTACTGTGTTGCTCTGAGGCGACGACGATATCGCTCACCCGCGAGAAAAGTGACACATTTCGACAAAAGTAAATTTCACAGGAGAGGCAAATGAAGTTTCGCATTTTTTTTAATGTAACATAAAGCGATAGCACTTAATTCTGCATGCAGATGAAAAAGTGCACAAAAAATGCTTAAAATTTTTAAGAATCAAGACATAAAGGCGATAGGGTGGATTTTGTAAATTTATACCTTCCACCATAATAAATGTAACCCCTTGTTGAGTTGCGACACTTTTCTTTTTGCAAAGTTTGTCAAATTCCAGTCGCCTTTCAAAATAGTACGTGGAAAAATGTGAAATTTTAACGCTTTTCAACGAAGTTGATGAATTTGGTTTGGTTGTTTGTCTGCCTATATGACCGTCTGTCTCCTGCCTATCTGTCCGTCTGTCTGTCTGTCTGTCTGTCCGTGGTCTAACTCGCTTAAATACAGTCCGATTGCCATGAAATTCTTAGATGTTATTGGATATCACTATGGCATATTTGGTATTGCAAATGAAGTCTATAGCAGATACGGTTCATTCACAGAGACACTCAAAATAATTCCGTTACATTACTGTCTATGTGGGGAAATCGTTAGCGGTGTATTTTAATGATTACTATTCACGCTATTTTAACTACTATTCACACTATTTTAAACATACTGAAATCTATATATATATCACTGATTTACTACGGCATTTACTGTATAGAATATGGTGTGCATAGAATATATTGTTCATTTACAGGGACACATAAAGGAATTTGACTGAAAACAAAATGTCTTTTGAAGTATGTAAACAATAACTGCTGGAAGTGAATTTTCAGTTGTGGTAAGCGTTTTTAAATTGAACTATTTTTTTTAAACATTACTTGGAGTGGAATAAATTCTATAGATTATAAACAGAGCTGCACAAAAGTTCTCAAGTACATCTCCGTTTATTCACCGATATGGCTGAATGGAAAACTTCAACCAGTGGCGTAGCCAGAGTGGGGGGGGGGGGGGTTCCAGATACACTGTACACCACGAACTTTACAAAGTTTTCTTAGCCGTATATAATTAGAGAATTTTCTGCTATTAATCAAGGCGAAAAAAAACTCTTAAAATTTTAGCATTTGGACACCCCCCTCTGGCTACGCCACTGATTTCAACCGTGCTATTTTCACTGAACTAACTTTTAGCATGGACGCATGATTTTTAGTTCTTGTTTTAAATCGCAATGTTTTAACTTTAATATATTATCATTCATTATCAAAAATATTAGTTAGCATCGATATACCAATCAACCACAGATTCATGAAAATGTTTCTAGGAAATTAAATAATAAAAAAACCATATTTCAAAACTTTTTTATAATTATTATACCACTATAATCTTACAAATTTCATTTCATCGAAACAAAATTCTTGTTACTACAAAATAAATATAAAATATGTATGCAAGAAATGATTAGTAAATTAATAAATCACACAGACGTAATTACGTCATCACAGCATTTTCTATAACAATTGAAACATAACAGAAGTAGGTAAGTTATTTTCCATGCTTACATAGTAATAACTATTTATTAGATCAAGACATTTTTATATATTTATAAACTACATTTTTACAAAACGTAACCTTACTTAGGAGAACAAAAAATACAAGAATTGTTGTTCGTTGTTTAGTAATAATTCAAAAACAAATATGTTTTTTTTTTTTCAGTTTTCATATTTATTTTCTCCGAAAGCATAAACAGATTACGACGTTTGTTTTGTAGCTTCTTCAAACTTTTGAAAAACAAAAATAATTATTCAAATAAAAAATATAATAGATAATTATCCCAGATTTTTTTTTTCAAATACTTAATTTAAAATTAAAAACTAGATGAGAAGTTTTATCTTTTCTTTTTTAAATTAGTTATTCTTATAAAAATAAATACTGCAACTTTTTATAGGACTTTCTCAAGCTGGAACTTTATTTTAAAAAGTTCTGTATAAATGCTACCCAGCCCTTTATCTTCATTGTGAATATTATAATGTAGAAAAAAGGACATAACTTTGAAGAATATGCTTGGAAGTAATTAAAGACAAGCAATCATGTTTCTTCCACTTACTCAAAGGAAAGGGTTTCGAATACGCTTTATGGAAAGGTAAAAGCTCTATTTTATCTCGCCTTGGTCTTAAGAACATTTTACGTTCAATGAAAAAGGTACTGATATATCAAATATTAAAATTATTATTCTGGAAAACTGAAGAACGTTACCTTCATTATCTTTCAAATAACTTCTATGCACACCCCATTTCGCCTCTAAATCGTTTTAAACCTAAAAAATCAGAATGAACTAACTCATTCACTGAAAAATGACGCCCCGTCTTTTTGGCGTTCTAACCAATGCCACGTACTGTTGAAGGATGTAAATTTGGCTCTACTTTTGATGTTGTTGTTTAATTTGTTTCTCTATTAGTGAATGTACAGCATCGCCTTCATTTTTGTGTCCGCAGATCAAGAATTTTATTGTTATTTTATAGATTTTTAGTGTTTTAACAGCATGCATGAATAATGAACTAATATCTTTATTTTTATTTTGTCCGTCGCAATTATCACAACAAAAAGTTAATTCCAAATTTCCTCCGTCAACACTTGATGCAATGTCTTGTAAATACATCCACAAACAAGTATGTATTTTATTTGCTCCGCATTCCAAAAATGATATTCGACACCATTACTACCTACCTGACAAATTGTAAAGGTGTAACTATTAATCTATGGCAAAATTATTAATCAATTGACAATATATTATTCACCAACAGAGCGATATTTCACCAAATAAGGAAATTTTCATATTTTTATAACTAAGGCAATAAAGAGTTTCAAAAATTGCTGGAGTATGATTTTATGCAAAACTTTTTGCGAGATGTGTCACATTTCTTTTTTCATCACTGCGCATTTCCTATAATGGAACATAGCGTAATATAGAAGGTTTTCCGTATAACTACACGGATAATAATTTTCCTGTAGCAAGACAAATCTATGACGCACCTATTTATGGAATAAAACACAAAATGAATTTTTGCGTGATGTGTCACTTTTCTTGCGGGTGAGAGATATGTAGTGATTAATAAAGTACATAGTTTTTTTTTTCATCTGAAAAATATTCCAGACATTTTTTCGAAAGAAAAAGGTCAAGCCTTACCTGATCCGTAAGATTCAAATTCCAAACGAAAACCGATCCGAGAGAAAAAAAAATATATGGCGCCAAAAAATGTATCGAAATGGGTGAAGAAAATTTGCAATTTTTGTAGCAAGGTCCTTTTTTAGGTGCGTTCGTAAATATATAAATACATAGCCTCTATAGTCATCGTCTGGTCCCGCTGAAAACAAAACGACATTTTTACAGTACAAAGTACTGTCCATCTCTCGCACAAACTCGAGCACAGTGAATGTGCTGCATCTTTCTTTGGTTTCCTGACTATATTAGCATGGAAAATACAGTAGTGCGTAAAATTAACAGCACAATGTGCTGGAAATTTGGACGCCAGCAGTTTGTGCTGTAAAAAAATGCGTCCAAACTGCCAGTACATTGTGCTGTTAATTTTACGCAACTGCTGTATTTTCCATGTTAATATAGTCAGGAAACCAAAAAAAAAAAAGATACACCACATTCACTGTGCTCGAGTTTGTTCTGGCAAATCTACAGTGGTTGTTTTACAGTGCCGTACGTCTGTCTGTCCGCATATAACAACGCAAAAATTATCCAACCAAATCATTTGAAATTTAATATATTATATAATCGTTGCAGAATTTTCTCGAGTCATTTCAAGTTTTATGAAAATCGAATCAAAACTTGAAAAGATATTAATAAAAGTTTTCTTCATTCTATTCAATACTATCCTACGTCATTAATTCAATGTTATACCATGATAGGTCATGATTCTAGAGTGTCATAATGATGACGTCCTAGTTAAGAGGGAGCCCTATTTTTCCCGTATTACTGAATTCAATATAAAAAATCGCAATAAATTTTGTATTCATGCATTTTTGCATATAAGTGCAACAGCTGTTGTACCAAAGTCTGAATATTTATAAAAGTAGTTATAGTACGAATATATCTCATTTGAAACGTTTGACGTACATTTTCCTACTTATTTTTGTATTCAAAGATTTTTCTGTCCAAGTCGAACATAATTAACACGGTAAACATGATACTAGTCGGATTAATTTCTATTTACTAGTCATAGCTTACAATTTATAATTTTTTTTCTATGTCAAATATACATATTTTGAACGGAAATTAAACCTTATATAGTAAAGTGAGGACAGACGCCGCGGTCGGACAGATGCCGCAGAGATTGTATTGGCGACACTAGCGCTCCCTAGGCCAAATTAAGAATTTCGTTGTGTGCCTAAGTGCTGTCTGTTGTGTTGTATGCGTTTCCACTGCTTAACTATTAGTATTCAAATATTTCTGCTAGCTTTTATGCTTCAAACCTGAGTGGTAAGTTGCTAAAATTATTCAAATAAAGTTTTATTGCATATTTTAAGCCAAATAAGCAGAGATTTCATCCCAAAACCAAATTGCAACTGTAGAATAGATCATCGTAGAATACAGACATGTGCTTGCCTTTCTCTCGCGTGGTTCATATGACACAAAATGGCGGCGCGGCATCTTACCCTCCACTATGGGACAGTTGACGCACAGGGACAGATGCCGCAAAATATATTTTTGTTTTTCGGTTCAATGAATTCATCACTGCGATTTAAGTATAACTAACATTTAAATGAAGGTGAATTAGCGCATTCTGCTACTTATCAAAATATTCTCAGCAACAATTCTGGTTCTCCATGTGCGAATAAGGAAAAGATAGGCCATTTACAAGTCTCGGCATCTAAACTGTTGAACAAAATATCTCCTATCCCAATGGTCAAAAGGCCCATACAGCCAAGTAAGAGAAATCAAAAGGATGCAAATATTACAAGTAGGGAGTTTATAAACAATAAAAAAGAAGAATGAAATAAAAAACAAAAGAAACTAGAAAGCGTCAAAGAACGACAGCTTGGTGGAAGTAAAATGTTTAAAAAACGGAAAGGAAATATCAACTTGAACACACCTTACTTGAGGAAGAAACTAAAATATGAGTCATCTTCCGATAATGGCGAAATTGTTCTTTTATAGATTTTGATGGCAGTATGTATTGAATTAGAATTTGATGACTCTGAATGTACTGATTATGTCTGGAGTTGTATCAAGAAACAAAGTCTAAAGCGAACAGAGTTCAGTGCATCAAATTCAATCGATAGCTGCATGACAAATGCTCACTTTACTTTTCAACGGGAAGTGTGATGTAATTGTGGGCGAATGGAAATACAAAATTAAAGACGAGAGGAAAGGCCGAAAAAAAATTGGACTAGGGCCTAAATAGAATATAACTAATGCTTACATTAAGAGCAAACTGCAATGTTCACCTGGATGTAAACCAGTGATTTATATCTTTTTTTGTAATTATGGTGTCTATTGTTTCCAGTAATTATGCTATCCATTCACTTAAATTCAAATGTTTTTCGTTTCATTTTCATTTTTTGTCTTAAGTGTTATTTTTCGAGCTTACACTTTTGCAATTTCGTTAAACCTTTCACAATTTAGTGATATATATAATTTATGTAAGTTTACTGTTATTTATTTTCATTTTAAGTAGTTTGAGGAAATAAAAATGTGATTTATTTGAAAAAAAAATAAACAGCATACATTTTTTCTCCATGCGGCATCTGTACCACACCCCATGCGGCATCTTACCCAGCACTTAAAAAATGGTGTTAAAAAAGGACGTTTGGGAAAATAATTATGCCTGCTTTATTAAGAGGGCTTTGACTTGTTTAAGATAGAAATTAGATTCTAAAGGGTTTGATCAATGATTTCTGGTACTTAGTTTGTTGTTTTTTGCTTTATTGTACATTTTACAAGAATAAAAGAAAAACTGCGGCATCTGTCCTCACTTTACTACAAATAAAGTCAAACAATTATCACGAAGAAATAAGATACATACATATGGGTCGATACTTTGGGTATTGTGATCCATTTTTCTCATTCTCCATCTTTCTTCAGATTTATTGCATTTATATTTTTTTCCTTTTACATTATAGCTACCTCTCTTTCCGTTAAATAATTTTATTTGTAATTGTAAAATCGCTTAATTGTTTGCAAAGTAATCTACATAATTTTTAATTAAACGCTCAAATAATTAACGGTACATTTTTGCACTTTTTTGCACATGTGTTATATTCATGGAAAAACAGTCTTACTTATTTTCTCTGTTTTTGTAATAATTTAAATTATTTGCATACAACAGCACAATAATATGGAATGGTGGAAAAATCTCACATAATATATATGTTTTTTTTTAAGGCATAATAAAAGCACACTTGAAGGAATAGCGAGAGTAAACAATGCAGATTATTTATTGCGAAAAGCAATAAATGTTTCAGCTACCAGAATTTCATCTTTCTAAAAATGCGTCTTTTGTCACGGCATTAAATTATAGTAAAAGTATGAGGGTTAAAAATTTAATTAAGTTTTGCTTTTGAATAAGGAAATAAATATACTTTATGATATATATTTATTTCGTTTTGTGTTGTTACTTTTACGCTAGATATTTTGTTCTAAAAGCTGAAAAGAGTTGTAAATAACTGAAAATAATCCGTTAAAATAATTATATATTTTATACAAAATACGTTTTTAAGATTTGTAGTTCACAGTACAACATACAATTTACACAGGTGCCAACCTCAAACAAATCTTCCGTAATACTTGCGTTAATTTGACCTTGGATTAATATGTTTCGAACCAGAATTTTTTTTTTAATAAATGAAATTAAATATGTTCTACATAGAAACCTGGAATTAAATAAATAAGCATTCATGAAATAAATTTTCTGGTTCGAAATGTGGTTAACCTGGGTCAAAATAATCCAGAAATTACGTAAGTTTAGTGGAAGGTTGGCAGCTATGAATTTAAGTGTAGACAAATAATATAGGATTGCAATTCGTACATTCACTGAAAAACACTTGGTGTCACACTCGTTATAATTATGAAAAAATAGCCTGTAATTACATCTTTAATATAAATTTTTACACTTATGTTTACAAATGAACACATATGTAGTGATTAATATACAAATATATAGTGTTACTCATCTGAAAAATATTCTAGACTTTTTTTCGAAAAATAACCGATCCGCAAGTCCAATACCTAGACAAAACCGACCCGAAATGAAAACAAATAGCGCTAAAGGGCCTTGAACCGCAAGACGTATCAAACTGGGTGAAGGAAATTTGCAATTTTTTTTTTTAAATCAAGATCTTGTTTTTTCTTTTTTGTCAACATTTTTTTTTTCATCTGAGTCATACATATTTACCACCATCCACATGATACTATTCGGATTAATTTCAAGTTTACATTTCATATCTTCCAATTTATAATTTTTTTTTTTCATTTCAAATATACATATTTTGAAAGGAAAAGTTTTACCTTTGAAATAAAGTCAAGTAATTATGACGAATAACCCAGTTATACCAGATAACCCAGACCATAAGAGTGGATACTTTGAGTATTGTGAACCATGTTGTTCATTTTTCTCACCACACTTCTCTCCATCTTTTTTCTGATTTATTGCATTTATTTTTTTTCTTTTACATTATAGCTACCACTCTTTCCGTTAAATAAATTTTCTTATAATTGTAAAATCTCTTAATTGCTTGTAAAGTAATCTACATAATTTTTAATTAAACACTCAAATAATTAATTGCACATTTTAGCACTTTTCATATGTGTGTTATATATTCATGAGAAAACAACCTTACTTATATTCTCTGTTTGTGTAATAATTTAAACTATTTGCCTACAATAGCGCAAAATATGAAACGGTGAAAAAATCTGACATAATAAATATTTTTTAAAAGGCAAGATGAAAGCTCACTTGAATAAATTGGGAGTGTAAACAATGCAGTTACTTCGGAGGTTGTTTATTATGAAAGCAATAAATGTTTAAACAACTAGAATTTTATTTTACTAAATATGCGTCTTTTGTGACTGCATTAAATTATATTAAAAGAATGAACAATTAAAAATTTAATTAGGTTTTGCTTTTGAATAAAAAAAAAAATATATACTTTAGGATATATATTTTTTCATTTAGTGTTAGCTGTTATTTTTACGGTAGATATTTTGTTCTAAAAGGTGAAAAGAGTTGTAAATAACTGAAAATAATCCGTTAAAATAATTCAATATTTCATACATAATACGTTTTTATGATTTGTTGTGCATAGTAAAATAAGCAATTTAAGTGTAGACAAGTAAGATAGGATTGAAATTCGTACATTCAGTCAAAAACACTTGGTATCACACTCGTTAAAATTATGGAAAAATAGCCTGCAATTACATCTTTAATATAAATTTTTACACTTATGTTTACAAATGAACACATATGTAGAGATTAACATACAAATATTTAGTTTTTCTCATCTGAAAAATATTCTAGACTTTTTTTCGAAAAATACCCGATCCGTAAGTCCAATGCTTATCCAAAACCGACCCGAAATGAAAACAAATAGCGCTAAAGGGGGTTGAACTGCAGGGCGAACCAAACTGGGTGAAGGAAATTTGCATTTTTTTCTTTTAAATCAAGGTCTAGTTTTTTCTTTTTGTCAATTTTTTTTTCATGTGAGTCATACATATTTAACACCAGCCACATGATACTATTCGGATTAATTTCAAGTTTACATTTCATATCTTCCAATTTATAATTTATTTTTCATTTCAAGTATACATATTTTGAAAATTAAAGTTTTACCTTTTAAGTAAATTCAAGTAATTATCACGAATAACCAAGCTATCGACCCTTATGGGTCGATAGCTTTGAGTATTGTAAACCATGTTGTTCATTTTTCTCTCAACATATCTCTCCATTTTTTCATTTTTCAGATTTATTGCATTTATTATTTTTTATTTTACATTATAGCTACCACTCTTTCCGTTAAAAAACTGTCTTATAATTGTAAAATCACTTAATTGTTTGTAAAGTAATCAACATAATTTTTAATTAAATACTCAAATAATTAATGGTACATTTTGTCACTTTTTCACATATGTGTTATATATTCATGCAAAAACAGCTTTACTTATTTTCTCTGTTTGTGTAATAATTTAAATTATACGCTTATACTAGCGCAGAAATACGAACCGGTCGAAAAATCTTAAGTTATATATGTATATTTTAAATGCATAACAAAAGCACACTTGAATAAATTGCGACTATAAGCCGTGGAGTTATTTCTGAGATTATTTATTATGAAAGCAATAAATGTTTAAACAACCAGAATTTTATTTTTTGAAATATGCGCCTTTTGTGACGGCATTAAATTCTAGTAAATAATGAACAATTAAAAATTTAATTAAGTTTTCCTTTTGAATAAAGAAGTAAATATGTTTTATGATATATGTATATATATATATTTAATTTTCTGTTAGATGTTACTTTTACTCTAGATATTTTGTTGTAAAAGCTGAAAAGAGTTGTAAATAACAGAAAATAATTCATTAAAATATTTCAATACCTTTTACATAATACGTTTTTAATTTCATCTTTTTTATCGTTCGTGTTTTATGTGTGAATATGGAAATTTCCCCTGATGTTATAGTAATATCTTTTTCTGTATTATTCTTCAGCGATAATATTATAGATTTATTAATTTTATGAGTTGAAGTAATGCATATTTATCTAATTATTAATGCGCCTTTATGTTTGATCAAAGTTCATTTATGTGTAACTAAAAGTTTATTAGAAAATGATTAGTACGTTTTGATGTTTAAACGAAGTTCATTTCTTAATTTTATAAGTTTCGCTACTGATGACGTCCTTGTTATGGTTGAAATCATTGTAGGTTTTTTTGATGTATTTTAAGATATTTTAAATATCTTTATATTGTATTTATGCACCTCAAGGTAATTTTCGTACAATTATTTGTGCTTTATATGTATTTTAATTGTGTAATTACAAGTTTAATACAAAATTATTATGATTTTATGTTTAATCGAAGTGTATTTCATATGTTTATTTATGTGTGACAACAAGTTTAATAGAAAATGATTAATATGTCTTTATGTTTAATCGAAGTTCATTTCCTATAAGTTTATAAATGTGTAACTACATGTTTGATAGAAATCGAAGAAAGGGCTGAATAACATTAGATAAACATTTAAAATTTAAAATTTTTTATGAGTAGGATTCGTCCGCCAAACTACACAAACGCAATAATTTAACAGAAACAACAAAAAATAATGCATGTTTTGTTTATGAATAATGTGTGTTTTACGCATTACCACAACACCTGGACATTTGCAAAACATTTTACGTACTAATAGTGTGATAACATTTTTTGATTTGTATAACAAATATTTCCTGCAATTAGATAAACAATATTACTAAAAGTCTTACATAAAGGAAGCAATTCTCTCCAACTAAATACGAATTTTTGGTAAAGGGAAAAATAACTGCAGGCTATATAGGAAAATAAATGCAATCAAATTATCAAATTCCGTCATTATTGGAATTATATCGAAAAACATCCAATCTGAAGCAGATGAATGACTATTATTGGATTTTAGGTCACTACTAGTTCATTATTAAAAAAGTATCTGTATTGTATACTTGGTGCATTAACCATACACTAAGACAGGTACGGCGAATCTATGGCACGCGTGCCAAAATTGGCAAGCGCTAGAATATTTTCACACGGCGTTGATTAAAATCCTAAAACAAAATAGAATGAAGTTAAATACAACACGCGAATTTATACAGGCTGGGCTTTCCTTTCCTTTTTTAGGTGCGTTCGTAGTTATATAAATGCGTAGCATCTATAGTCATCGTTCGGTCCGTCTGTTTGTCTGTCCGTCCGTCCGTATATGACAGAGCAAAAACTACCCAACCAAATGGTCTGAAATTTTAAATATATAATTGTTGTAAAATTTGGTCGAGTCATTTCAAATTATATGAAAATCGCATGTATAGTTTAATGACAGGAACAGTCAAAATTTTCCGTTACATTACGGCCAATGAGAGAAAAGTGTTTCAAGTGCATTTTAATGATGTGACAGCCTTTCGAAAAGAGTGCAATTAATATGCACTTATGAAGTGCACTAAAATGTACATTCAGTACAATATGCGGTGCAAAAAATATTTATATTACGAACGCATCTCATTTGCCACGTTTGACGTGAAATTTCCAACTTGCTTCTTTTTTTATTGGAAAGCAACTAATTGAAATTCTAAACTAATTTAGTGTGTGCTCAATAAATTATCAAATTAAGAAAAGGTTTGGAGAACATCAAAAATGTAAATGTCGAACATTATAAATAAAATTGCCAATGATGAAACTATAGCGACACGGTATAAAATTTGCAGTTTTCACAATTGTTCCTTCTATTTATTCCTGCGAGATATTCTTTTCAGAAGAGAATGATACGAAAATCTTAAAAATTAGAAACCACTTGCAGATGATTCGAATTCAGCTTGTATACCGTTAACAGTAACTAGGTTGGACCCCATATTAATATTTGGCATAACCGAAATCACATTCATCATTTTATTACTTTATAAAATATGCTAGTCCAATTATTACATGCATGTTAGCCCATAATTTAAAATTTCTATGAGCAAAAAATCCAGAAATTTTCATCCACTAAATTATTTTTTAGTTCTTGGCACGTCACGCTCACATAAAATCATTTTTGAAAGAAATTGGGTACTTGTATGTTAAAAGGTTCACCGACCCTGCGTGTAAGACATGAACGATACTGACTAGAAGTAGTGAATGAAGATACTGTCAATACATGCATAATATGTACGCTGGTCTGCGCTTACATCGCTGAGCTGCCAAAAGATACTCTTCAAATTGTCATTGTATGGTTTCCTTCCTACGTTTACAGCAGTGTTTTCATAATTTACTGTTAAGGGAGCTGGTCACACAGCTTTGGAATTCTCCTCTGTAATGTTAAGTCTACAGACTTTTGATGCATTCGTCTATTTAAAATATCTTCTCGGGAAATTCATATTTTGAACACCTTTTTTCTGTGTACTCTTCTTAAAAGATGTCTCTTTTTTTCTTAGTTGTCAAAATATTTCTAAAATCTATGCTGAATTTAATATTATATGTGTTAAAAACTGCCGAACCATGAGAACGATTTTAAAACTTCCTGTAAAATTAAGTCTATATTTTAGACATATTTTGAGAACTAAGAAATTAATAAGAGATCTTTTAGGAAGTGTACACAAAAAATAGAAGTTAAAAATATTAATTTCCGAGAAGATATTTTAAATATACGAATGCATCCAAAGCCCATAGAGTTTACATTAGTGAGGGGAAATCGGAAGCTGAGAGACCAACCCCCTTAAACATTTGAGATTGGTTCGTTTAGGATGTGTAAATTCTCTTTTATTCATTGCTTCAGTATGAAATACTTTTAAAAGTTTTGAAATATTCCGTTTTCAATCACTTTTTAACTAAGCTGTTAATTAAGTGTGCTTTCAAGTACACAAATCAAACCACTGAATTATTGTTATTGAGTTACAATTTATGGAAGGCGGGAGGATAGTTTTCCTTGTTTAATTAATTTAGTATGTACGAAATTGGTTGTGGTCAGATTTTTGTAGTGATTTTGAAAATAAATTTGGTATTAATGAAGGTTATAGATGTTCATTGTACTTTAAATAATGTATCCTATACTAGAATCAAAATGAATGTCTGTAAATTTAAATTCTCTAAATTAAAAACTCTATTTTCTAATTAAAACTCTGTTTTATAAACTTACTTTATATAGACTGTTGTATTTCATCTTCACCAGCGAATTGGTATTAGTGTTATGTTATTATTAAGGTAATCATAAATTTATAAAGATTTTTCACACACACACAAAAAGAATATATAACATGAATTATGGGCCATTAAATTATCGTACAATTGAAGAAGGCAAATTCTGGGTAAAGAGACTGTTTTGATAATGTTGTTAATGAATTAATTAAATAAGTTAATATTTTTAATTCAAGTAATTAATTTTTCAAACAGGAATATCAATTTTCAGGATGCAATCAATTCTCAATAAAACATTTGCAGCTGCGTAATTTAGTTTATCAAATGCATGCAAGGGTAGCAAAATAATAATAATGTTAATGTTAATGCTTTAATTTGTCATGCTTATATAGAGTTTACATGAGAAAAGAAATCCTGAAAAAAAACTATATTCTAGGTTGATAAAACTCATGAATACACTGTAACAACTACTTGGATATTTTACCGAAAACCAGTGGCAGTAAAATAAACTTTGTTTTCGTCGATGCTTCCTTAAATCTCGAAAATATATTAGTTTCTGGGATCTCTACTGGTTAAGTAGTTCTTTGAATCGTGGGTAACACGAAAGATGTTATTGTATATTTTCTTTTCTGTTTATATTATATTTTCCTAGGTTAAGAAACCTTTTTATTTTTTCACAGTGTAGTTTTCTTTTAATCAGTTTCTATTACTCACTTTTTAAGCGTAAAATTATTCTACTTATTAGCTAAATATTATTATTGTTTTTATTTACCATGTATTATATATTACATTGTTGTTATTATTACATATTAATGTAAAATCCATTAATATTTAAAAAACTCGGGGAAATATGTATTTAAGAAATTGCATTTGAAAAGAATGTTTTTACAAAAAGCTACCTATTATTACTGAGTTGATTCATTTATGAAATATTATACAATATTTTTATCTAATTTTTCCAGTTTAAATTTAGCAAACCTTTGTTTGTAAAATATTTTTAATGAATTTTGAAAAATGAAGAGACTGAAAATAAGAAAATTGATATTTTGAATTTCTCTAATTAAACAGTACATTATTCATAACAATATTAATTCTTCTCCTTCATGCAGTGAATATGAAATATGATAACAATTAAGTAAGGGTAAATCCTGATGAATTGAATATTACTTTAAATGCATTTTATTTTAATAAAGAAACTGCGTGATCCATACATTCTAATAAATTATTCGAACTAACAGTTAAATGATATTATAATTTCATCTTTATTTATATCATGTAATAAACAGTATGTTTTCTTTTTTATTTGATTTGATTTTTTGAAATTATATTTAAAAATTCATTTGTATTTATTATCCTCTTTTAACGTAGTTTTAAATGGAATTCAAACTCGAAAATTTTTTGGTGAACTGTCTACTATTTCACTATTCTAAAAATATGTCTTAACAGCTGTATCATTTGTAAATATCGTATTAGCTTTAATATTTGCGAATCATGATTATCGCCGGCCTCCAAACAGTGAGCTCCCACCAATCCATAACTATTCGAACTTGAACAGGTGTGTGTTGTTGTTATTTACGATGGCCAATTACTACATGTGGGATGTAGGCTCGAATGGGGGATGCCCCGAGTCGGGGGGTCTTTCCAAGGGATCCTAACCCGTATTTACGCAAGGAAATCCAAGGTTCGAAGGAAAACTCCGAACGATTAGGCCGATGGGCGCGATTGAGTTGAACCCAGCACCTCCCGTCTACCAGCTTTGAGAGCAGAACCTCTCGGCCACTGCTGGGGCTGAGAACTTGAATAGAAAGCAGTTGCTGCGAAGATCGTGGAATCAATCCGGCAGTTCCAATTAATAGTTGTGTGTAGTTATCATTTAACTTAGTGCTTCGTCTCAAGCAATTCTTTTATCATTTAAAAGAATGAAAGTAACTGTGGAGAAACTCATTTATTTATATTTAAGTAATATTTATATTATCCGCAATTCAGTATAAACATGCAATTGTCATCCAACATTTATTAACTTTTTTCGTGCGGTCCTCTAATGAAAATATATATGTGATGCGACGATCATTTCTAAAAGTGGGAATACAGAGTGTTTTAAAAGTCCAAAGCAATAGTAAAACGCGATAAAAAAATCCAAAAAACTATGTTTCAGAGACGCTTGCGCTTTTGAGATTAATATTCACCGTGATATTGAATTTTCTATGGCATGAAATAAGTAGTTTCACATCTCAACAGTAGAGGGCGTTACTGCAATTAAAATAATAGGATTTTATAATTGTGAAATGAGAGATTTTTTTTTTCAGCAACATTTACAGCTGCAAGTGCTCAATCTGTATACCACCACATTCCATTACTGAATACAGTCACTGTTTTACGCCTGATGCAACAACAAACAGCAAATCAACGGGGATGTCTGCTACCCTCTGCAATGTGCGTTTTTTTTCTGTGCTTGTAAATATTGCATATTTAAAAGAGATAATCGTGATTTCAGGTAGAATTAGAGCCACATTTTCATTGCGTGATTTGACACGATCCTGATTTTGATAGGTGTAAGTATTATGCGCACAACACTTCCATGACATAACCTGCATCAAAAAGTTTAACTATCCAAATTTTCTTTTTCACGCATTAAAAATCCCAAATCACGATGAATATGCATGTAAAAATCGAAAGTTTCTCTGACTTATATATATTCTTTAATCTCGTTTCTTTTTTCTTCGATTTTTTTAAACATTCGCTCGAACATCTTATTTCAAAGACATATTTTATTGTGGAGTGAGTGGTTTCTGTGATGAGTACAGTAAGTAAGGTTACGTGGGGCAACTGGGCCATGATTTTATAATGTGACTCTGGGGATTCAGGCAATTCCGCTTCAAAAGGGTAATATTCATTTGAATTAAAAGTCTGAACTTTTGTAAATGTGTTCAGTTAGGTTCCCTATATCAGACAGAAAAATTAACTGTTCAAAATTACATTTTAATATCTAAAAATAAAAAATATATATATATTTCATCACTGTAAAAAAGGGACTAAAAAACGAAGATTCTACTGGCAATCGAGAAGCCAGTACTATTTCCGTATTTTAACGGAAATTCCCCCCCATAAGTTCCAGAAATCCGTACTTTTACGGAAATTTTCCCCCATAAATTACAGAAAAGTTTCCGTTTTTCTGGAATTTATGGAGGAAATTTTCCGTTAAAATACGGAAATAGTACTGGCGTTTCGATTGCCAGTAGAATCTCCGTTTTTAAGTCCGTTTTTTTACAGTGATCTTTCTTTCCTCAAGGGTCCAGTTGCCCTATAAAAATGGGGCAAGTGGACAAGGAGGGTCTATGTTCCACACGCGTTTTTCTTTTTTTTAATATTGGGTACCAGGTCCTATTTGAAAAATTGTAAACAACTAAAAAAACTTTTAACAAGGCAGATCATGTGCATTATGTGTCAACCAAAGAGCGTTGTAAGGGAAACCTTTACTGTCAATGTGTCTAAAAAACGCACTAAAAGTGAGAATATTAGATTTATTTATAGAAAAAACATAAAAATTAAGTAAGTATTTATGTACTTTAGTATAGATAATAAGTATAAAAGTTACATGGTTATTTTAAGGAAAAAAAATAACAAGATAAATCTATGGACAAACGGCTACGTAAGTAATTAAGTATCCCATTCTCTTTTTTATTTACCACAATGGAAGTTCAATATGTCCAATAAACCTGTGGAGAATGTAACCATATTTTTATATCGAACAGAACTATTTTTTATTTGTTTGTATAACTTTCTAATAATCTCATTTTGCCTTATATACGCCTCTTCATCTGTATCGTAAAATTTTGAGCTATAGTTATCACACTTAAGAAATTTAGTTTGATACCCCCAATATGCTTTTTTTTATTTTATTATGTAATTTTAATAAGGTATTATGTAAATTTCTTTATTGCAAGCAAAAAAAAAAACAACAACAACAAAAAAAAAACAACAACAAAAAAAAAAAACGGAGAAATTAATTTCCCGTAGTAAGAGGAACGCAAAAAGATATTTATAACTGTTGGGGTAACGGGATCCCTTATGGTACAGTTACCCGTGATCCCGTGATGCATGTCCCAGTTACCCCATTCTTGCAAAATGTATAGGGTAACTGGAACACCGTTGAAACATGAAATAAATATGTATAGATACCTAATAATATTAACATATTTATGTGTCTAATCTTTAAAAAAATGATTGTTTAATAAAAGTACTTACTCCGTATTTTAATAAAAAACCGAGGAAGTTCAACCAAATGAATGTTCTTTTTAAAAAAATAAACCCAAATTTTCGGCAACCTATCACACCAAAGGAAGTGTTGTGATTGAGTTGACACACGTTGTTTTAAGAAGTAGAGAGGGGGGTGCAATGTTGACAAAAGCTAAAACTTAAAAAAATATCAACGTTTTTTTATAAAATAGTCTATGGCCCAGTTACCTCGTGGGTCCAGTTACCCCTGCGTACCTTAATGCATTCGCGAAAATACATAATATAGAAAACAAATAAATTCTACGAAAATTTGCTTTTATAATTGTACACCTATAAAGCAGTGATTTGCCAATATGACAAAATGTCGAGTGGAGTTATACGAAAAAAATCAACAGTTGTATTTTATAAATTGTTTTGCCAACGAATATTTATGATTTTAATCATTAGAGTTTCAGTTTATTTAGCCATTGAAACTAGTATTTGCGGTTTAAATTTTTAATTGTTTTCGATCAGTATCCAGTTTTGTACTTGCTCATTGCAGTAAATAATAGTACAGCAATAGATTTAATATTAACCCTTGAACTCTACACTCCGGTTTAACACCCGCTCACTACACACTAGTACAATCTGGGACTTTTCAACTTCAACTGCGTTTAACTTTGTTGGCAATACAATGATCATGAAATATAACACACGATTCGTATACGACATTTAATGATGAATTCAACTGGATTATTTATTTTTACCAAAAAATTCATTTTTTGCTAAAAAGTGCCAATTAACGAAAGTATATTTGCAAATAATAATAATAATAAATAAATAAATAAAATAATAATAATAAATAAATTGCCGACATTTGAAATTTTGTTCCGTAAACATTCGCACTTGTGTGAAGTTCACGGGTTAATTTAATTTTTAATAATTCTTATTCTGAGACTAAATGATTATTATTATTTTTTTTTTGTAATCATTATAAAAAAACCCCACAAAATGCTTAACTAATTTATCAACAAAATTTCCGGATTTAGCTGTTGCCTAGTCATCTAAATTCCTCAATATACATATTTAACGATACAATGATACGAATTACAAACTATGTTAGTAGGGAAATGTTACTCGGTAACGCTATTTAATATTAATGAATGTTCGTAAAATATTAACTTCCGTTTACCCTAAATAAACGTATGTCTCCATTCAAAGCCTAAGCATTACTGTTAGTCACACGGCCTATATTTATCGGACATCCGAAAACAATTTTGCATTGAAAGAGATTATTCCCTTGCACTGACTAACGACTTAATAATTATCCTTTTATCCACAAATAAAGTGCTGCATTTTCCAAATAATCTCTTTTGAATCATTTGATTTTAAAGAGGCACTTCATCTGTAAAATGTGATTTAAATATTACTTTCCCAATTGTTTTGATTAAAATATATTTTGAAATTCCCAGTACAGTCGAACACGCGTAATACGTGCACGGTTAAAAAGAGCATCATTTAAACCTTTCAGGTGCACTTGCATTTCTAAAATGTTGAAATGAATGAATGACACCGAAATTTACCAACAAATTTATTTGAAAATAAGAAAAAGCCATATTTTACATACATGATAATACGGCATTTTATTTTACCAAAATTCCCGCGCCATTGTGGCATTTGGGAATTAAAATTAAGTGGTTTCGTAAACATACAACCGCCCCTCAAAGGCTTAAATTGATTGAGATTTCCTTGCTTTGTACGAAAAAAAAAAAAAAAAAAAAAGCAGAATCGCTGATAATAAGAGAGCAAATCTAATAAACGAATTGTTTTTGTAATTTTGTATTATTATAGTTTATTTCTCTTAATCTGGTTTTATAAAACAACTAGCTAACTTTCCCAGCGTTGCCCGTATACGTCAAAAAACAGCACGGATCGCGAAAAAACTCTGAAAATTACAATAAGATATCACGAAAAAATTTTAAATCGCTGCAGAAATTTCGAAAAAAAAAATTATATTGTGTTCGAAGACTGAAAGATGATTCCTTTCACTAATGTGGAAAATTGGTAGGAAATCGCTAAAATACAATAAAAATCGCATAAAAAATTCACGAAAAATTCTGAAATTGCTATACGAAATCCGAATAAATTTTATTGAAACGAGGACAGAAATTACTTTATTATTATAGGTCAAAAATGGAATGTCAAAAAATTGCAGCAGGTCGCAAAGAAACGTAGAAATCGAATTAAAAATCACAAAAAGTTCAAAAATCACGAATGTCTAAATTTACTATAATTGGATAAAAGTTTCAAGTCTAATTCCTTTGACCTGCGGACTCTCTTAAAATTTATGTTTGGGAAAGCATGCTAGGCATTGTATCATGTTACTTTTATTCATAATTTAATTTACTTGGATTCCCTTAAATATAATCAATATAACCCCTTAAGTTAATATTAGTTTTTGTTGCATTAAAATATCTCAATTTGTTGATTTTCTGTAAGCAATAAGTAATCACTATTAGTTTACAATTGAAGTCTATGAGAATTTTGTGAAATATTAGAGATATCGCGATGTTGGCGTCACTTTTTGCGACTCATTTTGGTCGCCAAATTTGGCGATATATCGCCAAGCTGGCAAAAAAATTGGCGGCATTTGGCGACAGAACTGTGTCTCCCCTGCGGTAACTCCCTTATAGGTATGTAGATGCATTAAATTCTGTTCAATAATCGCATAATAAATTCGCTAAAAATTCAAAAGTCGCTGTACGATTTCCGAATAAACTTTTTTGAAAAGAGAACAAAATTTACTATATTGGGTTAAAAGAAAAAAACCGTATTCTTTTCACTAATGTGGAAAAATCGCCTTGAAGCTTAAAAAAGCGCTAACAATCGCATAAAAATTAAATAATAATAAAAAAAAAAACCTAATCCAAAAATCGAAAATTAGCCTTCGTGGTGCAAAACTTCAAATATAGCCCCAAATTTTGTAGCTCTACGTGCAGCGGTCTCTCCAGAACACCGTCGACACACTCACACACGAACTTCCTTCCTTTTATTATAGATAGAAAAAGTTTCGAGAATTTATACAGTCGAACTCGTTAAATACGAGCACGGCTAAAACGATAGCACAATTAAAACGAGCAAGCAGCACGTTAAGAATGGTTCATCATTTAAATAAATAGAGATTTCCTTTCTTTTTACGAGGAAAAAAAAAACAGAATCACGAATAATACGAGCAATTAACTCTAATTCACGATTTTTGTTAATTTTTGAATTATTATCGTTTGTTTTTCCTTACTTGCTTTTATAACACAATAGAAAAAGTTTTGAGAATTTATACAGTCATACTCGTTTAATAAGAACTCGGTTAAAACAACAGCACTGTTAAAACGAGTAAGTTGCCCGTTCAGAATATTTCATTATTTAAACTAACTGAGATTTTATGCTTTTTATTATTCTACCTTTTTTCTCCTAATCCACTTTTGTATTATTATACTTTATTTCTCCTAATCTGCTTTTATAACACAATAGAAAAAGTTTGGTGAATTTATACCGTGGAACTCGTTTAATACGAGCACGTCTAAAACGAGAGCACGGTTAAAACGAGCACATTGCACATTAATAATAGTTCATCATTTAAATAAATAGAGATTTTCTTGCATTTTACGAGAAATAAAAGCAGAATCACTGATAATACGAGCAACTCTAATTAACGAATTACTTTTTAATTTTGTATTATCACAGTTTATTTCTCCTAATCTCTTTTTATAACACAATAGAAAAGGCTTGGGGAATTTATACAGTCGAACTCGTTTAATACGAGCACGGCTAAAACGAGAGCATGGTTAAAGGTAGAGCACAGTTAAAACGATCAATTTTCGCATTAAGAAAGCTTCATTATTTATGAAGTAATTCAGATTTTCATACTTTTTAAGAGAAACAAAAGCAGAATCACTGATAATACGAGCAACTCTAATTAACGAATTACTTTTTAATTTTGTATCATCATAGTTTATTTCTCCTAATCTCTTTTTATAACACAATAGAAAAGGATTGGGGAATTTATACAGTCGAACTCGTTTAATACGAGCTCGGCTAAAACGAGAGCATGGTTAAAGTTAGAGCACAGTTAAAACGATCAATTTTCGCATTAAGAAAGCTTCATTATTTATAAAGTAATTCAGATTTTCACACTTTTTGCGAGAAATAAAAGCAGAATCACTGATAATACGAGCAACTCTAATTAACGAATTACTTTTTAATTTTGTATCATCATAGTGTATTTCTCCTAATCTCTTTTTATAACACAATAGAAAAGGATTGGGGAATTTATACAGTCGAACTCGTTTAATACGATCACGGCTAAAACGAGAGCATGGTTAAAGGTAGAGCACAGTTAAAACGATCAACTTTCGCATTAAGAAAGCTTCATTATTTATAAAGTAATTCAGATTTTCATACTTTTTACGAGAAACAAAAGCAGAATCACTGATAATACGAGCAACTCTAATTAACGAATTACTTTTTAATTTTGTATCATCATAGTGTATTTCTCCTAATCTCTTTTTATAACACAATAGAAAAAGATTGGGGAATTTATACAGTCGAACTCGTTTAATACGAGCACGGCTAAAACGAGAGCATGGTTAAAGGTAGAACACAGTTAAAACGACCAATTTTCGCATTAAGAAATCTTCATTATTTATAAAGTAATTCAGATTTTCATACTTTTTACGAGAAACAAAAGCAGAATCACTGATAATACGAGCAGCTCTAATTTACGAATTTTTCTTTTATTTTTGTGTTAATTTTGTTTATTTCTCCTAATCTGCATTCCGAACATAATAACAAAATTTGGAAAATTTATACATCGAACTCGTTTAATGGGATCACGGCTTACCGAACACTGTTCTTTCTCAGCGATAATATTTCTATATTACAACTGTTTATCACAGTATAGTAATTTATCAGCTTTACCAGAGAGAATTTCATTCTCCAGACCTACAACCTACAAAATTTATAGCAAAGGAATACCCCCAGTGTCTTGAAAGAATGACAGAAAGAAGGAAGAGATAAAGACGTTTCAATTATCGCCTCTTTGTAAGATCTATAACTGAGACAAGGAAAGGAAAAAACATAGAAGAGAAGTCTCTATCATAATATCTGGACTCTTTAACATATTAACCAGTCTTTTCATGATGCAAAATCAATATCTCAATAACTATTGTATCGTTAGCCATTTTTTCCGAGAAAAAAGTAAGTGATCAGCTGTAGGGAAGACCAGGACTAGCAGGCGCAATTTTAGTAATTCATTTTAAATAATTTTTTATTCGACTTTTTTGTCAAAATTTAATTACACCTTTAAATCACAGATATTTGTCTATAAAACTCAGGAGTAAGGAGTTTGTAGCTTTTGTAGTCTATGCTTAACAGAAGCCTGAATTAAAAGAAGAAATGTGTGCCAACCAACCCCGTCGCGGTGCAAGTTGCCTATATTTATAATGTAAGTTGCCTCATGCTTTATAAAATTTAAATGAAACTCAAATAAGACACGCAGTTTAAAGAAATTAATTTTATTGTTTATATGTTTAAACACACTTATCCTCGTATAATGTGAATTCAAAATTATACAGATATAAAAATAATGAATAATACATTAAATTGCAGTAACTTTTATCCTACTCGATATCATCATCAGAGTTACAGTCATCACAAAAATCAAGTCATAAATATTGCAGATTTAAGAAATACTATGTTTATGCATTTTATGTGATTGAACAACTTATTAAATGTATATTGCAAATTTTTATGAAATTCACGGTAGATTACTTACATCGGTATTTCGACGATGAAAATTTATTTTTTTTCAAACTTTAACAGATTTTTTTCATATTCTTCAAATTGAAATGAATTTAATAAATAATATATTTCATTCTACGTAGTAAAGTTGATATAGACATTCAATGTTTTATAGTTTTCTTAATTAGATAAGCACAAGTTCATGAAAAAAAAGTATTCATAAATTGGAATATAAATTTATTTTATAATGAATCTACGCTGTTTTATATTTAAATTACAAAGAACACTTATTGAAATAATATACAAAGTGGTTATAATTAAGGTGATGTAAATAGAGCTGAATTGAGAATATTTCGTCGGCCAGGCGCAACAGAATGTGGTGCAAAACTGTAGAGATCAGATTTAATAGAAAAAAATAGTTCAGAATCCCGCTACGAAAAGAAAATATGGCTCTTTAGTCTTAATTTGAGACATAAAATAAAAATAGGATTAAACTAGTCGGATGCGGCAATCCCAAAACTTTTTTCTATCTCAAACATGTTAATACTTCCTGAAAAATGCAGCCCAGCAGCGCAACCGGTTAGGTGATTTACACCGGAATCTAATCAGCAACAACTTATGTCAACTTCTAACGGAACCTGAAGTTTGATGAAAATACATTTATTAGTTGTTTAGACAGTGCGGATATAGTAAAAAATTCAGCATAGCAGCGCCACTCTAGGGCGATTTACACAAAAAACCCACAAAAAACTAATTAGGACCAATAAATATCAAGGACTAGCTGAATCGGAAGTTTTGTGAAAATTCATGCATTTGTTCTTGAGATCACAGCTCTGAACACAGCTATTACAGAAATTCTGGAAAATTCAGCATAGCAGCGCCACCTCTTAGGCGATTTACAAAAAAGTCTAAAAGCACTAATTTATATCAAGGACTAACTGAATCTGAAGTTTTATGAAAATCCGTGCATTTGCTTTTCAGATATAGCTATTGCGTAAATCGTGAAAAATACAACATAGAAGCGCCATCTGTTGGGCGATATACACCAAAAAGTAATCCGCACCAATGAATATTAGGAACAAACTGAATCTAAAGTGTTATTAAATTCCGTTCATTAGTTCTTGAGATAGAGACACCACAAACTTTGTGTCATACACAATCAGACAGACAGTCTCACAGGTAAACATTTTGTAAAAAAAAAACTTTTTGGGGATCTCTGAAACCTAAAATATGTTAATCTAACGAAAACCGGAATTCGAAAATTTTCACGAATCCAATACTTTCTTCTTGTAAAGATAGATGAAAGTAAAAAGAACGAACAATCAGCCAACATACATTATGCATGTTGGACGTTTGTTTGTTTACATCCAACATATATTATGTTTCCAATAAACTCAGAATACTGTAATAAAACTTTACAGTTTATTAAGATTAAAGATGCCTTAATAAATAGTTTAGAAAATCCATAACGCATTTGAAAAAACAATTTCTGCAATTACCATGAATAGTCGGAAAAATATCCCCTTTTCTGTGGAACCCTATATAAAATGCATAGATTTGTTTAGCATACTACACAGTATGCTAAAAGTTACTTCAATATAACATATGGCACAGCTGAATGTTTCCATCCAGCAATTTCCATTAATAAATGGAAGTGTACCTGGGATCCTTTCTACAGCCTGTATATGACCTATAGGTCATATACAGGTCATATACAGATATTATACATACTATTCAAAAAAGTTAAATTTTAAAAAGCGTACCTGAACTGAAAGCACACTTGCAGCAATTATTCTTTATAGGATGTACTGTAGCCAAATACTATTGCATATCTCCGTAAATGAGTGGTAAATTATATATTCACCATATTCTAGAGTAAACTCCTTGTAGAAAAGTCTCAGTGATATATATATATATATATATATAAATTCCAATATGTTTAAAATAGTCTAATACCATTAAAATACATCGGAAATGATTTTTGCAATAGACCGTAATGTATCGGAATTGTTTTGAGTGTCTAAATGAACCGTAAATGCTACACACTTAAGTTTGAATATCGTCCATTCCATAGTAAACCCCAGTAACACATACCAATTTCATGGAAATCTGACAATATTAATGCGAGTTAGAGCACGGACAGACAGACAAACCGAATTCATAAATATACTTCTCAATTAGTATGCTGAAAATTGTTAAAAAGAACTTTCAATGGATTGTTTAATTTCAAGCGTTCTTTTTTCAATTTCTTACATTTGCTTTATTGCCCAAATACATTCTAAAACTACACTTTTAATGTTAAGCATTCTATTTTTAAAATTTATATACCATACCAATTTTACTGGTCAAATTCGAGCCTGAAACACATTATTTGCACCTAGTGGCTAATGTATGAAAATTTTCAATCCATTACCAGTTATCTTAATTGTGTTTATAGTACATTTTGTCGCGTTTGGTCCAGTGAATTTTTTAAAAATAAAGCTGAAAAGACTTCTACTTCAAAGCTATTTTCTATAAACGTGTGTGTGTTTTGACAAAACTATAAAAATATCTATCAAAATATTCCCTGCACGGTTTCCATAAATCTTTTTCTTTCCTGTTCACTGCATTTTATTCGTATATGAAAATTCCAGTTGTATATTTCTGAATATCACGCGGGTTGAAAACATTTGATTTGCAAATTTTCAAAGAAGCCGATAGTGAACTGTATGAAACTTTGATTCTGGAGAATGGAGAATGCAGGTGCATCTTAAAGAGGTCATTTCTTTTGAAGAAAAGGCCCAGACTCAGAGCGCAGAAACTCATGGTGTTTTTTGCACAAGTTCTGTAAAATAAATCAATGATTTTATTCGTTGTAAATTTACTATGTATTTGCTCACTTTTTAAAGAAAAAAAAACTTTAAAAAAATCTGACGTGTAAATTTAACATGTCAATTGACGCCTTTTCACCCACATTTAAATGGAACATGGGGATTAAACAGAATACACATGATTTTAAGAAGAGTACATTGTAGGTAAATTTTGTGAAGATAAATAAGTGCAAAGCACACAATTAATACCATTGAAAATAATACAAATTCGCAACTGAAATGAATTTGAATTAATAACAGTGGTCTACAAATTAAACATTTTTTTGTCTTTCAAGTAAACGATATATGTTTATACTAATTTTGGGTCAAAGAATATGAATTAACCATTAACATTTTAGTGTTAGCTCTTGGTGTAAAATTATGGCTTGTATGAAAAAGTATGATTTTAAGTTAAATGCCAAAGAACACAAACTATTTATTAAAAAATAATTTGGTCTTTTAAACATTTTTACATGAAACGACATATTTATCAACAATATCAAAGCATTAAACATATCATCACTCAAGAAGTCCTCTTCTTTTTCGCTCGTCTTTTGTGTTCAGTTTTAGTGGTGTCTCTACTCAAGTCCCAGCAGTAGTCTTCTAAACTTGACGCATTCCATCGCCCTGGTATATCTGTCCGTTGTGGATATGTTTGGTGAAATCGTTAGCCATGTCCATCTTACTCCCATCACCGCAGTTTGCTGGAGAAAAATCGAGTTGAGAGTAAAGAAAGTGAATTTTTAGGGACATGCTGTATCCCAATATCTGATACTTTTATAGCAGATTGTTTACAAGCTAAGGAATTTGTATGAAACTTTGGAATTTTCAGTATTAAGACCTAAATTTCCAGTCATATTTGGATTCTTCGATAACTTTTATTTTCTGATATCAAACAGGAAAGCATTTTGTGAAGTAGTTTAGGATATATACAGATGTAACATTTGGAACTTCCAATGTTAAATGCCTTTTGGGTAGATTTCGTTAGAAATATTACATATTATATTCTCTCCTACGTTAGAATTTCTGAAACATTTTTGCCGATCTACGCCGATCATGATCCATAGAACACAAATTTACCCCCAGTTCAAAGCTTTATCTAACCATCTATATATATCACTTTTTTATGGACGTGATAACTTCCATAATTCAGCACAAATCCCTTCCTAACTAACTGACACATAAAATCAAGGGGCAGAAAATCTCGGTCAAGTTCGTTAATGAGTAAAATCGGAACAAGGGGGTGGAATTAGGAAGAGTTTTGGAAGTGTTTTGTGAAAACAGAATAAACCGCATAACTTCAAATTATAATACATATCAAATCAGTTTAAAGTTATTATTACTTCTAGAAAATGGGCTAAAAATTTATGTGCGACAGATTTTTGATAAAATTAAAAATGATCTCAAGGACGAAAAAATAGGGTTTTAGGGAGAAACAAATTCATAAATTCGTCAATTCTCAATATATCAAATCCAATTACATTTATTATAAATTTCATTAATATTACCTACAACTTTTATATTTACAAGTTTTTGATAGGACCCACTCGTACCACAAAAAAATTAAAAACGAAACCGAAAGGCGGGTGGGGGTGAAGTAGAAAAAATTTCATAACTTCGTCAATTCAAACGATATCAAAACCGCTTGAATTTATTATAAATCTTATTTATATTATCTACAACTTTTATATTGACAAGTTTTTAATGGGATCAATTCTTACAGCAAAACAAATTAAAAATACATCGAGGTTGAAGAAAAAAATATCGTATTAAGGATGTACTCAAATCCAATCTGCTTATTTTCTGACTCATTTTTAAATTCATTTTTGCTTTCAAACGCATCCAATTGACAGTTGTTCTTATTCAGAAACAATATAATGTGCCGTAATGGTCGACTTTTTTATAGAGGCAAAATAAATTTTTTTAAATTATGTCAAAGTGGGCATTTTGAACCGAATTTCTCGGAGCGAATGTTTTTTATAGGACCAAATCTTACAGCAAATACAAATTAAGAATACATAGCGGTTTTAACATGATTCTGATAAAACCAGCTCTTACTAAAAAATGAATTTAAAATCTCGTCAAGAGCGGCCAGATAAAATTGTTAAACTGAGTTTATCTCTAATCTCCATTTAGATTTTGTCGGTGAAATTAGTACCTAACTTCGAAATTTACCTGCGGCTGTAGGCCGGGCCGGCAGGGATTTTTTAGTATTGTTCTAAAACAAACTGGAATGCGTGCAATTTTTTAAGCATAACTTAACAGTTACTTGATGGAATGGGCTGCAATTTTAAATTCACATATTTAAAGCTTCAAGAAATCGATGTCTGTTAAAGAAAATTGCAGGATACACTTCATTTATTTTTTAAACATTCATGTATATATACATATTGTTTCAAAAAAAATTAATTTCCACATTTGTATTTCCGAAACATGAGCCAATGAATGTTTTTCATAGTGATAATAGTGTTCAGTGGCTTTATTTCATACAGAATTGCACAGTTTCATTTCAGAGGCAATTTCATTGTTGTACAGTGTAATGTATTAATCAATCAATTTATTGCATACTTAAGGGGTCTCAGGACTCTTAAAGCTTTAAAAATTTTTTAATTTTAATTTTTTTAGATGTTAAACTCCTATTTTTCTGAACATTTTGATATAATTGTTTCCTTGAAATTCCTATTAGAACTGAAGTTATGGCTTTTACATTTATACACGTTCAATAGCTGAAGCGTCGTTTCGGAAACTTTGAAACCATTTTTCTCCAAATGACGTTTTTGGGCATAACGCGCACGATATCTCAAAAACTTATGAATATATTTTTACGAAATTTTCAAAACACATGTTTCATAATAGTCTGTATAAACTGAACCTAAAATTTCTTTTTTATTGTTCAAAACAATATTTTTTTAGGTGATTACACTGTTGAAATTTTTTTAATTTTGCATTAGCTAAATACAACTTTGTATTAAAAATATAAAAAAGCTTTAAATGCAAATTTATTTAGATTCAGGGTAATTATTACAATTTGAAGTATAAGTATGCACCAACATTTTCATTCTAGTTGCAACACTTATTTTGTAACTGTGCGCGTAAGCTGTTATGCCGATTTTTTGCTCGAAAAATGTCTAACAGTTTGGAGCCTCCTGTGAATGCTAATTCTGCACCTTATAATTTTTAAATACATGAAATGAAAGAACATACTTATATATTTTATTCCAATTAAAATTGTGTCTTAATCAAATATATTTTAAGACATTAAATGTTGAAAATGTCTCTTTTTTTCATTTTTTACAATTTTAAGAGTCCTGAGACCCCTTAACATTTTTATCACACGAACTGACCCGAAATATACGGTATCTCCACTCACTGGCTTTCAGCAGCTATTTCGTGATGAAAGTTTGATTATTCTCCAGACTAAACGGAATCGGCAAATGTAAGAAACACACTGAACAATGTGATACTTTATATCTCATAGATTTATAAATAACGAACAACTATTTGTATCTTCTACGTAAAAAAACAGCTCGAATTTCACCAATCAAAGACCTCTAAATAAAGTTCCTCTTGATTTGGCGAGACAATTGGCGAGAGGTGTTTTAAAAACCAGTGTTTTAACTCATGAATCAAGAGGAACTTTATTTAGAGGTCTTTGATTGGTGAAATTCGAGCTGTTTTTTTACGTAGAAAATACAAATAGTTGTTCGTTATTGATAAATCTATGAGATATAAAGTATCACATTGTGAGCTTTTGAAAATTCCTCTTCTGAAAAATTTAGAAGTATTGGAAATTGCCTATTAGGATATTGCGACTGATTCTAACTTTACAGAACTGCAGGCGTTCCGCATTATTTTCGTGTTAAAAAATGTATTTTGAATCAGAAATTTTATTTAACAACTGAAATCAAATAAGTACTACATAGAAACAACACTCATTTTAATTATTAAATTATAAATTTGAAGATATGTTTATGTGACTTAAAATAAAGTGGAATATCGTCAGCTCTGAACTTGCATTAGTAAGACTTAATAACACTGAAAAGTGAAAACAAAATTAAAGTTATAAAATTAAAGAGAAGGTGATGTGTTTATGAAATTTGTTTATGAACTTTCATTTCGAGTATAATAAATAAAAGAATTATCTCTGATTTAAATGATGCATCTAAAAAAAATTTCTGAAACAGATTCTCTTATAATTCATATACACTACTAACAATGGGCCAGTTGCGTAATTTTCTCTTAATCAAATAAAAAAAAAACATTTGAAATGTAAAACAGCCTTTTATCTCATTATAGAATTACTGCATGTGAAAATCAATACCTCAATATAATTTATTGTCCTGTATTTGATTTACTGCAAGAAAAACAATGAGCTTGAATGGTAGTGTGAAATGCTAATTTTGTAACTGTGTTTGTCCTGTTGGAAAATTGGTAAATCTCTTTTTATTATTATTTAAAAGAACATTGGATATAACATGCTGTAATACATTTAATAATGTATCATAATATTTAACTATACATCGTATGCGAACAATAAATCACCTGCTAACACGTGCGCTATTGAGCTGTCAGCGAAGTGATATCTTCAATAGTTCCAATGACTGTGTTTAATTTCGCCAGAAACTACCATGATGAGATGTTACAGAGTAATTAACACCTTTAATGTATGAATAGTTACTTCAGTAATAAATATCACTTACATAGGGCGTAATAATACGCATGAACATAAATGACATCTCCGGATTTTTGACGGACAGTATTTTCGTTTAGAAAAAATTGCTGTATTGAGGAGTTGCACCAATTATAAATTTATAAAATCCGATACCGATTTTATCGAAGTTGAAGTTTTAGAGGCTTTATCACCTGAAGAGGAACTACTGTATAGTGTTGAAACAGACACCATTACATATATCAATACGTCAATATTATTTGTTTAATACTATGCCAACTTTCATTTTCATCTTAAAGTTCTGCTTCACCAATTAATTGGAGTCAAAACGAGTAAATCTTGATCATGATATTTAATAAAATCAATATCTTTCGTTATTTGTTGAATGACAGCAGTTTGCGAATAGCCGTCGTAGCAGGATACGAAGTTCTCGTCGTTGCACTAACCACCGATGTACAACAGAATGAGGAAAATACGAGAAAATCACACAAAAACCGCTAATATAGCCCCCCTCCTTCTAGCGTAATATTTCCAAATTAATTTTCGATGGTACAAAAATCGCTATTACAGCGCCTCCGCGTAATATTTTCAAATTCAAGAAGAACCTGCTGTCTAAGGCGAAAAATATACACAAAAAAATTGGTTCAATTTTATCTACTTCACCGGCAGCAGGTATAGGGAAACAGTACTTTTACCTCCCGACTTATCTCGGGGCAAACGTTGAAGTGGTTGTGCATAACTTGTGATACTTTTCGGCGGTACAATGGGACACACAGACACAAGGATTCGAAGGCTGACAGACATTTAGTATAAACATGTTTTTCGGTGTCTCTGACCTCTAAAACGTGTAAATCAGGCGAAAGCCGAAAGTCGAAAAAAATGTCGATTTCAATATTTTTCAATATGTATATTAAGGTGTGTCCCACCGAAATAAAGCCACCGTGATTGTGTGCTGGAATTGTACAAGAAAAAAACCAATAAGAACGAAACAAATATATTAAGAAAATTTATATACAAATACATATTTACAAGGAGTAACTCACTCCCTGCATTACCTGGGCAGGAAAAAAAAATAATATGTAAAAAAGAGGGGGGAAAGGTGTCACGCCGAAATAAAGCCACTACTGCTAATAGACAGTATATCCGCCATGGTTATATATGACTTGGAATATACGATGTGGTATAACATTTACCACTCCTTGGAGGACAGTAGCATGAATGTTCTCCCACGCTTCAATGATGACGACCTTTAATTTTGCCACAGACTGAAATTGCCGGCCATTGGCATATACAGCCCTACTGAGGACGCCAGACACATTTTCTTGTGGATTGAGATTATGGGAAAAGGGCAGGTAGTTCCTTGACATGTGTCCGATTCTCCAAAAACCATTCCCAGGACGATTTTGTTGCGTGAATGGAGGTTTTTCTTGCTGGAAAATCCACCTTAGTCTACCAATTCTGTTTGAAAATGGCTGTAAATGGATTTCTAGCATTTCTTGGTAATCGGAAGCCTTCATGCAGCCTGAGAGAACAGCCAGGTTATGTTTACCTTCATAGCCGAAGCCTCCCCACTCCATTAATGAGCCTCCACCTTGCTGTCTTTTGGAGAAAATATTCTCTTCTTTCCCCATGTCATACCAATAGAAAGCAAGGCCGTCTGGCCCATCCAGATTAATTTTTTCTCATCTCAGAATATAACACAATGTCACTGGTCCTACCAGGTTTGATTATATTTGGCCTAGTCGACCGTCCTTTGCATGTGGATAGCTTTCAACACGTGCTGCTGTTTCCTTTTCTTACATCGCAAGTTGCTTGTTTGTTTTTCAATTTGTGAGAGTTGATTTTGTCACAGGGATGTTATCCTCTTTGACCAACTATTTAAGAAATACCACCTCCTGAAAGACGACGTAAAACTGCTCTTGCCTGCCTGGAAGTCATTTTTCTGCATGTACACCTCCTTTTTTTTTACCCGTACGCAGTTCCCTGATTTACAAAATTGTCTATTACAGTTATAGATCGTTTGATTTGCTTAGATATTGGCCTCTGTGAAAGACCTTCTTCCTTAAAACCTGTTATCTGTCCTTTCTCGAACTTTAAGAGCTGGGTTTTCTTTCGCATTGCAATACAGTAAGTGAAATAGAAAATACAACCTTCTAAAGCCCGCACAAAGTTCGACTGGCACAGAACAAGTACTTAACGACTTCCTGACGTCATAAACATGTTGAACTCAGCAGCTCGAATGTCGGTAGTTACCAATAAATAATAATATTGGCAGTGGTTTTATTTCGGCGGGACAGTTTTCCCCCTATTTTTTTACACATTTACCTTTTTCTCCTGCCAAGGTGGGGCGGAAAGTGAGTTACTCCTTGTAAATATGTATTTCTATATGGGCTTTTTTAATATATTTGTTTCAATCTTATTTGTTTGTTTTGTGTCCAATTACGGCGCACAATTTCGGTGGCTTTATTTCGTTGGGACACACCTTATATTAATACTCGATTTCAATATATATTATATTAATAGATAGAAAATTTAAAAAAATGTATCGTAGAGTAATTATAACACAAAACTTTAAATTTTTTTTTTCTCAAATGTGCAATTCGCTAATTCCGTAAACACTGTTATTAGAAAGCTACTGAATCGATTCACTTTTCATTTTTACCCGACTTAAAAGAAGGATTATGTGTTTCGCGCGTATCTGTGTATGTGGATTTCTTTATAACCTCGAAACCTCCCAACCGCTGGAGGGATTTTAATGAATGAGGTCTCTACCAATTTGTGTTAATCGTCCGATTGTTATAGACCAGGTTTTGTTTTTATAAATTCAAAATGGCGACCGTAAAATACACAATGGCGGTACAGACGAAAAACAAAATTTACGCACCTTATTGAGTGGCATATAACAGGATAGGTCTTTCAAAATGAAGACTATGTTTCATTGACTATTTTACAGTCAGAAGCTCCGTTTAAATATGACACAACCTGGAAGTCGTGTAGGTAGCATCTCTAGCTTTACTGCAACTCTAACCATCATAGACATCTATAGGCCTCATCAAAACAGTGTTTATAGATAGGAACTAACAATTAAACGCAACTTAAAATTCATCAATACAAGTAAATAAAAAAATAGGTATGTAATATAAAAAAAATAGTTTCACATTGATGAGAAATAATTAATTAGTCCGATTTTTACGCAGTCGGGTTTGTTGATTTTTTTAATTTAATTTTTGTGCAAGCTAATTTGTTATATAATTTTTAAGAAACCAGATGAAAGAATTTATGTAAAGATGATTTTGTTTCAAGATGATGGGCGTTTGAAGGGAAAGTTTAAATAAAAAAAATAACAGTTTTTTTATAATATAAATTATTTTTTAATATAGGGTATCGATTCAGTAGTTTTTAAGTAATCGTGGTCCACAATTTAATAATGCATTTTTGAAAAAAAAAACGAGTTTAAAATTTCTGTGGACAAAAAATGCAGAAAGCCGGTTCCCTAAATAAACACGCCAAACGAGTTTCAAAGTAACTAACAAAGAGAATAGTGCAAAACAGAAAATTTTAATAGAATTCATATCGTCATTTAAAATTGAAAAATTAAAACAGCTTGAAAGAAATAATAATTACGTGAAATGTGTTTTAGAATAGATTCGAATATTTTATAAGTTAGGAAATAATAAGTTTAATAACCTTTGATTGTATAGGCATGTTAAATAAGAAATTTTTATGGAATAATTTTAAGCTATGTGAATGATTGCATATCCAGGTTATGAATGGTTTTTACTTTGTCACCAATAAATACAAACAATAATCGTTACTTTATTTAGTCGGAGACAATTGTTAAAAATTTTGTGATAAAATAAGTAGAAGATTACTTTGAAAAGATAGTGGTGACAATTGTAAAAACCATACGCACTCTGGGTCTATCAGGCCCATCACGCGTCGTCCCGGGTTAATGTAGTGCAGAAATTTAATTTTTGTAATACATATTTTTTTACATTGTCCATTTGCATCGCCAAAAATCATTTTTATGTGGAAAATATCAATAACGTATTCGAATAAAGTTTTAAAATGTATTAAAAACGATACTTGCGTATTAGCAGCATGCCAGAAATCAATAACCGAAAAAATCCTAGTGTGGTAGTGAATGGATTTGATGGTTGTTATACAAAATAAATGTAAACATTGCTCATTTTGTAATTTATTATTATACATTGTTTGCATATTTATTTGTAAATATTTTATTTGGTTATATTATTTCTCTTTTGGGCAAGGGTGGGCAAGGGTGGGCTCCTCATGCAACATACAATTTTTGTTTTCTAATTTCCTCTAATAAACTTCAAATTGATGTACATTATATATAAGTAAGTTTAATATCTATCAGAAGTAAATTTAACCGATACTCTCTAAAATTCAAGTATGATGTTAAAATTGTTTATAATTGGTAATTAAATAGGGATTCTATTTATAATTATTAAATATTATAAATACTGCTAATTTTCTCTTAACTAATTAAATCTACTAATATGAATCCAAAGATGAGTGTTTCATGGAATGCCATCATGTAAAATTTCTTATTTTCTTTTACTTAATTAAATATAGATGGCATTCTCCTTATCCTATCATATAATTGATGATCACATATTAGTTTTCAGGATGTATTCCAACCCTTTACTCTCCATTATAACTTTTCTTGAGACTATGAGTATGAGACTGGACATCTTCAATTTACTTTAAATTTTTAGTCCTTAATAAAGTATTTTCACTTAGTCAATTATATATTATTTTAGTTGTATTTAATTGGTAACCACCACCTAATACTCTTTATCCCTCTACTCGTCACTTAATTTTACTATGAATTTGCAGGTGAACATCTTCCATTTTTATTTTCTAACCATTAATAAATTATTTTACATTAGTCAATTGTGTACTATTCTATTTGTAATCAATTAGTAACTACCACTTCATTACAGATTAATCATTTAAACCCCTACTCTCCATTTAATTTTAATATGAACATAAGAGGGGACATTCAATTTAATCTTTTACTGTTAATACGTTATTCTTCCTTAGTCAATTACATGCTATTCTAATTGCGTTTAGTTAGAGAATATTATCTAATACTTAGCCAATCCTTTGTGTGACCGAAACTTCCTGTATGAATAGTTGGATTTTAAGATAAATGCACTTTCGTCTCCCACTTTTCGCATGAATTTGCAGGTAGATACCATAGACAAACGTATTACATAGGAATAAAATATTTATCTTGTAATTAGGAAAATAATTGCTCTTACGTATACGGTAATATGGTAGTCACTGTGGTTTAGAATTTAGTCAGTTGTGATTTTCTCTATTGTTTCTTTCAATATTTCAGCCACCAATTATACGAGTTGGGACTGAGCCATTCAGCACCATCTTTTTCTCCCACTTTCCAACAATCTCATTTTATTTTTAACTTAAGTGTTTGTTTTTAGTTACATTTTAGATCTATATTTACTCGTACTCATTATGAGAGGGTTTGTTCTCTGTTTTTTACTATTTTCTTTCCTCTTCCTTCCTTGATATGAGTTCCGGGAACTTACACACTGGTCAGTCTTCATGTTAGAACATTATATTTTTTTCTACTTTGTAATATATTTTTTCATATTATATTCATCCTTGTTAATATAGAGCTTCACAATCCTGTGACAGAATCATCATATATTTAATCTTTTTTATAATTAACTCACAACATAACATCAAGAAGAAAAAAGAATATTGAATGCTACTCCGTAATATGTCATGTGTGATTTCCGTTGCAACCTTCATTGTTATTTTCATTCTTATATCAGGACTTAACTTTCAAAAATTGCCTTATCCAAAATTCAAAAAATCGTTTTTTTTTCTGTCAGTCTATTTTATTAGTAGACCTGTACAGAAAAAACACTAGAATCTGCAAAAAAGTTGTTTCTGGCATTGTAAAATCTTCGTTTATAATGAAAACCAATGGACACAGAACTTTTTCGCGATTTTCCACAATTTCATTTTCTGGATAAGATGACTTTTGAAACTGACGGTCTCATATGTTTTCTGCTTGAATCCAGTATTAATCACCCATTTATATTTCTGAGTATATTACTCAAACTGTCCCAAGGTAGCACAAAGATATCGGCCAATATCTCATTTTGATATTGGCCGATATCAAAATGTAATATTGGCCAACAATAAATGACACCCCCCCCCCCTAAAAAGATATTCCGCAAATATTATTTTTGATATTTAGCAATGTTTACCAATATTTCCCAACATCTCTGAATACCAGTTTGTGACATTAAGCGATATCTTTTTCTGTCATTGCTGAATATCATTATTTGACATTGAGTGATATATTTTTCCAATATTCCAGAATAACATTTTTAAATATTAAATCATAACTTTTTAGACATTAACTTCTTTTTTAAACCGCAACAACTATGAATTGGAAATGTGGTGAACGTCTACTTCTCGCGGAGCTAGAAGTTGATGCTTAAAGAGATTTTTGGTCTTATTAAAGATTAAAGTAGAAAAACGTACTAAAATTGTAATAATAAGAAACTTTCAATAGAAAGTGGGGGAAGTAGATTTTTTTGTTAGTGACGAAAAAAATGTCTGACAAAATTATAATTTAATTATCTCATACTTTTTCAATCACAACCGACTTTTTTTTTACATTCTTTTAACATATATTCATTTAAATATCACTTTTTATTATAAAGTTTGTTAGAAATTTAAAAATTATCTTGAAAACTAATGACCTACTTTTGAAACTAAACTTGTATTCTTTCTATAACAAAAAATAAAATTATCTTAAAAGAAAAAAATCGAGTTTGAAATTCGAGAGCATTTTAAAAAGATAAGCAATAGTATCCATTAAAAAATACATAAATTGATCTCTTTTTTATCGAAAAACGTTATGTAATAAAAAAAGCATCTTTCGTTTTTTATAAAACTAACGATTATTATATTTTAACATCATTATGGGCACTACATTATTAATTTAAATACAAATAATTCTAGAGCAATAATTACAGATTTCCTTATTAAGTGTTTATTGGCACTATCAATAGATTTTAATATGAAATGATTTTCTTGAGAAATTTTTCTATTTTGCAATTTATTATTCTATATTTTTCTATAAATTTCTATATAAATTGTACTACAGAAAAATTTCCATACAATATTCCCTCAATAGATTTCTATGTATTTTTTTTTTCAAATATATACATATATATAAATAACTATAGATTTCAAAAGAAAATTTTTATATAACGCAAATTTCATGGCCAACGATAACTATAAAAATGGGCGGTCCTTCAGAACTTTCCATTCACTTTGGTTAAGATTACAAACTTCGTAAGATATGCTAAATGTCGACAAATATCTTGAAATGTCTAAAAAATGATATTGTTTTTACGAATATCGACAGATATCTCTGAATGTTGGAATACTACTATCATTTTTACGACATTGGCCAATGTAAATAAAATATCAAAAATAAGGCATTAAAAATACAAATTTTCTAAAAATAGTAAAATTGTGAAATTTCATTGTTCAGAATACTATTTACGTATTATAATGTTATAAGTAATGTACAAAATTCGTTTGGATGCTTTCTTTTAAAAACCAATTTTAAGTTACATCTGTGAATATCGGCAGATATTGTAAATTTGACGTCTGACATTCAGTGACTTTAGAGATACCGGCCAATATTGATCGGGACATTGGCCGATATCTGTGTGCTACCTGGGTCAGCGTCATATTCACCACTTTTGTTTCTGTACTATTGAATCCGACATTCAGATTTTCAACTTCATGTGTTTAAGCCTCGGAAAGTAAATCTATTATGTGTTCTAAATCCCGCATCGTTGTGCTCATTGCATTTCGTACTCGCCCTTGCTTCAATTTTACATTGTCAAATTAATTTCTCATCACGGTGTTCACAGCAAAATTAAAAGAATAGATAGATGTTAAAAGAACTTATATAATCTCTTTCTCATTGTAATATACACTGTAATGGTGTTTTGTCCTATGAATTCAATCTATCGCAATGTAATCAGTATGACTCCAATAACTTTTTGAGCATCTGTGCATTGATTATTTATCTGTTCGGGCTTTGTGCTCATGCCGAACGAGCTCCGTATTTTTCAGGTCATGTGACCCAGTTCAGTTGTTGTTGTTCTCTAGCTGCCATTGTGGAATGTTGGTTTTTAGCGGATCTTATCCACAATTATTCTGCTTGTGTTGTAGAGAGAATATGTAGCGGGGACATTATGCTTTATGAATGCCAATTAATCTAATAGCGGGTTATTACCCCAAAGTCATCAAATATCTTCATGTCTATATCAGTATTTTGTGATTGTAACATTATGCTTTATGAATGCCAATTAATCTAATAGCGAATTATTACCCCAAAGTCATCAAATATCTCCATGTCTATATCAGTATTTTGTGATTGTAACATTTGTATGCTGTGTGATAAAATATGTGAAAGAAGGAAACAATGATTAGTCTTCAATTTTACCGTTAATCTTAATCTTTATCTACTTATTGCCTATACCGTATTTTGACGAAATTTTGCAAATTTTTAAGATCTCATTAGATGTCCATCTCCGGTACCCTTGTACCAGGATGGACATCTATGCTCTACACAATTAAGTTTCCTAGTGTGAGCAGTTCCTATCGAGCGGTCATAGCCGTCATTATTCTTTATGTGAGATATAAAGTTGAAAAAAAAATCTATAACATAATTGAAAGTACATCGAAAATCAATCGAAATACTTGGTACACATTATTAGATTTTTTTTCAGTTATGGAGATTTAAAAAAATCAAATTTATTGAAAAGGAAAGTGGTCCTTTTCTTTTATAGAATCAAACAAATATTTGTAATCAAGATGTTTACTTATTTAATTATTTGATATCGAGAGTAAATATTATACTTTGATTTACACATTTTAAGTTACGCATTTCATTGGATAGAATAAACAATAACTCTCGTTAAATATTGATTAACTTTAAATGATTCTGTTAAAACCTATCAACTTGATGAAAAATTAAAGTAAAGGAAATATTAAACATTATATCAAGATGAGTAAATATAATTACCTTTTTTTATTACTCTGTTACAATTTATTACTTTAATATGCTTCATATAAATAATAGGATATTTTTAAGGAAACGATTCGTCTTGGGATATTAATTATATGAGATAGTACAATTATCAGAAAGTTAATATTTATTAATGAATTTGTATTAATTTTAAACTTGAAAAAAAGGGAAAAAAGAAATGTAGATTTTCTTCCGGATTTAAAATTCGCAATAGTGGAATTACCGATTAAACGATTAAAACCCTCTAACAGTCTGGAAAAAGGGCAAAATTGTAACGTTGTTTTCTCTGAATTTTGTTTTAAATGCAAAAAAAAAAAAAAAAAAGATGATTCTTTCAAAATTTTTTATAAAAAAAAAAACGTAATAACGAATGTGAATGCAGTCATTGGAAATATTAATAATTTTTCAATGTATTAAAAATACATTAAATCAAGAGAATTATATTGCTTTAAATATTGCTTGTCTTGCAGTGAAACTTGGAGCTTAGTGAACTTATTAACACTGGTTTGTCAGTGAGGGTGTTAAAAGGACAACGAAGGTTAAATAAAGCAAAAAGGGATAAAAAATACGAATTTTTGTTTTTATGTTTCATTTTATAAAATACAAATATTTTGTCACATACTTAGCAAAAATGTATTTTTATTCTTTTTAAGTTTTTTATCACACTTACTATCGTACGATCTGACATTTATTAAATTGCCACACATATATATTACAAGCGGTCCTTTCTACCGGTACTTTATATTACAACCGGCTACAAATAGTGTTAATTTTAGGATGGAACGGGATCCCCAAACGTCAGCAAAGAACGAAACATTTGGTGAGTAACCGCTCTTTAGTGTTATAAAAACTAGTTTAATGTCCGAGAACAGAGAACAGCAATTTTTAGGGAGCTCCGATGGGTGAAATTCCATCAGATATCTGTCGTAGGAGATAGTAACAACGATAAGTACGTCACTGATGAAGTTACGAAAAATAAACTGCAACGCAAAGTGTTTTGGACCATTATCCTTGAAAAACTTGTTTAATATGAAACATCTGATACTCGTGATAGGATGATGCGCGTGATCTCAGATTTACAGTTAAACAAGTTGGAAATTGCTCGTCAAACGTGGCAAATGAGGTGCGTTCGTACTATAACTAGTCTTATAAATATTTTTTGCTCCGCATAGTGTACTGAATGTGTATTTTAATGCACTTCATAAGTGCATATCAATTTCATTCTTTTCGAAAGGCTGTATCATCATTAAAATGCATTTGCAATAATTTTTTCCCACTGGCCGTAATGTAACGGAAAACTTTTGACTGTCGCTGTCATTAAACTATATATCCGATTTTCATAAAATTTGAAGTGAAGTGACAAAATTTTACAACAATTATATATTTAAAATTCCAGACCATTCGGTTGGGAAGTTTTTGTTCTGTTATATGCGGACGGACGGACCGAACGACGACTATAGGTACTACATATTTATATAATTACGAACGCACATAAAAAGGAAGATAACATATCATAATGTATGAATTGTAAATTTTGAAGTGCGAGAAAAATGTCGGAGCCGGGGTTCGAAGCAGGGATTTCTTGGCTGCAGCCGCGAATGCTCTATCAACTGAGACATTCCGGACGAATCTGGAAGACCTAATTCACCCAGCTAACCTTAATGATCAGAGCATCTCCCACTTGAAAATTTACAATCCATATTATTCATTTACCAATTGAATAACTGTGTTAAAAATTAATCAAATTACGTATCCAGCGTTTACTGGAGTTCCATAATTTGTGATTTATTCTGTTGGTATGATTCAGACATCAGACCGGGTGCTTTGATTATTAGGATTAGCTGGATGAATTATGTCCTCCATACTCGTTTGGATTGCTCAGATGGTAGAGCATTGGCGGCTTCAGCCAAGAGGTTCCTGTTTCGAATCCTGGTCTGGACATTCTTCACCCACTTGGACATTTACAAATTGAATGATTTTTTTACCAATTGAATAATTGTGTTAAACATTAATCTAATATAATTACCTATACAAGGTTTAGTGGAGATCCATAATCTGTGATTTATTCTGTTGGTGTGACATCAAACCAGATGCTTTGATTATTAGGGTTAATCGGATGAATTATGTCCTCCAGATTCGTCCGGAATGCTCAATTGTTATAGCCTCGAATCCTGGCCCGGACATTCTTCACCCACTTGGAAATTTACAATTCGTATGATTTATTTACAAATTGAATAATTGTGTAGAAAATTATTCTATTACGATAACGTATTGCAAAGTATTGCAGGTTTAACACGTTTCAGGCGTTTTAAATTTTCTTCAAGAAAGAATGTTTAAATATACTATAAGAAATATATTAGTATGCATTTTGGAGTGTTTAATAAAGCCATGAAAGTAGTAATAAAATAGATTAATCTGTACATTTTTCATAACAATTTAGTTTCGCGTCAGTTTTTTTAACTGTATACCTGGCTTTAGAATTATGAAATGGATGCACAAATTTTTAATAGTCTTCTTATAAATAACATAAAAAAATGGAGAAATTATTTTGAAAACTGGAATGTATGGAACATTTAAATATCTTCCTAAACAAGATAATTTCTTTTTAAAAATTTTAAATGTTATGTATGTTGAAATTGTTTTGATGCATTTATTAAATTCGTGCGACAACCTTTTCGTAATATAGGATTATAGAACTTAACCAGAAACGAAAGTATACAATAACTTCTACTGAAATACACATGATTTCTAAAAGCATTCTTTATCTTTAGATACCTGAGGGACTAATAAATTTTCGAAATTTAAAGAAGCATTTAAAAACACAAAATTTCTTTTGTTGGCTCTGATTTTTAGAAGAATTTCCTCGTAGTTTATATGTGTCGTCTCCTCAAAATTTCAAAATGTGTTTTTTCAGTTGTTTAAGTTCTAAGTAAAGGTTTCTACCATCTGGAAACAATCACCCATGCCAAAGCTGGTCAAATATACTGTCCTAACGACAAAAAAACTAGGGAGTCTTGGTCCCAATCTTATTGTGGCTGAGAGGTTCTGCTCTCGAAGCTGGTAGACGGGACGTGCTGGGTTCGATCCCAATCACCCCCGTCAGCCTAATCGTTCGGAGTTTTCGTGGTTTTCTTCGAGCCATGGACTTCCATGCGTAAATATGGGTTAGGTTCCCTTAGAAAGACCCCCACGGAGGGCACTCCGCCCCTTTCCGGGCCTATATCCCTAGTGCAGATAATCGGCCGTCAAAAATCAACCAACCATCAACCAACCCAATCTTATTTTGGCTAAGTGTGGCAAAAAAATTAGCTTTTCCCAAAAACTGTATTTTTTGGAGATGGCCGGTTTTATAACTAAGCGACACATATAGTACTTTAATCAGTATTCCTAACCCTGAAATAGGTTTTTCAGTTGCTATCCATTATCAAGTAAACATTTTCAAGGTCAACAAACGTGATCAATATACAGAATTATTTTGTTGCTCTAGCATGTATAAATTCGGATACCATAAATTACAGTTGGAGACGTTTAAGAAAAATTTTTATAAATACTTCTTTAAATTTCGAAAATATATTGGTTCTTGGGAATTCTACAGATAGAGAATGCTTTTCAGAATCGTTGATTACTTAGAAGAGGTTATTTTATATTTTGTTACGTGTTTATGTTTTATTTTCGAAGATTAAGAAGCACTTATCTTTTTCTGCAGTGCATTTAGTTTAAGGGCTTCGTGCTTGCAAAGAGATACTTCTATTTAATTAAATAAAACAATCTCAGATAAATAAGTTAATATGTTAATAAGGATTCTATCTTTTATCCATCCCTATTCGTTTAAACTCTTGAAGGGCGGTGGGATATAATATATCCCCCATAATATTAAATGCGAAATGCCACATTGGCACCAGAATTTAGGAATGAAAATTTTAATTTTATTAAGTAAGTGAAGAAAAGCTTATACTTATTTTGAAATAAATTTATTTTAAAATTCTGATGCCATTCAATAATTTTGGCGCTTTACGAATAGAAATACTTTGCCCCTTAAAGGGTTATGGGGTTCAGGGCTCGCAGCGTTCCTAAAATTTTCGCACTTTGCTAACACTAAATTAAAACGATAATCTTTGTTGTACAGTTCTATAAAAGATGTTAAAGGAATCTACCACGAAGAATTCTTATTTAAAATACTGGTAGCAAAGTGCGAACATTTTAGGAACGGTGCGAGCCCTGGGTTACACCTAGTCATTCTGAAGGAAAAAGATGTTTTTTATAATTTCATTTTTCAATAACCAATTACAATTTTTTCCTCTGTCATTATTTTTAATAGATAACCGGAACTAGAGTAGCGTTAAGACGTCGTATAAAGTATTATCGACTAAATAATAGTTGACACCACATGTACCTTTTAATAATTTTATTTAAAATCCAATGCAGACATCTTTTCTTAAGAGTCAAAAATTTAAAAACCTGTATATAAAAGAAGCATGACAAAAAACAGTTATAATCTAGGAGTGTAAGAACATTTTGAGTCAGGCAGTAGAAAACTTAAGGTCATATAAAAAGGAAAAGCTATTGTTATATACCGTCAAATAGTATTCTACAGCATAATGCACATACTAAATTTATCCAATACGTAACACCACATATTTGCCGAAAAATGTGGATAACACTGGTTGCCAAAAATAATAAAATATTAGTATTAAATCCACTCGTATGTAACTAGACGTAGTGGCTTCGCAAAATGCGAAGTAACCGCAAAACTGATGGAAAGAACCGGTAACATTTAGTCGCAAAGCATTCTGGTATCAACTCCGGATAAGGTATTGACAGTATTCACTAAAAAACGTGAAGGGATTCCAGCTTGCCGAAATCTGCCTATCAGCTTTTATTTTATAATAACACAGTTAAAAAATAATTGTGATATTATTTTCTTCAAAAATTGATACATGTGAAGTTATTGCCCCTATTTTAACAGGTCTTTTATTCTTGTTTTTGGTTTACTTCCTATGCCTTGGAGCGATCATTGTAGCTTTACCTCTTTGGAAATTTAGCTTATCTGATATTTAAATGGTAATAAGCTGTTAATTAGATAATGTTCATTCAAGAGGCTGGACAGAAGAATTAAAGAAAACTAACTTTTTTTTCAAAATGGCGGCGGTTTCAACTTTTGTGTTTAAAAAATGACCGCTTTATGATAATAAAGAAAACTGAAAAAAATATCGTTCGTTCGAATGCTGTATAATTATATAAGAATGATCGGTGAAGTCCGAATTTTACTCGCGCAGAACGGGTTTCACAATTTTATGGAAATCCAAAGGATGTATTACTATTGCTACTTAACATTTTAATACAATATTAGTCCACATATTTTCTCTGATTGAAACATTGTTACTAACATATTTTGGTCGCAATTTTTTTAATCAGACAATGAAAAAACATATAGATATGTAACGTGATTATTTATAATTTGCGATCACGTCAGGGTGATTTCAAGTATGATATATCTACAAAGTGTTGGTTAAATAGAGAAAAACAAAGCCTTAATCTTAGCCAGTCTGATAACGTGATTGCCATTAAAGCGGAGTTTATATCTCTTTTATATTTATTTATTTATTTAAGACAACACTGCAAAAAAGTCATTTTTTCCAGAAATGCACGGAATTTAATAAGATTTTAAGAAATGGAATAGAACCTCGTTCGAGTTACGTGCGAATCATAAAAGCACTCCTTTGCTTTCAAAACTCAGAAACCAATAGATCTTCCAGATTAAAAAAAAACATTTCTGAAACTAAAGTATCTCTTTCTGCCCATAATTTTCGGAATAGTTTTCGGGCAGATTTTATATTAATAAGTTTTCTTATCACGAAGTATCGACTGCCAGATGCTATCAATTCTCACGGAAACCTTTCCAGCTGTGTTGCAGAATTTTTACTTGTAAGTGTAGCGTAACATGTTAATGTCAATGCTGTCAATTTAGCATGTTTGTTTGTTTAACATGTTTATTGAACACAAAAATGTTTACTTGAGAATTCATGGCATCCGAAAAACCCTTGTTTCGTGTTTCAAAAACTGATTAATGGACTGTAAAATCTACTCGGATACGTTTCCGAAAATTACTGGTATAAAAAGAAACATTTGCTTCAGAAATGCTTCTTTGAATCGCAGAAGTCTTTTGGTTTCAGAGGTTTTATCCTTAAGAGATTTGAACACTTAAATGGACACTTAAGGGAATCGTGGATAATTTGGAAGAGGATGTATATAATAATTAAGAATTTTACGATGTAATATCTAATACTAAACAAAATAGATATTGACATCCAACGTACACTTTATTCACAAATTAAAGATGATAAATAAACACATGAATAAAATAAATCTCAAAGTGTCGGTTTAATCTTTAAAACCATCATCAGGAGTAAAATGTTCTAAAATAACAATAGGCAGGACACAATCAGTATGCTATATCTTAAAAATTAAATTCAAACTGGGAAAAATTCAAATTCAAAGTTAAAAAAAAGTCAAAAATTTTGAATAATTTTGGACGTACCCGTTGATTTTTTCCAAGATTGAATTTAATTTTTAAGATGTAGCATACTGATTGTTTCCTGCCGATTTGTATTTTAAAAAAATTTACTCCTGATGAAGGTTTTAAAGATTAAACCAAAACGGTGAGATATTTTTTATTCATGTTTTCATTTTATATCACCTTTAATTTGTGAATAAAGTGTACGTTGAACAGCAACGTCTATTTTGTTTAGTATGGGGCTATATATATTTTTGCAAGCTGTACTAAACATCGTAACATTTTCAGAAACATATGTTTATTTTTATGGATTACGTTTCTCGTGAAATTGAACATTATTTGCATGTATATTATAAAACAGATAATGTTACTTCTGAAATTAGAATATTTTTTCTTCGCTATATCAGAATGAAACACTAAAAATATACTTATACATGTTACATTATTAAATCTAATTCCGCGATTTCCTTATCTTATTCTAAATTACTACTTTATATTCACTAAATCTTTATTATTAAATAATCTCTATCGTTAACTCTGTTAAATTCCCTTTAATTTAATGTCTCACATGTCTTAATCGCTTAAATATTACGCTTTTAGTATTCTTAAATTAAATGTTCACGTGAGGAACAAAAGTTGATACTCGCTGTGTTTCAGCAGATTTTAGCAGATTTGAGTCGTATTTCCAGTTTTTCATCAATCCCCTGGTCACCGTCCTGTTATTCGATTACCTGGAACTTTGTTTAAACCTAATTACTACTACGGAGCGATGGCTAATTATCTTGGTGGAAACTGCACTTTTTGCAAGATATTCTAATAAAGTGCTTAGCTGATATTATGAGTTGTTTCAATTTCTTCTGGGGAAACTTCACGGAACGATTTATTCCATTGTTTTCACTCGACAACTGCATTTCAACAATTTGTTCTACTAATATAACAGATTCGAATTATCTGTTCTGACCACTTCTTTTACGCCTTTATCGCTGGATGTGATCCACAACTACTATCGTGACAGCCAGTACGGCATTTTCAACGATAAAGCCAATCCAATGTTGCTAGAAGGCAACATACATATGTGTAAGATGAAATGTCATGTTATACACAATGCTGCTACTTGAACAGTCAATAAAATTTTGATGCTTTTTACTGTCCTTTTAGTTGAAAATTAAACTCTTTTATAATATAGATAATATATTTTAGTGTGTTTGAAAAAAAAAAAGAATCATACTGAAATTATAATTTATATTTAAAAAAAACAATTTCGGTATATTTTTAAAAGTTATCCTCTAATTAAAAAAGTTCATATCTCACTTTTACAGAAAAAAAGTTATTTTATTAAAGATTCTACATAGAATATAGTCAGATTCGATGTTTAAAATTCAAATAATAAATAAATACCATGATATGCAATATATTCTTCTCCTTTCAAGATTGTAAATTTACCAAATATTATAATTGAATATTTGTTTTCCGAGGAGTTTAAAAGTAATATGTTGAAAACTAATTTATCTTTGTACAAATAAAAACGAAAAGAATGATGTGTGATGAAAATATAATTTATGTCTAAAATTTTATTTCGGTTTGTATTTAAAGATAATTTTACACAAGACTAACATTTCCTCTGAATAACATATACGCTTTCTGTTTAGGAAATCTCCTATGTTTTCTAATTAGCTAAGAAAGCAAAATATTCCAAATAGATAATGTAAAAAAAATTGTTTTTGACATATGCAATGAAATAAAAATATCTACCGATAAAACATTGTTCTTTAAGATTTATTTTTATTAATTATTTACTCATGTAATATACGCTATGAACTCACGGCCGTATAGAAAGAAAAATCTTGTTTCAGCATAATTTAAAAGCTATATTTCCCAAAGTACGATTGTGTTTAATTAGCATTAATTAATTACTCCTAATTGTTTGAACAGTTTTTTGCATATTTAAATTATTAATTCAAGAGAAAATCAGGTTTTCGTTGTCTTTACATTTCTTCTTACAATAATTAAACAATTTGTATTTAAGCAAAAATATTTAGCATGAAATTAGAGAAAGTTCTGAATAACTTTGGAAAAAAATCACTTACGAGATATTTCTTAATGATTTGATTTAATAGATATTTCCTGTCATCGTGCTGCATGTTTACTGAATTATACGCAATGTTGCCAAATATGACGGATTGTTATTCAGAAATTTACGATATTTTACCAGCAAGCTTAAATAGTTATTTTTATTTTATATAATGACAGATACTCATTGCCTTCTGTGTATTTTTTATATTTTTCTAATCTTGTTTACTTAAAAAAAAACCTTTGAACATACCTTATCTATATATATTTCAATATATATAGGAAAACTATATATATATCGCCCTGATTAGTGCCTTTTTTGTGTAATGTGGCCTTTCTGCCTTCCTTACTGCTTTTCCTGCCCTAGCTTGGTGAGAGTTACTTCTGAACATGTGCTAACTTTAAATATTTTTCACATTTTTTTTATCTTTATTATAGTAGTTCTTTCAAATACGGTTATACCTATATTTAAATATAACTCTTATTTCTTTATCTGTGTTATAAAATTTAACTTTAATTTTTTATCGCTTAAAAATCAGTTCTTATTTATAGATTCAACCCTTAATATTTTTTCTCAATTATAATGTAGTTTTCAACAACTACACATTTACCTTTCCCCAATGGCTCATTAATTAGTAAAACATCATATCTTCCAACTGGGTGTTAAGCTGATAACAGCTAGGAAACCCCTCAACGCTGCTCTACTGTTCAGCACTGTTAATGAATAATATAAAATGAAATTATGATTTAAAATTTCTGATATCAATTCAGAATTATGTGAATTAAAATTTCACCGGAATTTGAAACTCTGTTTGTTCATCAATATTACGTTGGGCTAAGAATATTTTATGTTATTATGTTGTACATTTAACTTATTAACACATTGTTTCTTTAGTTTGTGAACTTAAAAGTTCTTAACCGTGTCTGTTTTAAGTAAATCACTATATACAGTAGAACCTCGATTATCCGAAGTAATTGGGACCGACCATCTTTCGAAAAATCGAAATTTTCGGATAATTGAGAATGCTTTAATTTTTAGATTAAGCAGAAATATATGCGCTATTTCTGATTATGGTAACAAGTACTTAATGAAAATAAAGCAATAACAACAAAAAAAAAGAAACACGAATAAATTACCTGAATTTTAATTTTGAAATTAAGTGCCTTTTATATATTTCACAGGGGTTTGAAACAATGTTTTGTTTGTCGCAGTTTCGACTGCTTTTGCCGCAGTTTCGACTACTCCAGCCATGCCAAACCTTTTGTAAAACATTCAACAGCTTCAGAATTGCTAATTTGTTCGTTTTCTTCGTTCCACTCGGCAGCTTATGGGAGCTCAAATTAAATTCAAAGGAACTCTAAGAAAGGGGATCGAAAATATTTATATGTACTCGTAGTTCGGAATGGACCACTTGCACACAAGGAATATGATAGTTAAAAAAAAAAAAAGCTTTGAAAATGAATTTTGTGCACAAGGAATGTGACATTAAAAAAAAAAAAAAAAAAAAAAAAAAAAAAAAAAGGTTTAAAAACGGATTTCGGTTATCCGAGAGTTTTGGTAAAAAGACTTTCGGATGAAAGAGGTTCTACTGTATTAACATTTTTTGCTCTTGTTCTGCTATAGCGCTACGGGGTCCGGATAATGTATGGAGCCTGCGTTTTAGCACAGAGTATTAGAATTTGTTTTCTAAATATTATTTTAAGATCGGTTTGGTAGTTACAGAGATTACATCGTACAATCAAACGAATGTTTCTGTTCTATAATGTTAGTTTAGATTAAAACTTTTATTAATAACAAACTGTAGAAAAAAATCAGCCATTTCTACTATCATGCCTGTAAAATAAAGTAATTTTGTTTAGAAAAAATTATTAGTTTTATGGTTACCAAACATAAAGATCTGCATTATATTTTCAAATGTCTAATATTTTTTTATTTTGCTCTGCAGTAGCTTGTTTGATCACATTTACTGTTCTATTAAATTTTTGTTCGTGTAATAATGCACTTGAACAATCATCACTGTATACGTTTAATAGTAATTTTATTTTCCAAATGTATCAAGAATTGCTGAATTTGAAGCATATTTCATTAATGAATCAAAAGCAATTCAGTTAATGTTCATCTAGTTAAATGTTCAATTCTGCGATGCCATCATTATTACCTTTCTGTTCACTGAGTACATTTTACATTATAAAATGTCAAAGGTTAGGATATATAATTAGATGAATATTAAGATTATGTGAAACACATTAATTATATTCCCATTTTGAGCAAGATACACTATAAAGAAAAAAGACAAATAAGTCTTAATTTAGGAAAATGTAACATAAGCCTAAGCATTAATATACAATATCATCTTCCAATTTACCCACGATGCAGAACAGTGTTTTTTGTCTTTTAAAACCTCAGAATACAATATATTTTTGAAATTCAACGATACATTTAATACAAAGTTTCTTTTGCTGACAATTATTTTTTGAAACGTTTTCAAATAATGTTTACTGTGTATTAACACTGTAGTACACGCCACAAACAGTGTTTCTAAATCAGCAGTGTTTTAGTTCAGAATTTTCGTGTTCAAACCAGAAAAATTGCAATACTAATTATCCTTTTTTTTAATTCACGAAATATCATATTATTATAATAAATAAAAATAACTATTCATATAAAGCTACATTTTCTAAATATAAAGAACACTTGTCCAAATCTATTGTAACTCGGACGCGGTTAATGTATATTTTTCGTTCGTAATTATACTACACTATATGGCGGTGACTGGCCACTTGCGATTTTGGACGTTTTGTTAAATATCTAGAAAAATAAACGAGGAATTATCCTGAAACTTCAAGTATGTAAACAGAATAGCACAAGGGATATTTTTCCGTGAAGATTTTTTTCCAAAATCCCATAGGAGAACTTCAACAAATTGAAAAATAACGAATATCTTTTGGATAAACCTGTAAAAACTAATTTAGCAAATGTGTTTTCAAACTGTAGTTTATGATTAAGTGGCTTATTGTAATAAACTGTGTTCACTTTTATGAGAATAGCACTCGTAGAGAAATTAAAGTTTTTATATAAAGAGTCCCAAATTTTGTGAAGCTTTTTGCTTATAATTTGTAGAGTTCTTAATATAAAAAATGTTATTTTCAGGAAATATGAAAAACAACATTGTACACAATACCCTGCAATCAGAATTAAAAAATAATAAAAATTGTATGAAAAATGAGTAGGTTTACTAAATAATGATTCACTGCGCATGCCCGAATATAACCAAAAGTTTAATTTGCATAATGTGCTAGTTAAATGTATAGAGCAACTTTTGGCAAAGTCTCAAAAACATAGTGTGAAAAGTCTGAAAATTATCGTTGATAGAATAAGCTCAAAATCCGTTGTTCCCAAAAGGAAGCAAAAAGATGAGGCATTAACCCTTTCAGACAATCCGTTTATTGGGGTGGACATCACTTTTAAAAGGGCAAAATGTTGTATGCATTCCTGTTCCAATAAAATAAAATATTTTAAAAGCCTCAGATGGCCAATTCAAATGAAACATGAAAAACTTGATGTAACTATGCAGCTGAATAAATATATTATGTATCTACTCTGTGAAATCGGCCAACCTTGAGACTGCGGGGTTGGTGAATTTTAGATCATTACTTTGTTTACATTTTTTTTTAAATCTGATTATAAATTAGCATTATTATTATAAAAATTTCAATTCTAACAGTAATGTGAAAGCAATTTAATAATTTACAGCAAAATTGTACACAAACAATTATTAATAAAATGCTGCAGGAAAATATAGTTCACGAGTAAAGCAAAAATTACATTTAAATTAACAATATCTATTTACAAAATTAAACATTTAAAGGGAATTAATAATGTAAAAAGTATACTAAAAGTAAACTCAAGATAAATGTTTACACAGATTAATTATATTGATTATTTTTTTTTAAACATAGAAAGTTTTGGTGAAGGAGTCTTATTTTTTTTAATTCTGCTAAGCCATTCAAGTAGAATCTATTAATTGGTTTGTTATTAATTAGCTTAAAGCTAAAAACTTTTCATTTAAAAAGGTGAAGTGCATTAGAACTCTAAATAACTAACAGTTTCTTTGAAAATTCACTATAAAGATGGAATCGGTAATTTAATTTTTTTCTTTTACAAACTTCATTGAACAATTTTCATTTGTTTACATCTGAAAATGAAGTGCAGATGATGGAGAATTGCAAATTATACAGTGGCAGATTTAACAGAGCTAACTATCTATTATATATTTTTAACCAAACAAATGTATACTTTCATTGTATTCACAAGATTTGCATATCCTGTTGCAACTTCTAGCTTACCCGGTGTCAACTCTAACACATAGCTGTAATAATGAAATCTTATAATCAAAATCAAGGTTCATTGCTTTAAAAGAAAATCTCAGACCCGCAAGTATTGGAGTAATAAAAAAAATTATGAAAAAGTATATGATACACGGTAAACTCATCGAAAGATCAAAGTTCATGTAACAGAGAAAAATGCCCCCCCCCCTTTCCTCGCACAAAAAATAAATAAATAAATAAAAAGGCTTACAGTCACTAATTTATAAAATCTTCAATTTAAACAAAACTTAGAGTTAATTGGATTCAAGTTGACTGAGTTTGCTGTATACATAAATTATAAAATTTGAATAGCTGTTTAATTCGAGATAAGCAAATGCAAATCCAAAACAAAATATCTTTACTCTAAATAATAATATTAACAAGCAGTAAAAATTATTTTTATTTGCCTGGTATGCTTTCATTTAAATATAAACATCATGATGCTACATTTAGTTTTATCTTTTTCATTAGGTGGTTTTCTATTTTTTGGCCTAATATGCATACATATTCATTCATAGGTTGAATTATAAGCTTTTACTTAATCATACAAGTACTGTCATACCAGTGAATTCCACAATTAAAACTTAAAGGAATTTTTTATGTTACAGTTATATGAACCATTTTGCTACATTCATTGTAGACTTGTAGTTATGAATCTCCCTAGAGATCGTGTAATAAAATATAAAAAAGTTGAGTAAAAAAATAAAGATATATATAAAATAAAAAATATAGTAACATACATTGTTACATAAATTTAATAAAAATATTGAAGAAAATTTGATTATTATTTTATGTATAGGAATGACAAATAGAACTGGAAACAACAGAAATGAAAACTTTAGACCATTATCCGAGTTTGTTCAAAACTTTTATTATCTTCTAATCTAATAAGATACATTCAAAGTGCCTCATATTTTCTTTTTGACAATTATTTTATTGGGGGTAAAACATTTATTGCTTTTTTGCAAAGTTTATGACAGTGGTGGTCCAACACAAAGAGCCCTAATACCCCCATCATTTGCACATGATAATTTAGTTCCAAAGTGTAATATATTGATTACAAAACAGTTAATAACGTAACCCCATTACACCTGTTGGGGTTTCACTTATGAATCGACCACAATACAGGACAGAGGCATCTGCGATTTGTATGTCTTTAATGAATACTATCGCACTTGGTGATTGAGTGGCTGGCACAGTCTTCCCTTTTCTTTGAAATTCGTCATACTTCTAAAAAAAACAGATACATAATATATTGAAAAAAAATTAATTAATGACGACTTTGAAACCTACTAAACATAATAAGCATTAAAGAAAGAGGTATAATATATATATCCTTTATCAGCCACAGTGATGTAACAAGAAAAGATGGGCCCAACAACATTTAGTGTGGATCCCTAGAAAGTATAAGTTTTTGAAAAATATAAAATGCTATAATTAACACTAAAATTATCTTATTTTGTCAAAATATTCAAGTTCCCAACCTGGACTTTATGGCAAAAAGTCAATTGTTAGCCTTAGGGATGTATATTATTCAACAATAATCTCACAATAAATCACACAATATATACACACTGCGTGTTTCAAAATTATATGTCAGAAATGTAACGGCAAGTAAAGGGGAGCTAAGTAAGCGGATTTTGTATAGGAATGTGGGTGCGGAAACGCAGAGTTGATGCAGTAGAGGGCACTGTTAAGTTCAGCGGAGAATAGAATTTCGCAGGCTTGAATCGTCATTCTTCGCATGGATTTCGAGCAACAATCCTCGTTACACCAATGCAAAGCTTACTAATATGCACTTCATGCATGAAGAAATCATAATGAAAACGTATCTCGCACTTTACTAAGTGTTTTCATAGTGCCAAGGTCAGTAGCAGAAAATTCAAGATGAGGGACTGGAGTCGCAGATTTTATTTTCTCTTTTGAGGATTATTTTTTCATCAAACCTTTATTTCACTTTATAATTATGTTTAGCTGTTTATTACCTAATACAAAACTAAGATTATTATTTATAAAAATGAATAAAATGCATAAAAACATCGCAGGTAAGTGATTGTTTGATTAATTAATGCTTCAGTTGTAAAATAGTTTACCAGCAGATTATTTAGTAAACCTTCTCATTTTCGTACAATTTTTACTGTATTTTAATTCTGATTGCAGGGTATTGTGTACATTGTTGTTTGTCATTTTGTCTGGAAATAACTTTTTTCTTATATTAACACGTTAAAGCCGGCGGCGATATTCGTGTTTTTCTCTGTGAGGCGGCGTTTGAATTCATGTTTTGCTTCATCTGGCGGCACGGCACTTTCGCTTATTTAGACACTGTATGTAATGACATGCCCCTCTCAATGTAATGACATGCCCCTCTCATATTTATTAAATTGAACTCGAATATAATAATTAGAATCCATTGTGAATGTCTGAAAGATGGTAAGGAGTAAGCAAATTATTTAGAGACATAATTTTATTTACTACACTTAACACGTTCACGCCGACGTGCATCACCGGTGGGTCACACTTGAATCTACGAAAATTCAGTAGAAAGAACAATTCAGTATTGTAAACTTATCGTAATTATTTATTTCGATGATTTTTTTAAAAGCATTTTAAACAGAGTGCAGGCTGGCCCTTACAACGGTTACAATACGTCGTTAGTTTTTTAGTTTTCATCCAGGCATAGTGCCTACCTTTTCTTTTGGATAAACATTTATAACATTCTTTACATCTTTTTCTCGTTTTTCTTGCGGCCCCTTTGTACGAATGAAGAAAATGCGAACATTTTTGTGATGGCCTTTTTGTGTTTGACTTTCCAATTGGCATTTCTTCACTGTGAGGACTATTGATCAAAAGGTGATCAATAATTTGTTCTCTGAATTTTAAAATATTAATATGTTTATCACCCTATTTTTTATGTATGTACCACGCATTTATGAGTGAAGTCTCGCATATTAATTCTATGATTATTTTTCTGTACCATTTAATGGTTTTCCGCAAACAACTATAATAGGATGACATTTGATCGGCTAAATCAACACCTTTTTTTGCATCATTATAAAAGAAAACAGTATCGGGCTTTAATTTATTATTTTTTCCTTGAATAATGGTACATGTATGATTCCTGGACGTAGTTAGCATACATACTGGTCTTTTGTCAATCCATTTCAAAAATTTAACTCTGTTAGGATTTTCAAAACTCATAATGCCACCCCGTTGTTGTTTTTGTTTTGCCTGTGGTAGTAGAAATTTTTTGTTCATTTTTATAGTACCACAAATAAATGTTTTTTTTTTCTGCAAAAGTTCTTCAGCCAAAGGGACGCTCGTATAGTAGCTGTCTGTAAATAGTATGCGGCCTTCAAATAATAATCCAATTATCAATCTCATAACGACATCATATGAATGTGTTTTCACAATTTGCGTTGCACGTTTTCCAGCATAAATATCAATATTATAGGTGTAACCTTCCGGAAGACATAGTTTATATAATTTTATGCCATACTTATGACGCTTACCTGGAATATATTGGAGAAAACCCAGTCGTCCTCTCCATGGAACCATAGTTTCATCGATTACAAGGTTTTTGCCAGGTTTAATAGCATTTTAAAAATTATCAACAATTGCTTCAACAATATTTCTAATTTTATTCAACCGATCTTCAAGTGTGGCTGTGGTGTTGTCTGAAAAATGTAAAAATTTCAGTATCGATAAAAAACGATCACGTTTCATGGCATTTTTTATGCGCGCGTTCGCATACATGTCCTTCTTAGACCAATATAATCTAATCTCTGGTAGTTGCGCTACACCCATAATAAGCAATATACCAATAAATCTGTTCATTTCATGTCTTGTAACAGGCTGCCAGGCCTGTTGGTGTTTTCGGATGCTAGATGAAGAATCATTTATACTTTGTACAGCATATTTATTTGTTTCTTCAACTATTATTTCTAGTATATAATCCGTTTATATAATGAAACAGGGTCATTGCAGTCAGTGTTTTCACTTAAAAATTGCTCTTCTTCCGAATACTCTTTTATTACGAGACTTCTTTCTCTTATTTACTGCCGTTCTTTGTCGTGATCCTCTGCCTCTGAATCAGACTCTAAACCTTCTTCCTCCGTGGTATATTCATTCACGTCATTACTTAACGGTTCACTTTCATCGCTTGCATTCAGAAACTGCTCATCTGAAGAGGTTGAGAGTATTCTTGGTCTTGGTTTATTCTTCCTGCTTCCGTGTATCGATTCATCAGAAGAATCACTTAATTCCATGTACGTGCTATCTATTTTTATATGGACAAAAATTTAAAAAAAAGGAAAATGCTCACCACCTTTCTATTTAAACTTACTGAAGTAAGCGACTAAGCACTATGTTACTGGGCAAACGTTGCACATACTTTTGGCATTTGAATTCAAAATTAAATCATAATTTAAAATTAAATTTCATTAGTTTAAGAAAGTTCTGGAACAACTCACTGTATTAGAAATGCTTTGAGATTTTGCATTTCCAGTTTTACTTACATACAAAGTGTTGAGTTGTATAAAAATATACTTCAGTTCAAGAAACCGTAATAAATATCATTGTGAAAAAACAACAAATGACGTCATAGCAAGGATGTCGATAGGACTATCGAACGACAGTCTCTTTCATTAGTTTGACGTCATTATGTGATCGATGTTCGGCCAATCGTAGGTATTTTCTTCACTTTTTCTAAGATTTTGGCCACTGCAGTTTTGTCAGGTCGATAAATTTACGCAAAAGTAGTAAATGAGTTAAATACTAAGACGTCGGCCAAAGATCAAATGTGCCCTTCAGAGCTGTTTTTTCTATGTAATTGTTTTGTTTTAAGAAAATGCAAACAGAATGTTTACTGTGTATTTAAAGTATAAAAGAATTAATGGAGTTGCTTGTAAGAAATGATTTAAAGGAATTTTTCGTTATTTTAATTATAAGCCGGAGCCGGCAGTACAGACAACCACCTCATCGAGTTAGAGGCTGAAATTCCAGAATTAGCTAAAACTCGATTCCCATATTAAAATGCAATCGGTCTGCCAAGTCATATCTTGATGGAAAACACCTAAAAACCAGATTTTAACGGACGACTCGTAGGTTTACCATTGTGTTTTCCTGCACCCAAAGGCATGAAAACAAGGCGGACTGGAAGCAGTTAAACACAATGGTAAACCTACGAGTCAACCGGCAAAATCGGTCTTTTAGATATTTTCCACCAAGATATGACTTGACAGACCGATTGCGTTTTAGTATGGGAATCGAGTTTTAGCTAATTCTGGAATTTGAGCCTCCAACTCGATGAGGTGGTTGTCTTATGGTCCGTACGCCTCCTTGAATTTTGGAGACCAGAAAATTTTTTCGGCCCCAGTATTATCTTATAGAAAATCTCTTCTTAAAAGAAGGCGAAATTTTGCGCGTTATACACAGATTTCTTTGTCTATAAAAAAAAAAAATACTGGTAATTTTCCTGGAGAAATAACGGTATCCGTACAAACCATGTGTCTGTGCTGCCAGCTCGCGGTCTATTATCAAAGTTAGTATAAAAAATGGGCTAATAAACATAATTAATATTTTTTAAATTTAGAGAATAAATTATTTATCACCTTTTGATCGATATTCAACACACTAAAAAATGGCAATTCGACGGCAAATACCGTGAAAAAAGGATTCACGTTTTTTTCATTCGTATAAAGAGTCTGCAAGAAAAAAGACAAAGATGCAAAGAATAATACAAATGTTTATCTAAAAGAAAAGGCAGACAGTATACTTCGAAGAAAACTTAAAAAGTAACCGCGTATTGAAACCTTTGTAAGGGACAGCCAGCACTCTGTTTGGAATGCTTTAAAAATTTCATTGAAATAAATAAACAAATAGTATATTAACACATTGCCGACGACCAATTTTTATAAAATCTGAATTTTAAAAGTATAGAAGCTCCTCCCTGTTCTGAAAGGATTTTGTAAATTGGTGTTCTAGATTGGTTTCCCAAGTTTATGCATCGGTAAATATCTTTCAATGTACGAATTTAATTTAACCCTAGAACTACCGGCAATTTTACTCAAGTTTTATAAAAACATTCTACACCAGAATTTTTACTTAAAACTATTTAATTTGTTTATTTAACTTATTATTGTCTGATTTATACATTTAGTTTGTTTTGAAGAAATTTCTGGTTTGAATAAATATTTTGAATGTATATGTCGGGTCCATTGGACCCTTCTGGTAGACAGAGGGTTAAAATGTCTTATAATCTAAAGAAATATGGACAACATGATATAAATGTATTTTCTGTTAGTTCGAAACCTCGCCTTCAACGGAAAAGTTAAGTGTGAGTCACCAGTGATGCACGCTACCTGATGCAACATTCAGCCGTGATCCACCGGTGATGCGCGCCGCATCACCGGCAAAAATGAAGAAGCTCCTCCCTGTTCGTAAAGGCTTTTGTAAATTGGTGTTATAGATTGTTTTCCCAAGTTTATGCATCGGCAAATATCTTTCAATGTACGAATTTAATATAAAATGTCTTACAATCTAAAGAAATATGGTCAACATGATATAAATGTATTTTCTGTAAGGTAGAAACCACGCCTTCAATGGAAAAGTTGAGTGTGACCCACCAGTGATGCACGCCGCCTGATCCGACAGTCAGCCGTGACCGGGTCATGCACGCCGCCTGATGGCACAGTTGAGCGTGACCCACCTGTGATGCACGCCATCGTGAATGTGTTAAAAACTGCAAATTATAAGCAAAAATTTGGCAAAATTTGAGACTGTTTTTATGAAAAACCGAAATTTCGCTTCGAGTACACATGCTATCCTCATAAAAATGAACACAAATTATTTCAATAAGCCACTTAATCATAATCTACAGTTTGAACGTTTTTGCTACATTAGTTTTTACAAGTTTATCCAAAAGATATTCTTTCTTTTTAAATTTTTGACGTTCTCGTATGAGCTTTTGGAAAAATATTTTCGTGGAAATATAGGACCGATACTATACTGTTTACTCACCCGGAGTTTCAGGTTAATTCCTCATGTATTTTTCAAGATATTTAACAAAATGTCTTAAATCGCAAGTGGTCCGTTACCTTTGGGTGTATAGTGTATATTTTAGCAGACTTGAAAACATTTGCCCCTTTTTTTGCAGTATAAGAAATGCTGATAAATCAAACATAAATGAAATTTCTCAAGATATATATATTTCCATTTGAGATCATTATAAAAAGTTTATTATTAATATTCTTAAAATCATATTGTTTATTGAAAACTCTGTAAACTAAGTAGATTCTTAATCCAAAATATTTTATTTATACCAAATGAGGTATTTCTTAACACTTTGTTGAACGGTGACGAGTGTGTTTCAGATACCAATAAATTTTCTCGTTTGAAAGAGGCGTTCTTACATATATATTATATATATATATACACTGCTCAAAACAATTAGGGGAGCACATGGTTTTAAGGAAATTACGCAAATATTTACACCGATAAGTAACGTAAAATAAAACATCCATAATTTAAAGTGTTGTAGAAAACAGATAAAGAAAACTTCACATGTAAAATAAAGTTTATGACGTCAAAAACTAAAAAAAGGAGATAAGTGCAGAAACCAGGATTTTGCAGAAACGTCTGCTTCACTGCCTCAGCTTGTGTTTTGAGAAAAGGTGGCTTAAAAATGTCACAACAACATGATTTACCGCAATCCATGGCTTAGCGTGTTATCAGGACACTTGAATTTGGGGAAATACAACTAAGTGTAGTGGACGCTGTTGGAGTCGCAAGAAGTGTCCATGAACGGCTGTGGAGTCGATTCCAAGACACATGGAATGGTATTCATCGACAAGTGCAAGGTCAAAATGTGGTACCACAGAAACTGATGACCGATATATCCTGTTAACAACTCGTCCAGACGGAACGGGCAACGCTACTCCGCTGCAAACACAGTTGTTCTTGGCCACATGACGAAGGGTGTCCAGCCAAACAGTGCTAAATCGGCTTCATCAGAATGGTCTCTTTACACGTAAGCCAATGGTCTGTATTCTGTTAACCTCAAGCCACAGTGCGGCCCAAAGAAGGTGGGGAACTGAACATCGAGTTTTGAGGCAACGTTGTTGGAGTCAAATTCTGTTTACAGACGAGTCCCGATTCAGTCTGGATGTGACAGCTGGTGTGTTTTGGCATGGAGAGAAATAGGAACTCAAAATAATCCCACATTCGTTTGTGAAAGATCACATTACAGACGAGGTGGGTTGTTGTTATTGGCTGGAATCAGCAAAGGTGAACGTACGGGCCTGCATATCATTCGGAATGGCACTTTGACGGCTCGAAGTTATACAGACGAGATACTGAGACCTTATGTCGTATTTTATGTTTCAGCAATTAGTGGTTTCTTTTTTTCCACGCATGATAATGCCAGACTTCATACAGTTCATCTTGTGGAAAACATGCTTGAAGCTAAAACAATACAGCGTATGGAATGACTAGCATGCTCTCCTGACCTAAATCCGACGGAGCATGTTTGGGACATACTCAGACGGCGCATTGCTGCGAGACCGAGGCCTCCTTTTACTGTCCGGGACTTGGAGATTGCAATTCTTGAGCAGTGGAACAGTATTCCCCAAAGTCTGTTCGATAACCTCCTCGCACCCATGGAAGACAGGTGTGCAGCAGTCTCAGCTGTTCGAGGAGACCACACGCCATATTAAAAATCATGCATCATTTCTAAACAATACTTTTTTTTATCATTTACATGAAACCAAATTTTTGCCCTAAACCATATTTTCATGTTCTTTTCATATTTTCAAAGAATAAAAGCTCCCTTACAATTTTTTGGCGTCTTTTTTTCTATATTGCGCACTGATACACGTGTACAATCCATTTTATGCCCATACATGGCTGTCTTGCACTGTTCTCTCTCTTTTTTGCTTGCTTCTTTAATTTTTTAGCAGTGTATACATATATATATATATATATATATATATATATATATATTATATATATATTTATTTATTTATTTGCTAAAACTGATTTTCTCAAGCGGTTCCGATCCATTTTTATAGTTCATTAATAAATTTTTTTCAAACCAGAATATTGGTTTTTAGTATACTGTCAATTCTTAATTAAGCATTTTCAGCTGCGTAATTGGATGTTTTCATGCAACTGTAACAAAATAATATTAATCGTTTGTCGTTATATTATATTTTCCTAAATTAAGAACTCTTTTTTTTACGGTGAACTAGCTGTTATATGAATTCCACACATTTTATATAACTAACAGTTTTAATTAAATATAATTTTCGAGAAATACTGAGGATACAAATAAATCAATAAACTGTATATTCTAAATTTAAGAAACACTTCATTTCAAACTGTACATTTCCGCGGAAAGCATTTTGGATCCAGACTCGACTCTGTTCCTTTTTAGAATTTATAGTAAAAAGAATTTATTTTCTTTTTTTAAGTATCTTTTATTTATATGGGCGTGGAGATTATATTTTTCTTTTTTTATGAAAACGCAATAATTATATATATATAATGGCGCAAAGTGTATAACGCTTCCGCAGCAAACTCATCCGGATCTTGATAATCTTTCGTTAAAATCAGCCATTTTATTTCGGCCGTCTTAGGCTTAAGCCTTCCGATGCCGTATTATAAGTCGCACAACTGCCTTATTTAATCTACTTTGTATAACATCTATCCTTCTTCAGTTTTTTAAAACCTTCAAAAACTATAAATCATCATATATAATTTTAAGTAGACCCATTTCGGGACATCTGCGCATGCACCAACCCTGTTCAATTTAGAGATATCGAGAACGAGTTCTCGGTGGCTGAGCGGTCTAAAGCAGCAGTTTAGTGTCAATATTTTGTAGTGGATAGCAGGTTCGAACCCAACGCCCGGCAAAATGATTTCTATAATATTTTTCGCGATAAGTTATTTCAATAATGACATATTTTATTAGGAGGAGAAGTTATATGATTTTTATTTTATTATTCTTATTATTTGAATGCTTTATAATTAAATAAAATTTAACGCTGACTAATATTTAAAATAATAATAATTTTATATTTAGAATATTTAAGCTAAAATATTTTTAATGTAACTATCAATTAAATAAATTGAGTTGATCATCAATTTTTGTTATATCTTCTGACCATTATCAAGCATATATATGTGTGTGTGTCAAAAAGAAAGGTTTGCCTTTCTTTTCCTTAAAAAAAGAAAACGGAAAGAAAGAAATATATTCATATAAGAACTATTAAAAAAATTACCTTGATATCCATTGTTTAATATTTAAAAAATGTAAAATAAAATTCAAGTGATAAAAATTATATGGTGCACCAAGTTTCAAATTTTGGCTTTTAGACAATGACACTAATAAAAATAAAATTCATGGCAACTTTTAATGGTCATGTAGTTAAAAAATCATAATAAATAAATACTGTTATTTTTTCGAAAAATGAGACCATAATAAATAAAAATAAATGCTCTACCCACTATTTTTAGTTAAATTTCTGGTAAAAAGAAGAATAATTGGTTGTAAATTATACAGTTAAAATTCTGTGACCTCATTGAATAGGTTTGGCTGACTGTACCCTCTATCGATTTAAAGAAATAGGACTTACTTATGCAATATAGAAATTTGTCACAATTTCAATAATTAATTTAAAAGCAATTCATTAAAAAGTCAAGAATTTTTCTAATGAAACATTCAAGTTATTTACTGTCAAATTTTGACGGTAACCATCTAGTAGAGTTAATAGTAATTGTATTTTATCAAATTTTTTAAGGCATTCTGAATATGACCCTTATTTCATTAATGAATCAAAAGCAATTCTGTTAATTCGACTGCTCATCTAATGTTTAATTCTGCCCTGACATCATTATTACCTTTTGTGTTCACTGAATAAATTTTACATGGTAGAATGTCAAAGGTAAGGGCATGTAATTGTATTTACGCTAATTTTATGCGAAACTCATAATTCTTCTCCCACTTTTATCGAACTAATGAGTTAGTGGAATATGCTGATGAATACGACAATGATTAAATGGTTTAGAGATGCATTCATCTTCTTTTCCTAATTATTCAAAGTTTTTCACTAAAACTGTTGTGTTATGGCACCCTAATAAAAATACATACATTTGCATTTCCTGTTATTTCCAAATACAGGGTGTCTAAAAGAATGCCCCAATTCAATGGTTTTATTTGTTTTTAATCCACAGTTAAATTTAGACTATTCACAAAGAAATGAAGCATCAAATTAAAGATAAACTAGCCTAGTTTTTCCTCAAAATGTTCAATATGAGTACCTTCAGTTATATGGCACACAAAAAACCTAATGTCTAATTCTTTTTACACTTCGGTTAATGGAAGGAACAGCCTATTCCATTCTGTAACTCAACTCTGGAAAATCACTAGGTAGCGGCGAAACGTAGACACGGTCTTTTATAAACCACCAACAACAAAAAATTCCAATGGTTTAACGGTTTTTAAACCTTCAGCCGAGCAATAATGCTTTACTCTAAGGAGTCGACATTTAGCGTATGTCGAACTGCAAGGGAGTCAATATCACGAGTATATTCGTCATTTGTTTAGCCCGCTATTTTATTCAATGCATCAATAAAAATGTTTGGATAGAAAATTTTGGTTTAATTAATCTCAAATGTCTTTAAATATGACTGATATATTACATATTACTGTAAATATAAAATATGTAAATTATTTTTTTTAATTCTGGTATATTTTGAATAAAAATTAAATTTTCAACACTACTGGTCAGTGGTCAACAAGTGTTAAATTAAGATTATATACTTTACAGTACACTTAAGTAAGTTAATATTTAGGTATATAAGTTATTTAAGCATAAAAGCTAAGTATATAAGTAAATATTTATTATAAAAAATAATGTAAGTTTATATGTTTACTTTCAATTACTGTTGTTAGTACTTGCATATAAACTGTAAAAAAGAACAAAAGTTAGTTAACGTAGGAAACTATACATGAAGAGAACATATCACTAGAACCTTCCAAGTTACTCACGAGTCCAAAAGCAAGTTCTTCATATTTATAAACTCCAGAAATCAATCTATTTTCGAGATTAAGAGAAGCATTTATAGAATTAAAGTTTATTTTGTTTCCACGGTTTTTTGGAAACGTTTACAAGTAGTTTTTAAAGTGCATTAATCAGCTTTCTCAACCCGAAATATCGGTTTTTAGAATGCAATCAATTCTCAATTAAACATTTTCAGCTGTGTAATTGAATCTATTCCTGCAATAGTTACAAAATAATTTTAATTTTAATGTTAATGCTCTTAGTTTATAATGTTTTTCTGTAAAAAATGTTGTTAAATATATTGTTCTAAAGATAGAGATAGTTTCTAAAGACAGAGAGCGCTTTTCGAAATTAATGGGAACGTGAAAGAAGCTATTATATATTTTCATTCATGATTAAACGGGGTTTCTATAAATTAGTTGGGCAATTCCGTAAGTTAAGAACTTCCGAAATTTATTCACAGATGGCGTTAGGTGTTATAACTGGCGCTATCGCTTAGCGAGTGGAGGTGATATTCAATGGCCACCACGATCACAAGATCTTTCAACGCTTGATTTCGGTGTATGTGGTTTTGTAAAGGATCCAGTGTACAAGCCGCCACTTCTTGCATCCATTCCCGAACTAAAATCAAGAATCTGCACTGCAATTAATTGGATCGGCGGAAACATGCTGACAAATATGTGACAAGAAATGATTCAGCGATGAGACATTTGCAGAGTCAAGAAAGCAAGTCACATCGAACATTTGTGATAATGGTAAACTTGAACTATTTTTCTACCTTACAGCAATATGTACTTTAATTATTTTTCCAGTCAATTTCACTCAATAAATCATTTTTGCCCAACTAATTTGTAAACACACTGTATTATATTTTTCCAGAGTAAGAACTTTTTTTTTCAGTGAACAAATATTTGCATCAATTACACACATTCTATAAAATAATATTTTTGAGAACTACAGAATGTACACATAAATCAATAACGTATACACAGTAAACTTAAGAAACACCTCGTTTCAAACAGCGCATTTTAGCGAAAATATTTTGGATTCAGACTCTACCCTGTTCCTTTTTTGAGTTTACGAAAAAAAAATATATATATACACGCACGCATATAAATATAAATATATATTAATCAAAATTAGAATGTGTTTATTCTAAAGCAGATTACTCTACTAGCATGGAACCATTATCAAAAGAAATCGATTTTAATCAATATATCTACTATTTATTTTTTATTGTTAAAACACTGTATGTATCTAACGAGTCTGGTACTCATGTACGACTAAACCATTTCAATAATAAATTGTTATAGTATAACAAACAGTTTTGGAATGATAATTAGCTATTGTAAACTTTAGAAATAGCGAAAATTTGATGAATACACTTTTATATGGTAATGAGTGAAAAATGGTATCACAATCACAAAAAATAAAAAATAATTTGTTTAATTTATTAAATTTTATATAACTCAACATGTTTCAGATATATTGTATTTATTAAATTATGTATTAATTTCTTAAAATTAAAATCATCATTAAGTATCTTTTATAACAATAATATACAAAAATATTTGAATATTTTTTATGGAATTATACTAGTTTTGTCTGCAGCATTTTTTTCAATATACAGTCGAACTTCCCTTTTTAACGAAGTTTTTTACTTAAAGAAATTTCTGCTGAACCTTGACTTTGAACACCTTTAAAATGCAAATTAAACTCCATATTACAAAAATATATTCTTTATAACAAAGTTTATTCCCCTTTCGTTCGTGTACAACATTAAAACGGAGAAGTTGCTGTTGCGATGTATGCATGAATTTATTTCAGCGAATTGTATAAAAATGAAATTTTTTTATTTATTTAATCATTTTCCTTCAAAAGAAAAAAAATGCTGAAACCCTTCGATTCAATAAGAAGGAGATTTCTGCTTCACGAGAATGTTACAGGCTGTTCGGGACGAGATTGTTCGGGCACTTAAAAAATGCGAAAATTTTTATGAACAATGTATTTTTCATAAGAAACCTGTACAAAGTAATATTACAGACTTTTTTTTAAAGTTGAAGAATTGAAATACTGAGTACAAAGAGAAAAGTTACGTTGCGCTTCAGTTTTTTTTTTACCTTCCTTTATTATGGGTTTTTTTACACATTATTCTAATTACATTTTTCTCATATATCTCCATTGCATAAGAAAACTTTCTGCCCGAATTGAGATACATTTTTCCAATATTTCCATTTTATGTGTATTTTTCATTTTATGCATGTGTATTTTATTATACAAATTTCATGAATCTGTGTTGATTTCTATTTAACGAATTTACTTTATAACGAAATATTTAAGTGTTACAATGAGACTTCGTTAAATGGAAGTTTCACTGTATATGAATACGAGACTGATTATAAACATCAACCTTTTCGTAAATCACATTAGATCTATGCGTACGACTTAATTAGAATATTTATGATGTGTTGGAAATTCCGCATACAAGTTTAATATTAAAGAGATGAAGCTATTTCACTTCCAAGATTATATTTTCACATTAGCTTAAAAAACAAATAATCATGTATTACTGCATTACAGTGCCGTCACTAACTTATTCGTACTTCCGAGTTATGACATTGTTTCTTTGTAATTACATCTTACTAATCACAAGATAATTAGCCTTGTTAAAATATACGTATTTCGATATTACATATGTCTTGAGATATTATCACAAACATTGTCAATTCAACTCTTTCCAACACAGATGGAAAAAGTTTATGACATCCACTTGTATGCATACATTCGAAACTTTCCTAAATACATTTGAATTACTACGAAAATGAAATATGTTATTAAGATTTGTTAAAGTACACGGTGCCCAGTAATTAACCGAAAATCTGAAACTTCAAACTGTTTATTGGGACGTCAGTGTGACGTAAAATTTGGTGACGCGACACTACGCGATTTACAATTTACGAAACCAGAACAAACAAAGGGAATTTTGGGTTTGAACTGTGCTGACGCAACAGGACAGAGGACTGATTAGTCTGCCTATTCTCCTGATTTGAACCCACTGGATAATTTTCTGTGGGGTTAATTGAAGAACAATGTGTTCCAAAATCCTCCATAATCATTAGATGTGCTTGGGTAAGTCATTTTTGCTGAAATTTTGGGCATCACACTACCAACTATACGTTCTGTTTTGGATAACTTTGATCTTAGGCTTCGCCACATTGTTGCACGTAATGGGAAGCACTTCGAAAATCTTGTGCACTAAATCGGAATAAATGTACTTATTTGTGAAGAAAATATTTTTCCATTATCTTTTCTCAAACTCTTTTACAAAACAATTCAAATTTTTGGTTAATTACTAGGCAACCTGTATGTTCCTTATTGAAAATAATTTCGGAAACTTTTAGAATGTCATGCAAAATAATTCGTATACACTTTGAAAAAAAAGATTCAAGTACTTCTTAATCTACGAAAATATAATGTAACTTTTCCAAGTTACACACGTTTCGAAAAAGCGTTCATCTAACTTTTTGAAACCCTAGAAACCAATATATTTTCCAGTTTATAGAATCTGTAAATAAAAACAAAATTTGTTTTGCTTCCTGTAATTTGCAGAAAAGTTTTCGGAAACTGTAAGTTTCGGAAACGTCTAGTAGCTTTTACAGTGAGTCTGTTACAGTTTTCGTATATCCGACTATCAATTTTGCGTATGCTGTTAATATTGTTAAGTAATTATTTGCGGCTGCATGACTGAATTTGTGCATGCAAGATTAACAAAATAACATTGATTTTGATGTTAATGCTAACGATGTTAATTTAGAATACTTGTCTATTGAACATGAATACGTTTACTTGAGATTGGTATATTCCAAAATCCAATGTTGTGTTAAATAAAGTATTTGTGGCTTATAATTCATTGAATAATTTATGTCCGTAATCTTCAATAATAAAGGAATTCAAACGTATTCTACCTTAAGTTAAAACTGTATATTATTGCTATACACACACATTTATTTTTTTTTCTAAATACTAACATGATGTTGGGTGAATTTAGTATTGTACGTCTGTGCGTATAGTTGAATATTTATAAATTTTCAAGCTCAAAGAATTACCAAAACTTGTTTACATATACGAAGCATATAAAGGCTCATGTTTTTAAGTGTTTTGAACAAGAATTTGATGAATCATAATCTTGTATTTTATCGCGATTTTTCATTATGGTTAATAAACTGTTCGGAGGAATACCAAATTTTAAAGGAATATCCTTTTCCTTCACGCCTTTATCCGCCTCATCAATAATTAATTTTTTTTCTTTAATGCTCAGGCACTTTCGTTTTGACATTTTCAAGCTACAAGGACCGAAATTACCAGTACGACGGATCTATAAAGGATAGAAATATGCAAAATAGTCCCTTTGTCTTATGTGGGAAAGCATTTTTTGTTTCTCCCCGCCATTTTTAAAAGTAAAAATCGTACTTATTGACAATTTATTTTCATAATTAAATACTTTCGATATTTTTTATGCGTGAAAGATGTACAGTTATGCTATTTGACGAAGACTTTACGAGATTCGGGAAAAAACTCTTTAGACACGAGTGTGTAACAGACATGTAATTAAAAGAGAAAAGAGATAAGTTCACTTCAGTTCACTTTAGAGTTACTTGTACTTACTTACACGCAGTTAAGTGTACATGTCAAGGATCATCAAATCGAACACATCAATATAATAGAGACATTGTTACAAGCACGTTGGTATGCTGCATATAAAATGGCTGCCAATCTTCCGTATTTTCATAATGTATAGTAATTAGGGTGTTAGTAAGTTTGTGTTACCACTTTAATTTTATACTAGTGATAATATAGTTATGGGTAAGGGTCAACCGAAGCCGGGTTTTCAGACAGGTACCGAATTTCGGTCATCTTCAAATTTTCAGCCGAAAACGAATACGAAAATGTCCCATTTTTTAAGTAATTAATACATACATAAATATACATAATTATTAATTAATTATACGTGCATTTTGTCTCTCTGTGACTCCGATCAAAACATTTTATTTTCATAGAAAATAAAATGTAATTAATGCATCAATGTCACTGAATGATTTTCAAATTTTACGAATTTCATCTAATTAAGAAATGTCTTAAGTATACATGCGTCTATTTATCTTTTATAATGATTTTTGTAAATGATAATCTGTTATACTACAATTTTCACAAAGAGTATTCCAAATACTTCTGTGATTTCAAACTAAGAATTTTCTATTACTGTTAAGTCTTCAGCTTTGAACGAGCACATGAAAAGCCTCTCCAAAGATTTGTCGTATATGCATTACTTGCTTCCTAATTTGCACTCACGTCTTGAACCAGTCATGACTGACGATTATAAACAGTGAAGTTCACAGAAATAAATAAATAGTGTCTCCTTTGAGCCACTACACCTCAAATCAACCAGTAAAGTTGAAAATTTGCGAAAGAATAAACGAGATTTTTGCAATACAGATATTTGCGGTCCGGCCGAATTTGCGACAGCATTTTCGCCGAAACTCTCACTTTGAGCTGAAAACGAAATCGAATTTTTGGTCGATCTATAGTTATGAGAATAATGTACTGTAAAATATTGATATTTTCAACAACTGTACCATTGTTTTATCTCAAGTTAACAGAGCAGATGGTAGATTTATGTTTAATTAATTAAGTATAGCATTCAGAATGGTGTTTAAGACTTATTTTAAGAACAATCAGAAAGAAGTATAATCGCTTTCTCATCGCTAAAAATATTTTAATAAAATATTTTCTTTTTGTGTGATTAGTATAATTTATAAGTGAGAAATTTGAATAATTATCAGATAAACAAAGCGAAAAGTAAAATATTTCTACCAATTGTTTAATTAAATTTCGAAACAAATCTCACTCTCAGTACGCTTTTTTATTACTTTTATGTGCAATACGTTATCTTTTTCAGATTTATCATATTAGATAATTCTGTTTATTGTAATATAGAAAATTTACTTAATAAGTCTGAAAAGTTTATTGAATTAACTAAAACAGATTTCCAAGTTTATTTTAAAAATAATGATGCACAGCCAGATATAATCTATAAACCAATTATAAAAGATTAACAGCGCAATGAAAACTATTTTCTAGATTAGAGAGAAACATTAACTACCGTTGAGATGCAAAATATGAAAATTGAAATATCTCGTAAGTTCTTTCAATATTTCAATATTCAAGCTGTTTAAAGAAAAAAACATACTTTATTGCGATTATTTGTTTAATTCTAACTTTTACACGTTTTCCGCGACATTCATATAAAATGGATTCGTATTAACCGGAATTCTGGATTAGCGGGATTCTACTGTACTTCAGGTATCAACATTTCAAACTAAGTAACACATTACTGATGTAGAAAACTTATATCCTTTTTATCGAGCAAAATGTTAAAGCTGCAGCAATTCGTGATTTATAGACTATGATGAATCCTATCCTGTTGGAAAACTGCATACTGAGGGAAGAGTAAACGGTTGATGAGCAGTTATTTCCGATTCGAGGAGAAAAAAAAATCACCAAATATATTCCGTCTAAACCGGCTAAATATGGGAACAAAATATGGTGGGTATTATAACGGCTTTCCCGTTATATATTCATTTATCCTCCTCTCCCCTCAAAAATCAACTTTTAACCTTACTGGTTCATTATAATTTGTCGTTACCCCACCCCCCCCTTCAAATAAAATATTTAGTTTAAATTTGACATTTTATACTTAATTTCATATGGCTTTAGTCTTCCCCCCCCCCTCACACTACTGTAGGTTTCGCTTTTTACTTTTTAAAGTTAGTTTCAAATGCAGGCATCATTTATCTCAGTCCTCTTTCACTTTCACACGGATAGAAATATATCTTAACCGCGGGGATATTCCGTTGAGATAAAATAAAAGAATAAAATACAAGTGAATGTTTTTTCGCATCGCAGCCGACAATATGTAATGCATATTTTATGTGTAACACACAAATGCGCATTAGATCTTTCTCAGCCTCTTGGCTTGCAGTAATAATCAATTCCCACCCTTCTATTTTGTCAGATAAAAGCCATATGCCCCTTGCTGACTAATTTGCAGCTGTCGTTAAATCTGTAACGTGCATGTAATATCACGTGTTAACTCTTTCTTTAAGCCACTCTCACTTACCGCAGGAATTTATTTCTTGTAAACCTAAAGAGCCCGCCATGGCATAGTTTTTAACTCAATGTAAAACTTTCTGATTGCTTTGTCTACCCAATTTGTTTTTCGCCAAACATCTTACATATGGTTAACTAATGTTCGACAATCTGTACGCATTTGTAACAAAATCTGACCTCACTTTTGCTTCTGACCTCGAGCCATGTAGGCCGCAATTAAGGCCCGCTCTGGGCTTCTGCCTTTGGGGAAGTTATCGAAAACCCTCCCCGTCCCTCTGTACTTTTCACGGCCCTCCTTTAAAAGTCCTGTACAATAAATGTAAGTCTCTTAAGGTATTGTGTTGGAGTTTCTTTTTATTCATTTATGAATCTGGGTATACGAAAACACTATTACAGGTATGTGATGAATATAATTATTAACCTCTTAACGGCCAACTATGCACCTAAAACAAACAGGTACAGGAAGTGAAATAAACAAAGATGAAAGAGTTGTGAAAGACTTCGACTCTCTGTTCAAGGATTCTGGACATAATAACATTGTGGGCAACTTTTTTTCTTCTTTTTCTTTGGCCAAGCATTTATTATAATGGAATCTCACAAAGGTTGGCACTTTGAAAGAAACAAAGCTTATATTCCCCAAGAAATAAGGCTATGTAAATCGCGCGGGTTTTATCTGCGGAATTTGGATTTCATGATGACAAAAGTATTTGTTATGTTCCAAAAAAGAACAAAATTGTCATTCTAATTGTCTACCATGCATCATGATAAAACCATCACAGGGCCAAAAGATAAACTCGAAATGATTCAGTTTTATAAGGAAACTGAAATATGGAGTGGATATAATGGATAAATCATTGGGGCAATATACAACACATAAGCGTACAACCACATGGCCATTTGCATTATTTTTCTATATTGTGGATATAGCAGCAGTACTTGCTACTTACGTTATATACATACAGCAAATAATAATGTGGTTATAAATAACACAGACAATGGTCGCCTATTATTGCGGGTATTAGGTGAGATCTTGAGGACTCCAGCAATTGAAGATCAATCGCAAAATGCACAGTATATGATGCATTTTCCGACCAAATCGGGAATTGAAAGTAAACTGAAAAAAATCTTTGATCCTATTTGAAACTGACGCACGTTCAGTACCTAGTCCAAAAAACTTAAGGCGAGATGAATCAAGAAGGATAAAAGCAGTTTGTGTCAGATGTGCTAGTTAGTGTCTCAAAAACGGCGCAGAAAAACCAGAAAATCATGTAAACAATGTGGAAAGCCAGTATGTCAAGTACATTCCTGAACTTTTTGCTATCGTACAGCTTGTCCAAAAAATTTCACATAAATGAAATATTTTTTACTTAAAAAAATATGTGTAAAATACAGGGTGTTTCTAAACTCATGGTACAAACTTTAAGGGTAGGTAGATCACACAGTAACAATCATTTATTGTATAGGAATGTATGGGACCAAGTGACGCATTAAGGTAAAAACACCAGGGGGCAATTAGGCCCCTTTTTAAATTTTCAAAATTTCTCATTCATACCAGAAAATTTTTATGCTATCCTTTTCTTGACATTTCATAATTACTTAACAATAAAATTCTGCTTTGAAAATTTTTGGTATGAAATCGAAATTTTTGAATTTAAAAAAAGCGCAAAACTGGCAAACTTATCAAACGAAATACATGAATAAAAACGATAAAATGTTTATTTACAATGTAGTTTACAAGTAAATAATAATGCATACAATAATATTACAATAAGTGTTCAAAATTGCGCCCACCAACTGTGATACATGCTTGGCAGCGGCGGTAGAACGATTGGCGTACACTTCTAAAGATGTCAGGCATTTCCCGCACACGTGCAGCAGCTTCGGATATACGAGTTACTAGATTTTCGTCTGAGTCAACTACAGTCTCATAAACAAGACTCTTCAGATGTCCCAATAAAAAGAAATTAAGGCTCGATAAATCAGGAGATCTCGGTGGCTAAGTAACTGGTCCACCACGCCCAATCCATCGCGTCCCAAATGTGGCATTCAGATAACTGCGCACATCAGTGGTGAAGTGCGCAGACGCTCCATCATGTTGAAACCACATCCGGTTACGGATGGCGATCGGAACATCTTGCAGCAGTTCTGGTAAAACCTGTTGCAAAAAAATAAGGTAACAGCGACCATCCAACCTCTTTGGTATTAGTTATGGGCCAATCAAATAATTATTAACAATACCCGCCAAAAAATTCACAGAAAATCGTTGTTGATAAGCATGTGGCCGCGTAGCATGTGTATTATTGGTTGCCTAAAGTTGGAAAATGTCCGCATTAAATACACCCTCGCGTGTAAATACTGCCTCATCTGTAAATAGAATATGAGCAGTAAAGTCTGGCTGTAATAGTTGCTGCAAAACCCACTGGCAAAAGTTCAACCGCAGAAGATATTCTTCCAGATTCAAATTTTGTACACGTTGAAAACGGAAGGGATGAAATCGATTTTCATTTAATACTCTCCAAACGGTCGGATGACTCACACCTAAATTCTGGGTAACAGCTCTTGTACTTGATTCGGGCCTTTCACTCACAAAATTTAAAATAATTTCTTCCAGGCTTGCACTGCGTACAGCTCTTTCTCGCCCAGTTTCCTGCCTGGTGTCGTAGAAAGAACCTGTTTCAGAAAGCTGACGGTGTAAGTGCTGAAGCATTCTATGATCGGGCATCCTTCTGCGAGGAAACTGCTCCTGATACATTCGTAGGGCAGCTCTGACGTTGCCATTTGGACGACCATACATGAAATGCATGTCTGCCTTTTCGGCATATGTAAAGTCTTCCATGACGAACGATAGCATACTTAAAAATGACGATTTCTTCTACTTGAATGCATGGTATTGAACGGCGACCAGTCATTTACTGCCCTCTACCGCCAGTGTAATCAACCAAAAACTCCATTTCTATTTCAAAAAAATTTCTATTTCTATTTCTATTTTGAATTAAAAAAATTTCGATTTCATACCAAAAAATTTTAAAGAAGAATTTTATTATTAAGTAATTATGAAATTACAATAAAAGGATAGCATAACATTTTTCTGGTATGAATGGGAAATTTTGAAAATTAAAAAAGGGGCCTAATTGCCCCCCTTGTGTTTTTACCTTAATGAGTCACTTGGTCCCATACATTCCTATACAAAAAATGATTGTTACTGTGTGCTTTACCTACTCTTAAAGTTTGTACCATGAGTTTAGAAACACCCTGCATATGTATATGTCTAAATACCTTTTTTTTCAAATTAAATTCAGGTTTATTGATCTAAATCTAAATAATCTATCAATTTCCGTATTTTCCATAGAAAATTCGCATGGTTACCCGAGTACCCTGGTCATTGATGACATGTATAAAAATGCTTAATGCCCCGAAAAAGTTATAAAATATTCCAAATTTTAAAGTGATTATACTAATGGACAATGAATACTACAGATAATGGGGATCTAAATTAATTTTAATTTCTTTTGATATTAACACTCTGAAAACGGGATGAAAAGAGAAAAAAAGTACCCGGGTACCCGGTCATTGACATAAGGGTTAAACATAGCTAGGTGGTACCGTGTGTGAAAAATGGCCTTAATATATTTATATATTTGTACATTAAGTTTAAAGAAAATGAAATCGTACATGATGATTATAACCTTTCTGAATTGTCTGCCTCCTTAACATAAAAATAATTAAAGATAATAAAAAAGGATAATATTGTTTTTATTAAGGTGTTATAAGCAAATAAAATTCCTAGTCTTATATTTGAAATATCCTAGAGCAAACGTTTTTTTAGATAAGATTTTATTATATATTTAACATAACATCTCACATATTACTGTTCTCTTTTTTCCCTTTATTCTCGTTCATTAAGATAAATGCTTGCATTTGATAAACGAAAATATCAGTAAATATTCAATTAAGGACCTAACAAAATTCTTAGCTCCTTATCGAAATTATGCACCAAATTATATGCCACTAAAAAAAATTACGCGATAAAAAAAAAAAGTAATTGATTCTTAGATAATCAATTCTTAGATAAGAAAGCAATTTTTAGCCAGAAGTTGATAACCAGATAACACAATTTTGTACCTTTAAATTGTGTAATATTATTTGATAGAATATTTCGAAATAAAATGTTTAGAGCATGAAGAAATAATCCGCAATTTATATATTTTTTTAAATATAAATGATATAAGACCTAAAATAAAAATTTTAATAAAGTAAATTGTATTTTTATCCCCCTAAAAGTCATTTATATTCACTCAATTTGTTTAACTCGGCTGCGGTAACATCAGGGGTGTGAGGTGGTAATACTACTTTTCCTTTACCATACGATAATTAGTATTCTGCAAAATGACGAATTTTGAATTAATAGAGCACCAATTTATAGAATACAACAATTTTCCAAGAAAACACATTATGTTCCATTTTTTTAAATAACAGTTTAATCTATATTACCAATTAGAATTTTTTTATGTAATAAATATTTTTCCTTTTCAGTTAAATAAGGAAATGGCATCATTTAATTCACTAATTCAGGCTAATCGGAAATATTTATTTTAAGCTCGGTAAAGTTTAAAAGTAAAATCTCATTATAAAGAATGTCACTTTAACAATTTTTCAGTTTATCGAGTATTATTTGGATTGTTTTTAAAAAAAATCCTATTATCATGTTTCATTATAAATTTCAATTCAACGAATTTAATCAGTGCTTACCAGAGATTCGTTGTAACGAGGTTTTACTCTATTCTGTTATTTAACCCTTTATGTGCTGAATTATAAATTCATGAAAATTGTATTTTCTAAAGACTTTTTCGTGAATTTTTGAAACTACATTAGAAGATTTACATAATCATTTTATACATTTTAGAAGGATTTTAGAACGATTGAAGGATTTAGAAGGATTCATAAAATTTGAATTTATAGGGATTTTGTGCAATATTTATAATCCCTCTCAAATCCTTTATTTTAAATGTTTTTCTTAGTATTTTGTAGAATTAGGAAATGTATAAATATAATGTTCTTATAATAGAAATATAGAAATATTTCCGATTTGAAAAATACTCCCCCCCCCTCCTCCCAACGCCAAGAAAGCTGGAAAGATGCAAAGGCAAAAGAAATCATCCTTTTAAAAATATTTTTGTTTTGTGTAACACATAATGCTTTTGGAACAAGATAAAGTAATGCATCTATAACTCATTCTAAACTGTATTACTACTAATCGATGTATTAAATGAATTTTATAACAAGTTATTTTAATGGTACTTATAAGTACCGTCATTAGATAAAGAGTTAATGGCAGAATTGCTATCATTAAATGTCAAATATTACTGTGCGCATATACTGGTGTAACAATTAAAAGACCATACTATGAACAGTAATCAAGACACTAAATAAAGTTAACGAACATCAAGATAAAAATGCACATCCTTCACAGATCTGCAAACCCCAGTTCTCAAAACGCAAGACAGTTGCTTTAAATGAATCATTACTAATGACAATCAAAATCACATCCTCTGGACAAACAGCAGAAATACAGTAGTTATCATATGCCGTGAGAACTATGCAATGGATATATGAAGATTAGAAAAACCCGAATTTGTGAATTATACTCGCGTGTGAATCCTGTTGCTCGTCACATGTCCGTTCATATATCATCAGTCATCTACTAACTCTCCAAAACTGTCACAAACAGACAGCCAAAGGACGTACTGGGTGGTTAAAAAAAACTTCCCAGATATATGTATCCTAGCGATCTAACCGCTCAACCAATCGAAACGAAATTTCAGATTTAGTTATTTGAAGGTATGCGCTCGAGGTCGTTGATTTAAAACAATAGATCTCTTACGCTTACGGTTACAGTGAAAAAAAAATACGAAATTTTCAAATGGCAACACCCTATTTTTCCTGCGCAAATTCATCAGCGTATTGAAAAACCATAAATGGGGTAGGAACGATACGCGTATGACTAAAATTGCCGCTGTAATATTGTGGCACTCAATCCTAATCAGTTCCTGAGTAATGTAATATTCAGCACTCTAAAACAAATGAATATATTTTTATTTTCACTATGTGTACACAAACACACCTCAAAAACACATTTTAAAACAAATCTTACAACATTACTCAGTTCACAAGTGAAAAAAAAAAATCGGCTACTGAAAAACATGACTTGTAGCCTCTTCTTCGTTCCTCGCAGTGGTCTCTTTTGTAAGTGTTTTAAGATGGCAATTCTCATCGTACGTATATCATTCCAACGCCATTTATGGTTTTTCAATGCGCTGATGAATTTGCGCATGAAACAAAATGGGTGTTGCAATTCGAAATTTTAGAAATGTTTTCACATTAACCGTAACCATGAGAGCTCTATAGTTTTAAATCATCAGGATCGCGAGCTCATACCTTCAATTAGATATATCTAAAATTTCTTTTCGATTGGTTGAGCAGTTAGGCCGCTAGGGGTTCATATATCGGGGAAGTTTTTTTTATGACAACCCTGTATATAGGTACAATATCGTTATATCTGTCTGATATTACGTCATCTAGAAGATATCCTGTAATTGTCTACAGTATAATTTCGACTATCGTCAACGTATCCTGCATACTGAATGTGATGTACTCTGGATATTTTTAGTATGTCTTTGTGTTGCTTGGCGGCGTTTATAACTTGTAGTAGAACTTAGCCAAACACAAGTATGCTTTAAGAAGTAAAGCAGTCATATTAATATAAAGTTCTTTAATGTTGAGGTCAGGAGAGACTGTAAATGTACGTTTGAATATGTAAAATATGGTACTTATTTTTCAGATTCTAGCGGCAGAAATATCTTTATTATACGAAAAGATATCTTATATATTTTAGAAAAGACTAAATCGTTCACTTACATCCTTAAGCGCTGTGAAGGAATAACCATTTCGTTCTCACCTTTATTAATGAGTCAAAATTTCCTTCGTTTGCATTTTGCTTTAATGAGTCTGCCTTTTGTATTCCAGCATGTTTGATCTACCTATATATTAAAAGGATTGTTTCTATCCCGGTATAGTCTATGAAATTCTAACAATTTAAATCATGTTTATGAGTTCTGGAAATATACATTAACTCGCATTAGCTTAAAGTCAAAATTATATTTCAAAATTACTGAAATCATACAGAAAATTCAGAAGACTTTTAAAAACATATATGCATACAGAGATTACCAATTCTATAAAACTTGCGTTTGCAAAAACTTAAAAAAACGTTATACTGATTCTATGGAATTTGGGGATTTTTATTCCAAAAATGACGTCAGTTTATTTTTCTATTACATATAGTCTTTTTACAATCTATGCTATCGTGAGTTTAGATGTATAGAGTATGTTGAACTTAATAATGCATATAAATAAAATAGAATGATTTTATTTTAATCCTTATACATAAGTATACTAATATATGCAGAATGCAATAGATGTAGAATAGATATAAATTCATTTCCTTTTCTTAGTCAAAGTTCTTATACTGTCATTTTTTAATTGCTAGAAATGCATTTTTTGGTTTATCAGTTATGTAATGATTCTGCATTTTGACGATTAAAAAGATGGAAAGCATTTATTTCTCTGACCCAGAAACAATAGCTATAAAGACATTAAAAACTTCCGTAAAAAGAACTAAGACTTCTTACATAATCAATAAAAAAATATGTATTCCCGTGCTTTATATTTAACGCTAAATTTGCGAATTACCTTTCCGATAAATTTACTCACTGTCGTGTAAATGTAAGTAATAAAAACTGATGTTCAACTCACAATAGTAGATTTTTTACGAGTCAGTCTGGAGCTTAAAATTTCAGACGATCCCATATACAATACAAAATCTCTGAATAAATCAGATTGTTTAGATTAATTGAGCACGTGATGGACATCATTATATATAATACACTCACTGAGCTTAAGAACAATGTGAAGAGCTGTCTCCCTATTCTAATGCACTGATTCTAAAATCACTAAATCTATTAAAACATCTATAAAATTCCAATCATATTCACATAATCGAAAGATATCTTAATTACAGATACCTTATAGTTTTTAAAGTCAGATAATTCAACCATTGTAAACATTATAAAATGAATGTTTAAGAGGATTTTACCGTATATAACAGTAGCCGAAACATATTAAGGGAGTAAAATGGTCATATTGGCAAGAAATAATACATTAATGAAAGCGACTTAGTCTCATTCTGTAGCAATTAAACAATCGAATGCCGAACATGAATTCGTTTACAGCCCCTAAAACAATTCTACCATTAATAACAGAAGCGTTAAATCAATTTATCTCAGAGTGGATTTTGTCAAAATTTATCATGCTTAAATGAATATATCTAAACTGTCTTGCAAGATTACATGATACTAAGAAATTTTATAATGATTTTTATGCTATGTTTTTAATAAATTTCGTTTAATATTTAATTTCATATGAAAATGTTCAAAATGCTTTCGTCGAAGTAAAATCCCCTTTTTCATTAAATTTATTATAAATTTTGTAAACAATATTGTTATAAATCTTGAAGAGAAATTCACAATAAACCTTTTCTGCGCACAATAGTGAAAAGAGTAATGAATTCCGAAAAGTGGTTCATAAATTATATCAAAATCTAAATAAGTTTAAAATTTAAAATGTTTTAAATCAAAATTTCAAAATGTTCAACAAATTTTATTTCGAAAGTAATTTTTATAAAAAGACACATTGCAGGGAAAAATCCATTAAAAAATCCATATAAATAAAAACTTTATAATTTTGTCACCTCTACAATTCAATCAAAATTTTAACTTTCTATTCGTATTTCTTGTCATTTTAAAAGCAAGAAAAAAAGCCTTTGAGAATTTATACTAACAATATTTTTTGAAAACCATTTTCAACTTTCTAAAAAGGAAAGAAAATTGTTCTATATTTCCTGAACGCGAGATACAAGTGTGAATTTTACCTTATTCTCCAGTGTCTCTTGTCAGAGAAGTATAAATAAAGAGGGGGCAAGTTGTAGATGTTCGACACTGGAATGTTTATTTTCGAATATATTCAGTCTTTGACAGTAAAATGGGACGCCACAAGGGATTGGACCATCTTTGCAGTTTCAAGTATTCGAATTGTGTTGGCTTCAATAAAAATGGGTTGATTAAAATTCATGTAAGGGTTTTATTGCCTTGATTGTCGTGGAAGCTGGAAGAAAAACTTGATAGAAGCAATTTTCCATGGTATTTTGTGAAAACGTTTTATGTAAATATGTTGAAGAAATATAAGAAAATTTTATGAGAATGGGAAAAAGTTTTGACAAGAAAGAAGAAAAGGTAAACATATTGTTGCAATGAAATTTTTGCTACGTAAGAAAAAAATTGAAACATTTCATTTTCTTGCATTTAAAAAAATGTATATACAAAGTCAATGAAATAGTTTTCTAACGTAGCAAAAGAATGTTCTGTTCGATTTCTCTGCGACGCTATGAACTTTTACTTCCACTTTCACTCGAACAATGCACTGTGTTTTTAAAACGGCGCCCAACGAATTTTTCTATAGAGTGTTTTGTTTACAGAAGGTGTGACGTTTTTGTCACAAATATTATATTTCAAATGTATCATTGCGTCTCCCAATAAATTGATTTAAATCTGAAATCTAGGTGTATATAATTACTAATGGTTCAACATCTTCAATTAGTTTTTAAGAAAGATCTCCATTCTTTCAAATAGTGATATGTATGTTCCTATTTTTATCAAGATGCTTTGACTTTTTGTTTTTTTTTAGTATAGAGTTTAAGTTAAGAAATATATATTTATAGTTAGCGTATTAGAATGATTTAAATACTATACAGTTTTAAGTGTTAAGTGGACAACTGGTACTTTAGTAAATTTCACACAGTGAGCAAAAAAAGTACTTGCACACCAGGTAAATTTGTTGTAGCATATGTATAAATAAATAAAAAGTAACTAAGAATTAAAAATACCAACACTTTTACAAAACAAATAAACATATTTAATATCTGACTTAATAATTGTATTTAAAATATGATAACATAAAAAAGTAGCATTTGTACTTCCAAAAAAATATTTGCACACTAGCAATAAAAATAGAGCTAGAGGAATTATTTATAAGTTAAAAAAAGTGCTAATATTTATTATGCATGCCCTTTACTTCAGTTACAGCTTGTAATCGTCTGGGCATTGATTCTATTTATTTGTGACATGTTTCACTGCTGATTTGTAGCCATTCTTCCCTAAGAGCTTGCTTAAGTTCTGATTTGTTAGAAATTTTCTGTTTCCTTATTTAAACATCCAAAACATGCCATAAATTTTTAATCGGATTGAGGCCTGGTGATTGTGGTGGCGTTTTCAATTGATTTTTTACATTATAAAGCAACCATAACCTCGTAATATATGCAGTGTGTTTCGGATCGTTATCCTGTTGGAAATAATATGAATTAGGAATTCCTAATTTCAGAGCACTATTAGATAAATGATCTCGCAATATGTTAATATACTGTTTAGCATTCATATTGCCTTCAATAAAGGTCATTTCGCCAACTCCGTTGAAAGACATGCATCCCCAAATCATTACATGACCCCCGCTATGTTTTACAGTTGGTTTCAAGTTTTTAATTTGAAGAGAAGTATTTGGCTTTCACCATACAGTTTTCTTACCATCTGAGCCAAAAATATTGAGCTTGCTTTCATCGGAAAAAATAACAGTTTTTCAAAACTCTAGTGGTTTGCTGACATAAGCTTTTGCAAATTCAAGTCTTTTCACCCTATTTGTTTCACTAATAAATGGTTGTTTTCGAGGGGCTCTTCCTCGAATATTTGCATCAAGAAGAATATTTCTAATTGATTGTGGTGTAACTATTTGTTGGGAAGATCTGGGTCCATATAACGGTTTAAACTACTCAAACATACCGCTAAATTGGGAGGAGAGGGTAACTCCCAATAGTAATGTAGGTTAACTACTCCTAATTACTTATACCTGCAACGCCATAGTGGTAATTTAAACACATTATAGTTAAATCACTGTGATCGTAAATAATGGTTCTGGCTAGCTTCTGATAATTTAAATATAATTATCTTAAGTTGGGGGGGGGGGGGGAACACATCTCCAAAACTGCCCCAAGTTGCGTTGTGATTTTTTACGTGAAGAAGTAGCGTTTAGACCGCGCAAATTACCTAAAACAAACCTACAAAATTTACGCATAAATAAAATAAAAGAACCCGAAATAAATCTGAAATAAAATATTAATGTTAAAGTAAATTAACAGACTCATGGATAAATGACGTATGCCAAAATTTAACATTTAACATAATTTATTTATAGTAACAAAAACATATGTACAATTTAAGTAAAAGGGTGTCACATGACACAATGTTCCAAAGAACAAATCGAAATTCTCATTATGCATTATATTTAATTTACTCTGATTACTTATCAAAACATTTGTGTACTTAGATACCAGCTGAAGGTAAATCCCTAGTAATACATTAATACACACATAAACATAAATTGGGAAACAAAATATCATAACATCACATACCTCTTTACACTGTATGTTGTGGACATAACTCATCTCACACTGAGTAAGACACTAGACAATCATCAGAATTGTAAATACACCACATCTCGCAGAGTTTTGTTGTTAACTTGAAAAATATATGCAGTATGTGTTGAAAATGATACTTTCAGACCATTTTTTAAATGTTAAGTAAAGCTCTGATTCAACCAAATATTTTTGTATCTTTAAAAAGATGATACTTACAAGGGAACCACTTTTGCTGCTGCTCGCACCTATCATTGAGGCCAGATGCATTTTAAAGCCCTATATTAGGAGGTTTGAGAATCGATAAAAGTTTTCTGTTAAAATCATATTCTTTGATTTAACAGAAAAATAACTTTCTGAAGATGCAATTTTAGAAACCACTTATCCGACTATTAACATAGAATTTTTTTTTTAAAAGAAAAACACTTAAAAATGCAAATTAGTCAATCATAAGTATAAAATATCGAAAAAAGTTTAAATTCCTTCAAGAATAAACGAAATTGATTTTGAAAATTTTCAACATCATATTCACATTTTTGTCCGAGAAAAAAGTTGGCGTTTTTTCAGTCAGCAGTGGTTTGGACTTCACTAGAAATTGTAATGTCCGACCTAATTAGGCCCATTAAATTTTCTAAATTGTAAAAAATATTAATTTACTTTATGATTACTTTTACCAAAAGATACAACATTTATTGCAAAAACATTTCATTTTAAACTTTCGAAACTTTATTCCATCTCTCTTCAAAAATAGATTGCTTAGTTTGTATTTCACTAAAAAATAGTTCTCAATGATCTTTAAAGTTTTAAACAGAAATAAATTTATTGTTTATAGATTTATAGTTTCCATAGAAAAAAAAACTAATTCTTGTTTCTTATGATATCGCAACAGCATTAACAAAAAATAAAAAAATTAACAATTCGCAATCTGATTTAATTCTGATACGCACCGTACAAATACTCCAGGGATAACGTGGACGAAAAATTTGTAGCGCCACTTTTGGCGACTTAACTCACTTTTGGCGCGAAATAAATAACTAAAAATTCAGTAATAATAAAAAAAAAAATGTTTAAAATATGATTTTAACGGAGTAATTTTTTCGGTTCTCTAACTTTTATGTATAGGGCTACAAAATACACCAGGTCTCGATGCTAGGTGCGAACAGCACCAAAAGTGGTTCCCTTGTTAGAAAGAAAATGAGTTTTCTTTTATAAATGTTAAGAAACAAGAAGTGGAACATTTAAAATAACCACAACAGCAAAGAAATTTCACCAATTTTTGGCCAATGAGTGTACTTTGTTCTTTATAATATAATGCATTTTTTTTCACATTATTTTATTACTTCACATTTTTTGTAAGTTCCATACTTTTTACGAATTGTAATTTTTTCATCTAAGTGAAAAAATATCGAGGTCAAGAGTCTAAATCTGGCTTACGCTGTCAATGCTATAGCAGCTGAGCTACCTAGACAACACTCGGAAAAATTAATCTCGTATGATTTCATTAGAGATGCACATGATACTTATAATATAATATGTTATCTTTATATGTGATATTTTTAAGATAGCTTAGAGCTTTGATTTAAATTTTTATTAATACTTTTGAAAGTTTCTTTTATAAAATATTTTATCTAATGTGAAAAGATATTTATTATATACATTAAGAGATAAAAATTGAGGATTTTTTATGTAATTAAAACAAACGATCATATGTAAAATACAAAATTTAGGATTATTGGTAGGATTTTCATAAAATGTTATTTCTATATATATTTATTTATTTGATTAAAACTTTATTTTAAATATAATGAAATTAAATTCTTGGGACACGTATGTATTTTCTAAAAGATCGTCAGATTTTTTTTTTTTTTTTAATTTTCTTAATACTTTTGCACTGTCATTTAAAAAAAAAAACTTATATATATATATATATATATATATACAGGGTGATTCTTAGTTAACGGTACAAACTTTAAGGGTTGGCGCAGGTCATTGTAACAGCCATTTATTGTACAGGAATGTATGGGCGCAAGTGACGCGTTCAGGTACGATGACCAGGGGGCTAATTTGGCCCTTTTTTATTTAAAAATTTCTCTTTCATACAGAAAATTCATATACTTTTCTTTATTTAATACAGACATTTCACGATTACATAAAAAAAAAAACTTCTTTGAAAATTTCCGATATGAAATCGAAATTTTTGAATAAAAAATAAATCCATTTCTATTTCTTTTCATGTATTTCCTGTGTTTAATAGATTTGCCAGTTTTGCATTTTTTTTTTAATTCAAAAATTTCAATTTCATGCCGGAAATTTTCAAAAAAGAATTTTTTCTTTCTGTAATCATGAAATGTTTGTCTTAAATAAAGAAAGGAATAGCATATGAATTTCCTGGTGCGAAAGAGAAATAAAAAAATGGCCAAACACTCCCCCTGATACCTCAACGGGTCACTTGGGCCCATGCATTCCTATGCAATAATTGATTACTACAGTGTCCTGTACCAAACCTTAAAAATTGTACTAAGAATTTAGAATTCTCCTGTATATAAATATATATATAAATATATATGTATAAAGGGTGTTTCAAAAGTTCGGTGCGATAGTAAAACGCGATAACAAAATATCTATGGATCGGAGAGACATGCGGTTTGCAGATAAATATTCAGCGTGGTGTGGGATTTTGTATGGCACCAACACGAAAATTAGTTCCAAATCTCGACAATAGAGGGCGCTACAGCATATAATTCCATAGAATAATTCCAAATTGCTCACACAACGGAAGATTTAAATACAAAAAAGTGTACATGGAGTATTATCTGATGTTTTTGTATCCACATCTTGCGTTGTGTAATTAATTTGGAATTATTCCATCTAATTATATGCAGTAGCTCCCTCTTTTGTCGAGATTTTGAACTAATTTTCGTGTTGGTGTCATACAAAATCCCACACCATCCTGAATATTTATCTGCAAACCGCATGACTCTCCGATCCATAGATATTTTTTTTTATCGCGTTTTACTTTCGCACCGAGCTTTTGAAGCACCCAGTATATGGGGCATTCTCACGGTCTTTTAACTTTCATGTCCCTGAATAATAATTTTTTATTTAATACACTTTTTTGTGTTTTTTTTATTACAAATACTTGGGAACATCCAATTGTATGATTGCACAACAATATTAACGAGATAAATAAGTTTTGGACGATGTTAGGGGTCCAAACACATAGAAAACTCCGTCCCGTGTCCCTGATACTGATTTTGAAGTTTGGAGCTGTCTGGATAAAATTGTTTCAATAAAAATAATTCAATTTATTTTTTTTAACTGGATCTATTGTTTTATATAAATATGTAGCTAAAAATTAACCTGCACACATTTTTAGGGTTGATATTATTTTTTGAACTCTGTCCCTGGGTTTTAGATTTTTTACCATCCCTCTTCTACAATTATACAGAAAATCACTTCAGATGCATCGGCAGAATTTTTTTCAAGTTTTTGCTCATGCAGAAGTATGCTAGAGAAAGAATATCTAAAATTCTTTGACAGGAAATTTACTGCAGAATATAAATCAGCATTTAAATATCAATTTCAAGCACCGTGGCTTTATGGGTAGTCTTACCGTCCTCAAGGTTTATCCTTGCACTTTTCGAGGTAAATTTAAAAAAATAATAATAATTTAATCCAATGTTAACAACTGTTTCGAAAAATCAATGAACATTATGGCTATCACTTAGTCTTAACATGATTTTTCTAAAAATAGGTGGTAATTTTCTTTACTGTTCCATCCTTATCGTCTCTTTTTTTACAATTTCGTCCCTTTTTTTACCATTTCGTCCCTTTTTTTACCTTACCGTCCCTTCTTTAACACCCCTTTAAGACGATGTTATACAAAAATTCTGTATTAAAAGTACTACATTTGTATTATTTCTTATTTGAATGTCCTGTGAGTACTATGCAAATTCATTATAAGTAAAAATTTAGAAGAAAATAAAAAGTTATAGGGATAAAATGGTAAGGAAAATTAAACTCGCAAGTTTAAACTAAACCTCAGTTAAATAAAAAAAATTTCAATGCTGACCATTTTTTCTTTATTTTGAATCATTAAGGCATTCGTCTATCAGATTAATATGTTATTTTACAAGTTTAATTTCACCAGATTTTTTCCCCAAAAGTCAAAAGATTGTGAGAATGCCCCATATATATATATATATATATATATATATATATATATATATATATATATGTAAATATATATTTAAGTATTGCGCGGCAGTGCAATACTTATTTATTTCCAGTGTTACTTCTCAATGTCAATTTAACATGGAAAAGCCTATGGAGATCATAACTTTTTCCCTTTTTCTTCCCACCTTTTTGTCCCTGTTGCCACTCATTTTTTATTCTTTACAAATTCTAATGATATTATAAATTTAAAGTGTAAAAACGTTTGCCTGACGTCAGGGTCAAAACGAATATTAAAATGGCTTTGCATATGGGTGAATTATAACCCAGAGAGAAACATGGGCCATTTTTTTTTTTTTTACATTATTCAAATATTTTTCTTAATAATTCCACTTTTCGTTTTTTTCATTGAAATTAAACGGACATTTTTCATAGAAAATGTAACATTTTTACTTCATTGTTGCAAAAATTTCGAAAGCGCCGTAATAATAATTTATTTCCTTTTATTTGAAAGATTTTCACGTAAAATATTAAATTGAGCCCCCCCCTTTTTTTTTTTTTTCCAAAAATGAAAATGGTGAATATGGCGTCATAGTGGAATTAAAAAGGATATTTTCAAAATAAGTTTTTGCTTTGGTCAAGTTTATATTTTAGTAAAAAGTTTTTAATGGATAGCTATTTTTACGCAGGTAGCGAACTTAGTGGGGGAATTACATAACTTAAATTTTAAAATGTTGTTTTTTTTTTTTCCGAGATGAGAACTATTTATATCCAGAGTTAAACTTAGGTAATAATTTTCTGATGTGTTTACATCACCCCTCGGGAGAGAATAATGTTTAAAAATTTAAGTAAAACTTTTATTTTTTTTTTTTATTTTTTTTTTTTTTTTTTTTGTTAAATATTAGCTGTAAGGATTCAACTCAATTTACATTTACATTCATAGCATTCCCTAGTGGGAAATAGGGTATCTAAATTTAAGTGAAGTTCATTTTTTATGTTTTGATTATAGATTTTTTACGTTCAGATTGGAAGTTTTTGTCCAAACTACCGCAACCTGCATTACTACAGTGGTGAACATTTTGAATTACACATTGGTAAACTGCATCCCACATTGTGATGCAACACCGCATACATCAAAGCCTAATGATGATACTCTCTATTAATTTTGAAATCTTGAAATTGTCTGAGGGCAGTAGTTATTAAAAAAACTTGACATATTAAACAAAAACATAATTTGAAGAACAAATTATAAAAACAAAATTTATTCCCCACATTGTTTAAGCCCGAGAAAGGACAGATATCAAGTTATTTCATTACATTAGTTCTACATTTAATGTTAAATTTTTGTAACAAATTAGTTAAGCCAATTGAAGATTAAAAAATAAAAATTAAATTCATAAAATATGATACTTAAAACACCCTAAAAAATTAGATTCCGTTCAAATGAAATTGAAATAAATCTTAGACATTTTTTTTAAGTTTTGTATTTTGCATGCATCTTATCATTTTAGGCACAATTGTCATAAATAAAATACAAAAGCTGCAATACAAATATTTTCAATTAAAAATGGAAGAAGTCTAAGATTTATTTCGACTTCATTTGAACGGAATCTAATTTTTGGGGTGTTTTAAGTATCATATTGTATGAATTTTATGTTTATTTTTTAATCTTCAATTGGCTTAACTAATTTGTTACAAAAATTTAACATTAAATGTAGAACTAATGGAGTGAAATAACTTGATATCTGTCCCTTCTCGGGCTTAAACAATGTAGGAAATAAATTTTGTTTTTTTTTAATTTGTTCTTCAACTTATGTTTTTGTTTAATATATATATATATATATATATGAAGTATAATAACTATAAGAAGTAACCGTAAATAACTTTAAATAGCGGGAAATAACTTTAAACTACATGAAATAACCCTAAATGTGTAACTTTTTTGAAAAACCATATGGTAGTTAAATTCAGAATAAATATGTAACATTTAGAATACATTTTCAAAATTGTTCTAGGAATATCCCAATCTGGAACAAAAGAGTCATTAAAGCACTGAGAAAATGAGAAACGTTGCGCTCATTATTAAAAGTGAGAATTAGATGACTTTGCCTTTGTACTACTTTGAAGCTCTAATAGTGCAAAGTGTTGAGAACAGAAATGAGAAGTAATAACTAATTTCTCCATTTTTAAGAATTCGTTCCAGCGCAGTACAAAACATTCTCGAAATTGAATGCCGAATGTAAATGTATCGTTTTAAAGTATGGAATATGTGTTACATGTCGCAAGGTAATGTAGAATGGAAAATAAAATTTGGATATATATATATAATAATTAAGTAAAAAGAGAATTATTAATAGACCATAGTATATATAAATAGGAATGAAACTTGTTTATAGCACATGCATGTATCTATATAAGAATAAAGATCAAACGTGTCCGTCCTTAACTCTGACACCATTTCCATTTTAATAACAGCAGAATATTCAGTTTCGCTTTTACTACCACTTTTTTTAACTCCTAAACATCGCACATTTACAATTTTTATGACATTGTATATAGAAAAGAAAATTATTTAAAAATGCAGTTTGTTTCATAACAGTATTGCATTTATTTACTATCTTATTCACTTAAATTGGTAGCTTAATCTAAGTTTTAATGATTCGTAATTATATTTTTCAGTACTTCAAAACAAAATTTTCTATGTTTATTGATGTACTTGTGTAACTTAAAGGGTCTCAGGAGTCTTACTTTTTACCTGGCGGAAAATTTAGCAACATGTCACATTTAATTTTTTTTCTCAGTCTCTATAAAACATAAATGCATACATTTTTTCTTGTAGGCAACCTAATATATCTTCTATTTAAAATGATTATTTAATATTCTATATTGAAATTTATTTTTACTTTTTTCTATCTTCAATAGAAGAAAGTATTGTAATCGAAATTTTTTTCGACTTCCGGTTTTCGACGGATTTACATGTTTTAGGGGTCAGAGATCCCCAAAAACATGTTTATAGAAAATGTCTGTCTGTCCGTGTGTCCGTCTGTCTGTCGCCATTGTACCATCAAAAAGAGTATGAAGTTATGCATAGAATTGAAGCAAATTTTTATTTTAAGATTTTGGCTATGGCAAGCAGATCCACCCTGAATTTCGAAAAAGTTCGCCGGTACGGGGGCGCTGTAATAGCGGTTTTTGTGCAATTTTGAATATTGTACCATCTAAAAGTATATGAAGTTATGCATAGAATTCAACCAAATTTTTATTTTAAGTTTTTGGATATGGCAGGTAGGTCCTCCCTGAATTTGGAAAAAATTCGCCGGTATGGGGCGCTGTAATAGCGATTTTTGTGCGATTTTGAATATTGTACCATCCAAAAGTATATGAAGTTGTGCATAGAATTGAACCAAATTTTTATTTTAAGTTTTTGGATGTGTCAAGCAGATCCTCCTTGAATTTGGAAAACATTCGCCGGTAGGGGGCGCTGTAACAGCGATTTTTGTGCGATTTTGAATATTGTACCATCCAAAAGTGTATGAAGTTATGCATAGAATTGAACTAAATTTTTATTTTAAGTTTATGGCTATGACAAGCAGGTCCTCTCTGAATTTGGAAAAAATTCGTCACTAGGGGCGCTGTAACAGCGATTTTGCATATTGTTCCATCGAAAAGTGTATGAAGTTATGCATATAATTGAACCAAATTTTATTTTAAGTTCTTGGCTATGGCAAGCAGGTCCTTCCTTAATTTGGAAAAAAATCGCCGGTAGGGGGCGCTGTAATAGCGATTTTTGCGCCATTTTAAATATTGTACCATCGAAAAGTGTATGAAGTTATACATTTAGAATTGAGCCAAATTTTTTTGTGTTTCCTTTTTGGTCATGGCATGAAGGTCCTCCCTGATTTTGGAAAAATTCCGCTGGAAGGGGCGCTATAATTACGATGTCTGTACCATTTTCTTTATTGTACAATCGAAAAGTGTATAAAATTATGCATACAATTGAACCAAATTTTTTGTGCATGTTTTCGGCTTTGGGCAACAGGTCCCCCTTGAATTTGGAAATATCGCGCGGTAAAGGGGATCTGTGATAGCGGTTTTTGTATACTTTTCTTGATTTTTCGTAGTTCTATTGTCCATCTGCCTCTCGTGCAAAGTCGGGAACTCACTTCCTGCTAATCCGGCTATTCGCAAACATCTGATAACAACAGAATAGGGAAAAACTATTAATTTTAACAAATATCATGATATAGATTAACTCGTTTTTAGTCCATTTAATTGACTGAAGCAGAAATTTAAGGTGAAAATCACAGTTGGGATAGAAATGAACTAATAATATTGAAGTATTAACATGTGTAACTAGTTTTTGAAATATTAAGATGTATAAGATAGAAGAAAGTTTTGGGATTGGCACATCCAACTAGTTTTTTTATGTTTAATTTTGATAAAAAATTTAAAATTATTTTTTGACTTGCATACATTGCGCGCAACATTTTTCACAAACTGATAAAGCAATTTACATGAAACTTGGTAAATATCTTCATTTTAAGGTAAAGAATAACGTATACTCCAAATTTAGTATTATAATTGCATTAATTATTTAAAATTGGCAATTGTTCAAAAAAAAAGGATGAGTTTTTTCAAAATTTTATAATTTAAATTTAAATTTCAAATTAAATAAATAAATAAATAAATAAATGGGTTACAAATGAAGTATACGTTCAAGAAACATTAGTTTTGCATCATTAGCAATATTTTGGGGGCCTCGTGAATCAATAGTTTTGCTACAATCTTGCGCGCAGTGCATGCAAGTCAAAAAACAATTTTAATTTTTTTATCAAAATTAAATGTAAAAAAAAAAAAAAAAAAAAAAAAAAAATTCAATAAAGAATATTAAAAAAATTATTTTAAATGTAAGACATATTAGGTTGTCTATATTAAAAATTTTATTCATTTATGCGTTATAGAGACTGAGAAAAAAATTAAATGTGACATGTTGCTAAATTGCACCGCCAAGTAAAAAGTAAGACCCCTGATACCCCTTAATGCTACATTATCGAAAAAAATGCATGGCAATCAAAATGGCCTGGTTGGGGGGTAAATTTGCTTTGTCATCTTTTACCTTTAATCCTTACCCCTTTTGGCAAAGGTGATATGTTGAACAGTTTGAAGTTTGATTTATTTAGTGTCTTATTAACTTAAATTACTACCGTAACATCATTTTTAATGATTCATTATTATATTTTCCATTTCTTTAAAACAAAACTGTCTATGTTTATTGATTTACTTGTAAATTAATGCTACATTATAGGGGGGAAAATGCATGGCAATGTAAATGGCCTCCTCTTTGACGGGCAGATTTGTTTTATCATCTTTTATCTTTAATCCATAGCCCTTTTTGGGTAAAAGCCATATCTTGAACTATATGGAATGTTATTTATTTTCCATCTTATTAACTTAAATTGCTAGCTTAACATAAGTTTTAAAGATTCAGAATAACATTTTTTAATACTTCAAAACAAAACTTTCTATGTTTATTGGTTTACTTGTGTAACTTAATGCTACATTATCGAAAATAAATGCATGGCAATGAAAATGGCCGTTCGGATTGGTCGTTCGCGCAGCCAGTCTGCATAAATAGACTCTTTCCTATCACCCTACTCATTTACCTTTCAGTCTTCCGGGATGCTCACTTAGATGTTTTCCTCACTTATTAGTTTCTATCTTTAATTTATTATTACTGAACTTCTGATAGACTTCTTTTACGGCTCCTTAAGATGTATTAAGGTAGGTGAGCCGAAGCTGGCCAGTGTTCCTGAGGTAGTCCACCCCCAAAAGTAGAATTACTTTCACTTTTAATCACAAAATGTCATTACTGCATTATAAATCATGTATCTGCAGTGCACTTGTCTGAATTTGAAGAAATGTCCTTATTCGGCGGCCAGTGTTGCAGTGGTTTCCCTTTTGAGGAGTAGTTGTTCTAATTTCAAGGTAAGAAGATAGTTTAATTTACAGGTGTTTAAATTCTTAGAACTTTGAGTTAGGATAACTTTTCTGAAAGCTTATTTCTTTGTCTTTAACCCCATTTACTTCAATTCTAATATATCTATGAGATTAATAGTTTTGCGTCATGAAATTGGCGACCATGTGCATGTTCCCCAGATGGCCCGACATCCGGGCCACCTCAAGAAACAAATACGGAAATCGATGTAGTAAGGGTAATTTTGAAAATTTCTATATGAATATCTGAAAAAACTTATTACCATTTATGACCACTTATTATCATTCTTCTCTAACAATTACTACACTATTGAGAACACCAGAGATCCCCCAAAACCCCGCCACCTAATTTTTTCCTTGTAATTTCCTTGTAATTGAATACTTCCTTTTAATTGAACATTGTAATACTCTTCTAGAAATAAAAATAGTTTGCCGAGTATTTTTTCACATTTTAAAGGGATTGTAATGTATGGGCCACGTTTGGAACACTATGTGCCAAAGGTGGCCCACAAGCTACAATTTTGAAATTCTATTATAAAAATAATGATATTTTATTTTACAAAGAAAAGTATACTTGGTATGTATTAGAGGTAGGTTTAAAATTTTACACAAAAAAAAAATTCCGCCACATACACTTAACCAGAAAATTATAAAAAATCCCTAAAGCTTAACTATGGCCAACTTTGGATCACCTACCTTATACAATATACTCACATCCAGGGCGAGTTAACTAGGAAGACCCCCACTCATACACAGTTCACTGTGTTAACATTTTTAGAAAATAAAACAACTTCTATGGAACGTCTATTGTTATACAGTATAAACAATCATCCAAACTTTAACTAAACTTTTCTTAGTGACTTTCATCCGAAACTGTTTTGGCTTTCTTATTACATAATACAATATATGTATTTTGCAGCGCACGCCTTTTCCTCCCTTTTCTGCTGTTTCAATGGAGATGCATCCGATGCCATATGACCTATCTTCTGTACATACTCAGTCATGTAGTCGTGTTGCTAATATGCGGGTCGTTCTTTCCCCTGCTTATAATTTCTAATTTTCATATTTACATTATAATCAAGAAATTATATATATAATACCAGTTTTAACAAAACGGGAGTCAATTCTACAAAAGTAATGTATTCCCACAACACTACATAAAACTACTTCTATGGAAGTTATGGTCTTAAACTACTTCTATACTACTTATAGTACTAAACTACTTTTATAGAACTTCTGTGGAACCACTTCATAAAACTACTTCTATGGAACATGCCAATTGTTATACAGTATAAGCAATCATCCAAACTTTAACTAAACTTTCTTTAGTGACTTTTCCGAAACTCTTTTGGCTTTCTTATTACATAATACAATATATGTATTTTGCAGCGCACGCCTTTTCCTCCCGTTTCTGCGGTTTCAATGGAGATGCATCCGATGCCATATGCCCTATCTTCTGTACATACTCAGTCATGTAGTCGTGTTGCTAATATGAGGGTTGTCCCCCCCCCCCCTATAATTTCTAATTTTCATATTTACATTATAATCAAGAAATTATATATAATTATATATATAATCCCAGTTTTAACAAAACGGGAGTCAATTCTACAAAAGTAATTTATTCACACAACACTGAAGAGTATAGTACATTTAGTTAACAACTTTTCTCTTTAAATATAGCTAGGCGGTATCGTGTGTCGACGGTCTGATGAAACATCGGAATTAGTGGATAAATCGAGCTTAATTACTGACGGTGGATGGAACGATGAAAACTGGTAAGCAATTTTTTCTTACTTTTATTTATATTTTGAATTCGAAGATATAAATATAAAAGAGCTCTCCCTAAAAGACTACACGTATATATAACACATATTTCATTCATTCTATCAGTAATCATTCTGTCCAAAGTTTATTTTAATTTCAGAAGACTACATAATATTATAGAGAATATTTTTTTTAATATAGATTTTTCAAGCAATATGAGGAAAGGATCTTTCATTTTCTCCCTCTCCTGTCGCCTTTTTTTGTGGACAAAATATAAATATTGAAAGACGCTAGTAAAAAATGACTTGAATATATTTATATATTTGCCCATTAAGTTTTTTTAAAAAATGGAATCGCATATGATGATTATATCCTTTGTAAATTGTCTGCATCCTTAACATCAAAATAATTAAAGATAATAATGAAGGATAATAGTATGTTTAAGAAGGTGTTATAAGCAAATAAACTTCCTAATCTTTTATTTCAAATATCCTAGAGCAAACGTTTTTGTAGATAAGATTTATTATATATTTAACATAACATCTTACAAATTTTCTGTTCTCTTTTTTCCCCTTTATTTTCGTTCATTAAGATAAATGCTTGCATTTTATGAACGATAATATCAGTAAATATTCAATTAAGGATCTAAAAAAATTCTTAGCTCATTACCGAAATTATGCACGAAATTAGGTGCCATTAAAAAAAATTAAGCGATAAAAAAAAGTAATTGATCCTTCTTAGTTAAGCAGGCAATTTTTGGACAGCAGTTGATAATCAGATAACACCATTTTGTATCTTTAAATTGTGTAATATTATTTGATAGAATACTTCGAAATAAAATGTTTTCAGCATGAAAAAATAGTTCGCAATTCGCATTTTTGAAAATACAGTGAGACTTTAAAAATCCAGCATTCAGAAATCCGACAACTTCAAAAATCCGGTATCAAAACCATCTTTTGTCATCCTTTTTCTTTTACACTTCCAGGTTATAGGGGTCCAGGAGAAAAATAGCAATTCTTTATGAATTAAAAACTTCAAGATCGAAGTAAAAATTCAAAAAAATAATATTTTACTTTTTTTTTTACATTTGTTAAAGGCGACTATTTTCTGGGAGCTGCACTGTTGCTTAACAACGGGAACAACTGTGGGGACCACTTAGGCGAATGCATGGCACAATATATGGCTGGGACGAATTTTCGGCAACGGCGACATCAATGATGAGGAAGAATTTTCAGGTTTTCAACTTTTTCGTGAAAAGGCTGCAATTTATGAGCTGATTGAAGATGTAAAATCTGAACTTTTGCTTTACCATACGATAATCAGTATTCCGGAAAATGACGAATTTTGACTCAATAGCGCCCTAATTTATAGAATAAAATTATTTTCCAAGAAAACACATTATCTTCCATTTTTTCAAATATCAGTTTAATCTATATTACCAAGTAGAAATATTTTATGTAGTAAAAAATTTTTCTTTTCAGTTAAATAAGTAAATTAATTCAGGCTAATCTAAAATATTTATTTTAAGCTCAGTAAAGTGTAAAAGTAAAATCTCGTTATAAAGAATGTCACGTTAACAAATTTTTCAGTTTAACGAGTATTATTTGGATTGTAAAAAAAAAAAAAAAAAAAAAAAAAAAAAAATTCCTATTATCCTGTTTCATTATAAAAATTTTCACTATAGCAAATTTAATCAGTGCTCCCAGAGATTTGTTGTAACGAGATTTTACTCTATTCTTTTATTTAACCCTTTATGTACTGAATTATGAATTCATGAAAATTTTATCTTCTAAAGTATTTTTCATGAGTTTTTGAAACAACATTAGAAGAGTTACATAATCATTTAATAAATTTTAGAAGGATTTTAGAAGGATTGAAGAATTTAGAAGGATTCATTAAATTTGAATTCATAAGGATTTTGTGTAATATTTATAACCCCACTGAAATCATTTATTTTAAATATTTTTCTTAGTATTTTGTAGAATTAGGAAATGTACAAATAGAATGCTCTTACAGTAGAAATGTAGAAATATTTTCGAATTGACCCCACCCGCCGCAACTCCAAGAAAGCTGAAAAGATGCAAAGGCAAAAGAAATCATCCTTTTAAATATATTTTATGCTTTTGGAACAATGTAAAGTAATGCATCTATAACTCATCCTAAACTGTATTACTACTAATCGATGTATTAAATGAATTTTATAATAAGTTATTTTAATTGCACATGTAAGTACCGTCAATAGATAAAGGGTTAAGGAAAATTTCTATCATTAGATGTCAATTATTACTAAACACATATACTGGTGTAACAATTAAAAGACCATACTAAACGTACAGTCATGAAAAAAAAGTAAACACCCCCTACTAACTTCTCAACAAATTATCGTAGAAAAAATTTACTGGTACCGAACGATTGGAAATAAAGTCTACTTTTAAATGATGTATATAAAATTTGTTTAGGGGGCCATCTACATATTCAAACAAACCACAGCTTTTTTTTTTTTTTTTCAATAGCTGTACACAATTCTGACAGCATAAATGAACTCTACCTACACCTTTCAGTTAGCCTAAAAACAATTTTTTATTCAATTCGTACCATAAGTTTCCGAGAAATTAATTATTTTAAAGCGGGTGAATTTTAAGGGCTGTGTCCAAATTGAAGTTCCGTACTCGATTGTTAACCTAGAGAGCCACCTTCTTGATCAAGGCACCTTAAGCGCCACTCAAGGAGTCAGTGAAGCCTGTTAGATTACAGGACAGCTGAATAAATTTCAAAAATCTACTCACTTATATCATAGACGGCCCCTTAAACCATCGTTTTATCGTTTTTTAAGCATAATTTGAAAACTACTTGGAAGAAAAATTTGAAATTTTAGATTTTCCATAAAAAATGACTTAATAAATCTAAATTCATGAAAAAAAAATTGTAGGTAGCAATTCATACTTCTTTCGAATATTAATTTCATAATTCATAATTCATATCAGAAAATTATAAAAATTGCAAAATCAACGTATTTATGTTTGGGTATATCAGTATTATTGCTGCAACAAATTCATATTGATTGAAAAAAATTGAGCATAATTTCAGGAGATGTAAATAAAAATATGAAAATGTAATGTAACATTAGAAGCACTAAATTTTGAATGTTTATAATTCAAAAACTTATCATTCAAATGACTTGAAATTTGGGGTCTAGGCATAGTTTGAACGGAAGATTTGAAATATCTCGTTAAAATTGGGTATTGCCATTGAAAAAAATAAAGTTTGGATTCGTTTTAATATGTAGATGGCCCCCTAAGAAAAATTTATATACATCATTTAAAAGTAGACTTTATTTACAATCGTTCGGTCATTTTCGTCTACGATAATTTGTTGAGGCGTTAGTAGGGGATGTTTACTTTATTTTTCCACGACTGTACATAATATGAACAGTAATCAAGGTACTAAATAAAAGTAGCGAGCTTCAGGCTAAAAATGCACACCCTCCACAGATCAGCAAACCTTAGTGCTCAAAATGCAACACAGAAACTTTAAATGAGACATTACTAATGCGATCAAAAGCATGCTCTAGACAAACTGTGATAATCCAGTAGACCTTGTAGTTCTTATATCTCTGAAAACTATCCAATGTATATATTTTGTTTAAAAAAACCGAATTTGTGAATTATACTTCTATGTGAATCCTGTTGCTCGTCACATATCCGTTCAAATATCATCAGTCATCTACTAACTCTCCAAAAATGTCACAAACAAACAGACACAGGACGTATATAAGCACAATATATAAGTATGATATTATGACATCTAGAAGATATCCTGTAACTTTCCACAGTATAATTTCGACAATGTATCACGTATACTGAATTTGATGTACTATGGATATTTTTAAGATGTCGTTGTGTGTTTGGGTACGTTTATAACTTGTAGTAGAACTTTGCTAAACACAAGTATGCTAGCATTCATATTAATATAAAGTACTTTAATGTCGAGGTCAGGAGATACTTTAAATGTACGTTTGAATATGTAAAATAAGGTACTTCATTTTGACATTCTAGCGACAGAAATATCTTTATTATACGGATAGCGATCTTAGAAAAGGCTAAACCGTTTTATTCCGTTCACTTACATTCTCAAACGTTATGATTATATTGAAAGGAATAACCATTTCGTTCTCACCTTTATTAATGAGTCAAAATTTCCTTCGTTTGCATTTTGCTTTAATAAGTCTTTGCCTTTTTGTATTCCAGCGTGTTTGATCTACAAAGATATTAAAAGTATAGTTTCTGTTCCGGCCTAGTGTATGAATTTCTAACAATTTCAATCATGTTTATGAGTTCTGGAAATATACATTACCTCGCATTAGCTTAAAGTCAAGATTATATTCCCTTATCACTGAAATGGTTTCGAAAATTCAGAAGACTTTTTAAAACATATATGCGTAGCGAGATTACGAATTCTAGAAAACTTGCGTTTGCGAAAACTTAAAAAATATTATACTGATTCTATGGAATTTTGGGATTTTTATTCCAAAAATGACGTCAGTTTATTTTTCTATCACATATAGTCTTTTTACAATGTATACTAACATGTGTAGAGCCTGTTGAACCTAAATCATATAAATAAAATATAGGGTGTCTATAATTAAATTACCCTACTTTAAAGATGTCTATAGACAAACCTCTCGTTCATAAAGTTGTGAAATTTTGTGAAAGACATAGTAAAGGAATAGGAATTCGTTTAAGAAAAAAAGAAAAAAAAAAAAAAAAGTTCGAAATTTTGCCACCAGACGGTGATTTTTAATAAATTACACGTTTAGCATTACGATAGTTTAGAAATTTTATTTATTAACTTAACCCGATTCTAAAGACAGCATTTCACGACATGTTCCTACACTGTTAAAAATATCGTGAAAAATTACCTCTGTTTATAAAGGTTATCTGTTTTCTGACCAATGAGAATGCTACTTAAATGCCAATGGAGCGTTCTCATTGGTCATAAAATAGATAGCCTTTAAAAACAGAGGTAATTTTTCACGATATTTTAACAGCGTAGCATTTCCCCGAACACATGCAGTCAACTGTGGATGCTATCGTATGATTCCAATTGGTGTCTGAAAATGATGACCGTCATGCGTAATATATTTAGTTATAACAAAGTTTGTTAAACTATCGTAAATGTATGCTAAAGGTGAAATTCATTAATAAAAAGCCTTTTATTGTTTTTTCGCTCAAACAAATTCCCATAAATTTATTATGTCCTTCACAAAATTTCGCAACATTCTGAACAATAGTTGCGTCTGTTAGACACATAAACAATCGTAATGCTAAATGTGTAATTAATTAAAAATCGCCCTCTATTGGCGAAATTTAATTTTTTTTTTTGCTTAAATAAATTCCCATTCCTTTATTATGTCTTTCACAAAATTTTACAAATTTATGAACAATAGTTTTGTATGTAGAAGGGTCGTTTAATTATGGATATACTGCACAATGATTTTATTTGAATCTTTATACATAAGTTACAAATATATATAGAATGCAATAGATGTAGGATAGATATAAATTCGTTTACTTTTCTTAGTCAAAGTTCTTATCCGCCATTTTTTAATTTCTAGTAATGCATTTTTTGGTTTATCATTTATGTAATGATTCTGATTTTGACGATTGAAAATATGGAAAGCATTTATTTCGCTGCCATGAAACAATAGCTATAGAGACATTAACAACTTATGTAAAAAGAGCTAAAACTTCTTGTATAATCAATAAAAAATCTGTATCCCCGTGCATTACATTTAACGCTAAATTTGCGCATTATCCTTTGCTTTAAACTTACTCACTATCGTGTAAATGTAAGCAACGTAAACTGATGTTCAACACACAATAGTAGATGTTTTATAAGTTAGTCTGGAGCTTAAAATATCAGACGATTCCATATGCAATACAAAATCTGTGAATAAATCAGATTGTTAAGATTAATTGAATAGGTGATGGGCATCATTCTACAGGTATCCCCCGACTTACGTAAGTAATGTGTTCCGTAAAGTTTTACGTAACTTGCATTTTACGTAAGTCAAATTTGTAAGTTGCTTAGGTAAAATTTTGGAAGAAAGTGCCATGTTTATTATATATAAGGTATTTGTACCCAATATGGACAGTGCTCTCAATATGGACACCCCTAATATCTTTAAAAGTAACAATTTCGATCGAGAGATGGCGCTACCTGCCCGTGAAGTAAAGCAGTTGAAAATATAATTAAACCTGGAAAGGTCAAAATAGCGCGCTGTTCGCCATTTAGAAGGAAACTTGTTGTTTTGTGCTGTGCTGATCGTAATTACGGGTAAATTTAAATTCTTATTAGACATGGTAAAATTACTTTAAATATTGAAAAATGTTATGTTAATGTTTTAGAAAGCTGATAAAACATATTTTCGATTGCTATTGCATGTATTGCTTTAAAATGTTTTCTTTGTTTATTTATCACAAGATTTAGTAAAACTATGCCCGATTCCCAATACGGACACCTTATGGCCACATTGGAAATACAGCAAGTGAATTTTTAGATTCACTTGCTGTATCCTCCAATCCTCCAAAAAACCTCCTCCAAGAAAAAAATCCTCCAAAAAGCCCTTGCAGAAAAATCAAAAGAAGCCTCCCCTCAGTAGGGTATCTGTTGGCGAAATCGCAGGTACCAGCGGTATGACTTCCTCAAAAAAGGAGATATGGTACTGCTTCTTATGCAGTATTGATGCTGTTGCAGACATGCGGCTATGAATCACATGCATCAGATATGTCCATCAGGACTGTGTGGGACTTACCACCCATGATGAAGAAGTTTTTATTTGTCCATCCTGTGAGGACTGAGTAATAACAAATGTAAATTCTGAAGACAGATGCAATAAATCTAAGCAAAACTAACTATATTATTTCATAATATTTTGTAGTAACTGAGGTGCTTTGCATGGGCCTTCGAAGAGCCACAAACGAAAATGACAACCCCCCCCCTTCTAAAGTGCATGTTCGGAAGATATTTACTGTCCCCCCCTCCCCCGCAATACTTTAAGATATATTTCTTTTATCCCCTCTCCTCTAAAATCCCTTTGAAGAGTGGCTCTTCCATACACCCCGTGTAGTAGGTCAATAAGGAGCCACCTGTCCCTAATATGGACATGCATGTCCATAATAGGGATAGGTGGTTCCTTATATGAACACTTGTAAACATGTTTTATTTATATCATTAAAATTATACCAGAATAATTACAAGGTCGCTAATTTTAATAATGATAGTCAAAAGTCCAGAGATAGTGGTCATGTATTTTCAGAGTTTTATGACATGTACACTGGGCTGAAAAAAAAATCAATTTTCCTTAGAGTGTACATATTAGGTACAAGTACCTTACATATATACATGTAAATATACATAAATTATATACACCGTATTATTTTATAAAGCATCATGCTACAGTATTTACTCGTATATAAACTGTAAAAGTAGGAAAAATGTATAAAAAAACTTAAAGAACACTTTTCAAATATCTTGTTGAATACAAGATTTATAAATCTAATATTGATGAATTGATTTACAATAATTTTGAATCTACATCAAACGACTATAAAAATAACAAAAAATTAAAGAGGACTAATTTAACCTATTCCCCATTAATTTCTGATGGCAAGACAAATGGATAGCAATCACAAAGTAATATAATCATTGATAAGCACAAACTGTATTTATTATGAATTATATGACTACTATGAATAACTAACAATAAAGATAACAATAAAGATAACAACTAACAATAAAGTTGCTTTCCTATACATTTATTGTATATAAGATTAAAAATATAACTATCTATTACATAAACTGTATTGCGGTTGTGGTTTAAATCTATATATTTTATTTATAAAATAGATATCAAAAGTTTGCAAATTTCGTGTGAATGCTCACAAATGCAATTTTCGAGATTTATTACGTAACTGCGAATTTACACAAGCCGCGTAATGCGCAAGTCGAGGGATGCCTGTATATAATACTACACTCACTGATCTAAAGAACAATATGAAGAGCTGGCTCTCTAATCTGGTACACTGAATCTAAAATCAATAAAACTACTAGAACACCTATAAAATTCCAATCATATTCACATAGTCTAAAACTATTTTAATTACAGATACCTCATAGTTATTAAAGTCAGATAATTCAACAATTGTATGCATTATAAAATGAATATTCAAGAGGATTTTACCGTATATAACAGTAGCCGAAACATATTAAGGGAGTAAAATGGTCATATTGGCAAGAAATATTATAGAAATTAATGAAAGCGACTTTGTCTCATTCTATAGCAATTAAATAAACTACTGTCGGACTTCAATGTGGATACAGCCCCTAAAACACTTCTAGCATGAATAACAAAAACTTTAAATCCATTTATCTCAGAATAGATTTTGTCAAAATTTATCATGCTTGAATGGATATATCTAAACTGTCTTGCAAGATATATCTATGAAATTTTATAAAGATTTTTATGTCATGTTTTTAATAAATTTCGTTTTATTTTTAATTTCATTTGAAAATTTTGAAAATGCTTTCGTCGAAGTAAAATTCGCTGTCAAAAATCCTCTTTTTCCAACTGTTAAATTTATTATAAATTTTGTAAGAAATATTGTTAAAAATCCTGAAGACAAATTAACATTAAACCTTTTCTGCACACACATAGTGAACAGAGTAATGAATCCTAAAAGTAGTTCATAAATTAAATGAAAAACTAAATAAGTTTAAAATTCAAAATGTTTTAAATTAAATTTTCAAAATTTTCAAAAAAATTTATCTGAAAAGTAATTTTTATAAAAAGATACACTGCAGGGAAAAAAGTCCATTAAGAAATCCCTATAAATAAAGAAAAGAAAATTTTGTCCCCGTTAAAATTCAATCAAAATTTTAACTTTCTATGCATATTTGTTGCCATTTCAAAAGTAAGAAGAAAAGCCTTTGAGAATTTATACTGAAAATATTTTTTGAAAAACATTATCAACTTTCTTAAAAGGAAAGGAAATTGTTCTATATTTTCTGAACGTGAGATACAAGTGTGGATTCTATTTTATTCTCTATTGTCTCTTGTGAAAGATGCATAAATAAAGAAGGGGGTAAGTTGTAGATGTTCGACACTGGAACATTTATTTTCGAATATATTCAGTCTTTGACAGTAAAATGGTACGCAACAAGGGATTGCACCATCTTTGCAGTTCCAAATATTCAAATTCTGTTTATTTCAATAAAAATGGGTTGATTCAAATTCATTTTATTGCGTTTATTCACTTTTATTGGGTTTTATTGCATTGATTATCGTGGAGGCTGAAAGAAAAACTTGATAGAAGCAATGTTCCATGCTATTTTGTGAAAGCATTTTATGTAAATATGTTGAAGAGCTGTAAGAAAATTTTCTGAGTATGCGAAAAAGTTTTGACAAGAAAGAAAAAAGGGTAAACATATTGTTGCAATGAAATTTTAGCTACGTAACAAAAAAATTAAAACATTTCATTTGTTTTCATTAAAAAAAAATTGTTTACACAAAGTCAATAAAAGAATGTTCAGTTGGATTTCTCTGCTACGCTATGAACTTCTACTTCCACTTTCACTCGAACAATGCACTGTGGTTTTAAAACGGAACCCAACGAATTTTGCTATAGTGTCTTTTATTTAGAAAAGATGTGATGTTTTCGTCACAAATATTATATTTCAAATGGATCATTGCGTCTCTCAATAAATTGATTTAAGTCTTGCAAATATGAGAGATAGGTGTATATAATTACTAATTATTACGCTTCAATTCGTTTTTAAAAAATATCTCCATTTTTTCAAATAGTGATATGCCTGTTCCTATTTTTGACAAGTTTCTTTGATTTTTTTACTATAGCGTTTAAGTTAAGAAGAATATATTTATAGTTAGCCTATAAGAATTATTTAAAAAACTATACAGCTTTCACTGTTAAGTGGACAACTTGTACTTTAGTAAATTTCATGCTTAATTTTTTATATGTCAAAAATAAATTTGTTTTTCAGTTATCGCAAAATATCTTTAGACTGTGATTTATCATTTTTACATTTGAAAAAAATACACAGATTTCTTTGAATATAATGGTTTTAGAGTATTTTTTTTTAAAGATTATCTAAAACTTTGGTTTACCTAATATTTTTTGCATTTCTAAAGCATTTTACGAGGTACGTAAATGATTTTTTTTTTAAATACAGAAATTTTTAAGTGAGGGAAAGTGAGGCATTAAAAATAACTATAAAATTAACCCTTTATGCACTGAATTATGAATTTATGAACATTTTATCTTCTAAAGCATTTTTCGTGAATTTTTGAAACTACATTAGAAGATTTACATAATCATTTAATAAATTTCAGAAGGGTTTTAGAAGGATTAATTAAATTTGAATTTAAAGGGATTTTGTGCAATATTTATAACCCCACCCGAATCTTTTATTTTAAATATTTTTCTTAGTATTTTGTACAATTAGGAAATGTACAAATATAATGTTATAATGTTCTTACAATAGAAATAACTCCGAATTACCCCCCCCCCCCCCCACCCGCCAACCCCAATAAAGCTGAGAAAAAAATGCAAAGGCAAAAGAAATCATCCTCTCAACAATGTTTTTGTCTTGTGTAACCAATAATGCTTTTGGAGCAAGATAAAATAATATAGCTATAATTCATTATAAACTGTATTACTACTAATCGATGTATTAAGTGAATTTTATAACAAGCTATTTTATTGGTACTCATTAGTACCGTCAGTAGATAAAGGGTTAAAAAAAATTGAACCTGTTAATGTAGTGTTTGTTTATATGAAATAGCGCAAATTTTTCATACTACTTATTACTCTGACGTCATTTTCATGTTGGTCACAGCAGAATATTCAGTTTCGCTTTTACTGCCATTTTTATAACTCCTAAATTTTGCACATTTACAATTTTTATACCATTGTATATAGAAAAAAAAATTATTTTAAAATGCAGTTTTTTTCATAACTGTAATGCAATTTTTTTTTAACTGTGTCACAATTTACTCATATTTAATGGTTTTAAAAATAAATTTCAAGCATGACTTTAAAAAAAATCTCTCTCGATCGGATAAAAGAATTTGAAGACTACTTTTATAAAGATAATGGTGACAAATGAAAAAACCGTGCGCACTCCGCGTCTATCAGGCCCGGCGCGCGTTCTGCTGGGTTAAAGGTGTTAAAAGGTTTATAAAACCAGTAAAAATACACAGTTAAAATTTTCCGTTCTATCTTGAACCATCATATGGTTCAAAGTCAGCTAAAGTACCAAAAGTTGGTTCAATATCTATTTTTGAAATTCTGTTTTTGGTGATTCCTGGAGTTTGGTTCAACCTTTTACTATTCTATGGCAAAACGTTGAAGCCAATCACAGAACGCCCGCCATTGGATCTGCCGTGTACGTGTAGGATAACAGCGATAATATATATATATTTTTTTTAATTTAATCTTAACGATAGATAAGGATTTATTTATATTTCTTAACTATTTATTGTGAATAAAGTATACTTCCTTATTAATCCTTAACTATATTTAATTTTTGTGTAATGCTAATAAAATATAATTTTGCAATGTGTCTGTATGTATTAGGCCTATTAGGATGAGTAATATGTAGATATGTGGTTGGATTTTCCTTTCTTATATCTTACGTATCATATATTAATTCTGGATTAGGTACTAATATTGCGAATTAAGTTTTGCTAAGTAGATGAGCGCGAAGTTATTATTAGGTTATGAGTTGGGTTTATCAAGAATTTGAATACTGTTTACCTTTAAAAGTGCATTGCAAATGTTTTATATTAGGATGTTGCTGATAAAATGGATATTAGACATTTAAAAGTGAAATTAGATAAAAGTATTATTCGCTAATCTCTAGCGTGAACTAAAGTAATACTTAACAAAAACATACTAATGAAAATGATTTTAAACTTTTATCAAAGGCAATACAATAGTTTTTAACGTTCAAGTATTAAGCATTCAAGGTGGGATTCAAGATTTTGTTATATTTGCTGAAAATGAGGTGGTGTGGGTATCTGAGCAATACTTGCACCAGCACAGAAAGGTTAAAAAAGCATTGGAAAATTGTGTAGCCTTTGAAAAATATTAAGGGTTGAGTGTCAGATAAATGCTTACATAATGCTTGATTTACTGAATTAGAAATGCCATAAATTTATTTCTCAGTCCAAATTTGATCACTGAATTTCTAGTATCCTTTTAAATAATAACTTCGGTTTATGAAATAAATATATTCGATCTAACATGCTGGGTATTAAAGAATTCACTATAAAATAAATATTCACTATTTATAGTCTTTAAAATGTTTCAAGAATGATAGTAATATAAATGCCCACAAACACGAATCCCTAAACAGTATAATATTACAATTTGATAAGAGTTTTTTGAATGGTGTACAAAAACATTACTACATGAGAGTTATATGGCAATCAGTCACTTTAGTTTGAAACACTGCATTTATAATATAAGCAATGTTCATACATTTTGGTGGAAGAAAATTTAAATCATTTATTTTGAAATTTAAATCACACACACATATATATATATATATATATATATATATATTAATTCGTAAATGTAAAATTTTAAGGTTTGTAAAAATAGTTAAATTGTCTGCGGTCAATGTTATTTAAACAGAATGTTTCAAATTATATTCCTATTTGCAGAAAATGTAACTTATTTATATAATGATATGAATTTTACAATTATTTTTCAAAAAATATATAGTAATTTCTTTTGTTTCAGTTTCGAAACAAATGTTTCAGATTGTCTCCATAAACATGTATGAGCATTGTCATAAATTGAATTTATAGTTCGAAGTATTTCCAAAGTACGATTCAACCAAAATTCAGATTATGGTTCAACCTTTTTCCAAAGTATGGCTCAACCAAAATTCAGTTTATGGTTCAACCTATTTCCAAACGAAGGTTCAACTTATCACCAAACCATGGTACAACATATTACCAAAACATGGTTCAAACAAAGCACCAAGGGATGGAGTAAGGTTTAACCATCGTATATTGGCAGCTACACTTGTACCAAGTTTTGGTGAAACGTTGAACTGAAATTTTTAACAGTGTAAGCAAAATTTTGAATCGCACATTAATGCGACATTGATGGTGAAAACGTTTTGTAATATTTTTTCACAGATTTGCTCTTGTAAAATAATTTTAGGGCAGAATTATTTAAAAATACTTTCAAATAATAATAAAAAAATAAATTCCTATCCATAAAATGAAAATCATTGGTAAAACTACATTCAAATCTAATAAAACACACATACTACAATATATATTAAAACACACATACACACATAAATAACGCCTGCATTCATCAGTTAAAGGTATATATAAATATTATACAGACATACATACAATAAATACAATAAACCCAACTGGAGTGAAAAATTAGCCAGAGACAGGAATCGAACCCGGGACCACAGTATACAAGACTGCTGCTCTAACCACTTTTCACTCCAGTTGGGTTTATTGTATTTATTGTATGTATGTCTGCATAATATTTATTCAGTGTGTCCACGTATAACCTGACCGACCTTTATTTTCGCAACCGTTGGTCCGAGATGCATACTTCCAATTACAAAAATGGTTTAAATAAGGTATAGAATTATTTTTGAAGCGATTTGGGTCAAGAAAAATATTTATTAAAAAATTACGAAATTTAAATTTTTATACGGTCCCCCGGTCTTATAAGTGATACTTAGTAAAAATTTACTGTGACACTAACAAGTAAGACAAAAAAGTCCCATTCATTTAACGTTAAAATTGGCCGAGTTATGAAACTTTGAAATGCATGACTTATATCACTTTTTTGCAACTCAAAACGGATGATTTCTGCTATGCTTTCAGGGTCGTATATAAAGTACTTAAACTTATTTCAAGGTATCTGCACTTTGAAAGAAATCGTACAACTATTACGATTCAGTTAACTTTTATTAGTTAAGTTTCAGATTAGTTAAAATAATTGTATTTTAACATATGTTTTATTTTGTAAGGATCTGAGGCTATGATTTCTTTTAACAAAAATTGTGTTATTTTCAAATGGTTTCATTTAACTTGCGATGATCGTCTTTCCAGTTGAAAATTTGTACTCGAACTTTAACTCACTTTTAAATGTCCTATCGAAGTTAAATTTTACATACTGACTTAAATCCGATGAAAATGTAATATTATTATGATTTTCGACGCTTACCATCTTATACATACTTATATTAGAGGACAACACAAAAATAAAAAAATCTGATAAATTACCGTTAACAAGTTTAAGAAAGAGTGTTAGATTAGATAACACAAACTTGCGATGGTTGTGTTTTTTTACTTTTATAATTACGTTTTATGTATTTTTTAACGCTGAATAAAAATAGTACCTTCACTTTTAACCATAATGTCAGGATTTTTCGCAAATCGTAAATTTGAAGGTTAAAAAATAGCGAAAAATCTGATACTAATAAAATAGATGTAAGACATTTTATTCAGTTTAATTTGGATTCTTTCAATAATGTATTCATTTTTTTGGCTTATACCGGGTTTCTTACAGCTAATGAGCTCAAGGGTCTGATGAGGTTGGGAGGGAAGGGGGGAACAATTTTAATTTTGAGCTTTTAAACTTTGAAATTTGCTTTTTCAGAAAAATCCTAACGTGGTGGTTTAAAATAAAAGTCATTTTCGTATTCAGCGCTAAAAAATACATAAGAATCAATTTTCAAAAAATAAAAAACATGGAACAATCTAAAATTGGAAAGACAATGTAATCTAACAGCTTTTTAAAATATATATCATTTTATAAAGAATTGGGGCTGTTGTTTTTCATCCTTTTATTTAACAAAAATTCTGTTATTTGTATCCTCTTATATGTTCAGTACAAATTGTATATTTTTCAGTAATATGTCAGAATGATTAAAGATTTCAAATTTACATTGCAATGCTAATTTTACTCTCAACCAGTTCTTTAATATATCTCGCGAAGTTATATTTCTATAAATTTGTGAATGACCCTTAATTTCTAGCAAAAAATACTCCAAATTTAAACATCTATTACTCGGTCAATTTCATCGTAGAAAAACGGGACTTTTTTTGCCAATAATTATTATTGTAACATGGAAAATTTTACTAAATATAACTTATAGGACAGGGGGACCGTATAAAAATTTAGATTAAGTAATTCTTCACTTGATTATTTTTTCGCATCAAACTTTTTTATCTTATATCTGCACCTCATTTTGACCACTTTAGTAATTGGAAGTATGCATCTAGGACCAAAGGTTGCGAAAATAAAGGTCGGTCAGGTTATACGTGGACTCACTGTATATACATTCAAATCGTTCATAATATATGAGATGAAATGAATAAACGTTTATTTTTATTATTGTAGTATTAAAAATATTATAAAACACTAACTGTTAAAATGAACAGAATAAGTTTCGAAGGCGAACGAAATAATTCGGCAGGAATTTACCATTTTATTATTCATACTCCTCTATAAAATGTAACTTTCAGATTTAAAAAAGCTGAATTTTGTTAACTGTTCAATTCATGTATTTGTTATTTTAATTCACATAGTTAAACTATTTTTAATGATTTGAACCTAAAATGAATGAACTTTTATGAAACTGCTATAACTGTTAAAAAAATTACAGTAGAATCTTGTTACAACAAATGCCACTTTAATGAACTTTTCCGTTTAATGAATATTATTTGGATTAGAAAACAAAATCAAATACTTTGCTATTACAAATTTGTTCACTTTATCGTAATCCAGATGAACGAAATTTTCAAATTAAAGAATTTATTGAAGTCTTAAAAACAATATACAGCGTGTCAAAAAATTAAACGACCGTACTTTAAAGTTGTCTACATACAAAACTATTGTTCATGAAGTCGTGAAATTTCGTGAAAGACATAATAGAGGGATGGGAATTTGTTTAAGCTAAAAAAAAATATAAATAAAAATAGTTCAAAATATCGTCATCAGAGGGCTATTTTTAATAAATTACACATTTAGCATTACGATAGATTAGAAATTTTATTTATTAACCAAACCTTATTCTAAAGATTTCACGTCATGTTCCTAGCAGTTCCAAGAACATAGTGTGGTCAACTGTGGAACATGCTATCTTACGATTCTAGATGGTATCTGAAAATGATGAAAGTCATGTAGAACATATTTGGTTGTAACAAAATTTGTTAAACTATCGTAAATGTAGGCTAAATGTGTAATTTGTTAAAAAAGGGCCTCCTATTTTTTTTTTCGCCCAAACAAATTTCCATACTTTTATTATGTTCTCCAAAAAATTTCACAACATTCTGAACAATTGTTTCTCCTGTAGACAACTTTAAAATAGGGTCGAATAATTATGAACATCCTATAAATAAAATTTCTAAGCTATCCTAATGATAAATGTGTAATTTATTAAAAATCGCCTCTGGTGGCGAAATTTTGAACTATTTTTATTTATATATTTTTTATTCTAAACAAATTCACATCCTTTTAGTATATGTTTCCCAAAATTTTACAACTTTATGACCAATAGTTTTGTCTGTAGACACCTTTAAAGTAGGGTCGCTTAATAATGGACAACCTGCATATTTTAGATTAATGAACACTGAGTTCGCAAGAAAACAATCTTTATGGGGAAAAAAAAATTCCATTGCCTCATGGTAATAAAACATTTTTGAAGTTCATCTTAGTTCCTTCTGCTTGACTTACGTTAATTTAACCCTTTATGTACCGAATTATGAATTCAAGAAAATTTTATGTTCTAAAGCATTTTTCATGAATTTTTGAATTTTTGAACATAGTCATTTGATAAATTTTAGAATGAGATGAGAAGGATTAATGAAATTTGAATTTATAGGAATTTTGTGCAATATTTACAACCCCCAAATCAAATCTTTTATTTTAAATATTTTTCTTAGTATTTTGTAGAATTAGGAAATGTACAAATATAATGTTCTCACAGTAGAAATATTTCCGAATTGAAAAATTCCCCACCCCACTCAATACGTCAAGAAAGCTGAAAAGATGCAAAGACATAAGAAATAACTGTTTTAATAATAGTTTTGTTTTGTGTAACACATAATGCTTTTGGAACAAGATAATGTAATGCATCTATAACTCATTCAATTTTTTTCGACTTCCGGTTGTCGACGGATTTACACGTTTTAGGGGTCAGAGAACCCCAGAAATGTGTTTATATAAAATGTCTATCTGTCCGTGTGTCCGTATGTCCCTGTGTCTGCCACTATTGTACCATCAAAAGGTGTGTGAAGTTATGCATAGAATTGAACCAAATTAAAAAAAAAAGTTTTTGGCTATGGCAAGCAGGTTCTCCCTTAATTTCGGAAAAATTCGAGGGAAGGGGGCGCTGTAATAGGGATTTTTGCTCCATTTTGAATATTGTACCATTGAAAAGTGTATCAAGTTATACATAGAATTGAACCAAATTTTTTGTGTATGTTTTTGGGTATAGCAAGAAAGTAATCCCTGAATTTGGAAATATTCCATCGAAAGGGGACACTAAAATAGCGATTTTTGTGTAATTTCTTGATTTTTCTTAGTTCTGTTGTACACTGGCGGCTCGTGAAGTAACGGGAACTTCCTATCCGGATAAGCCTATTATTCGCGAACAGCTGATATGCAACAGAAGAACGAAAAAACTATTGATTTTAATAAATATCATGATCGAGATTAACTCTTTTAACTCCGATTAATTGACTGAAGCAGAAATTTAAGATGAAAGTTAAAGTTTATATAGTATTGAACTAATAAAAATGAAATATTGACATTTTTAACAACATTTCGAAATATTAAAATACCTGAGATAGAAGAAAGTTTTAGGATTGGCACATCCAACTAGTTATTTAAATCTCTGCAATGTTCGGTAAGCCAAGATTTTTTATAAAAGTAGTTAAAAAATATCAAAGAAGTTCGATTCTGTTTTGTTTTTTGTACCGGTACTAAATAAATTTTCTTTTAGGTTAACTAATTTAACGTTTAATTAATTTAACAAGGTAATGAACTTAAAAAATAAGACAGAGCCACGATAAAATCATTCTATGTACTAATGAAAAAAAGGAATACACAGTGACGTATATTAAAATTCATCATTTCCATTATTCTGAAACTATTTTTTTTTACTTTAACATTATTTTTGAGATTATACCATTTAATATTTGTTTAACAAAATAATTCTTAGAGAGAGAAAATTTCAAACAATCAATCATTTTCATTTTTTGTGAAATAATAAAAATTTGCACCAATCAAATAAATTTCTCAAAAAGCTATCTTAAACGGAGAATTAGAAATTGGAAAATGTATGAGGCTGTAATGAAAAAGGATATATATATATATACATATATCAAACTGGTTTCCATTTTTGCTATAAGGTATTTATAACAAGAAATTCTCAATAAAAAAACCCATATTTTGAAAACCCTTTTTATTTCTTGAAAAGACTTCTTTAGAATTAAAGAGGATTTTATTTTTTCATTTATTTTATAAATTTTGTAACGATAATTTATATATATATATTAACAAGATACGTTTTATTTTCTTTTTTTTCAAAAATCTTTGGTTTAAAAAGAAAATTCGGGAATTTTTCAATCGAATTTCCAATTATTCTTCAATAAATTGATCAGCATTTTATATTCTCCATGTGCATCGATACTAATAAAACATAGATATTTATGCTTGGGTTTGTTGGCTATAGCTAAGAAAAACTATCGCAAGTACGGGGCTGCTAATTTGGATAATGATATAGGAAAACAGGTTTTAATGCACCTGAGGTAGAGATTTGGGAATTAATTTTTTAAAGCCATTAATTATGCTAATGAACTTAAATATACTTTTAAATCAAGGTTCAGTGTAAAATATAGTAGTATAAGTGAAAAAAAATAAAATATGAAATATACATCCGCTGTAGAATTTTTAAAATCTTGCCCGCAAAATGTATATTTTAGCATTTATATTTTTTAAAAAGCCGTTTTTATCGTGATTATTTAATTAATTAATATTAATAAATATAGGTACAGTAAACTCTGTCTCGAATTGATCGGGACTAAAAAATCTTTCTGCAGATGACAATATTCCGCCGTAGACAAATTTTATTACAGGGAGTTTACTGTATTTGAATGTTTTGTTCAAATCATAAGAATGTGTGAAAGTACGGGAAAAAAAACTGTTGTATTTCGTTTGATGAGATCAGTGACATAGTTTTAGTTAATGTTTGTGTTAATGCTTTTATTATTGTTTCCAGGCTGCTCAACATGATCTTCTCCCTCCTCCACCCCCTTAAAAGAAAAAAAATACATGGAATATGTTTAATAATTTAGAAGCTAGTTCATCAGAATAAATATAGGGTGTTTTTTAGAGGTGTGAATTCGAAATTGGCAACACTGTTTCTAGTCTCAGTCAATTTGACAGCTGGCAGATGATTTGTGTAAATGATTTGCTGGAAGATGGTGCCAAAACAACGCTTGCAAATTGTACAAAATACCATCAGTTTTACGCCGGAGACATTCGGTGAGCGCATAGTTTGGCGTAATGGGCCCGTGAAGTGGCTTCCAGGGTCATGTGATCAATGGATTATTTTCTGTGGGGATATGTGAAGGCGCTGGTCTACGCCGATGAACCACAGACTTTGGACCACTTGGAATTCAACGTTCGCCGCGTTATTGCTGATATACGGTCCCAGCCGCTGATAAAGTGGGCGAAAATTGGACTTCCCGATCGCACTTCATTCGGTACTAAATACTAATGGCATTTGGGTCATTCCATGGCAACTTACGTTACTTTTAGAACAATTTACAGCAGTAATTTTAGTAATATTATAACACGAAATAAAATATTCGATACTTAAAGTTGACATGATTTGTTAATTAAACCTATTCAAAGCTCAATTTAGAGGAAAATTACCTAATTTTAGTTTTGCCTAATATTTCTCGAACTCTGGAAGTTATATTTATTATGGCAACCGAATTTATTGCAAAAGGAACGTAAGTTAACATTAAAAATATATATAATTTTGACTCTCATTTTTTAGGTAATTTTCATCCAAACTGACCTTCGGATAGGTTTAATTAACAAATCAAGACAGCTTTACAGTTGAATATTTTTTAGTGTTGTATTTCTAAAATTACTGCAGTAAATTGTTCTAAATGTAACGTTACTTACCACGGAATGACACATATATCATGGACATTAACTTTGTTTTTATGAGTTTTATCTCGATTTAAATTTGTATACCTCTAAAAAAACTACACACTTTAGACACATGAAATTAAACCAGGTAAAGACAAATCTATCGGAATATTTATTTTTATATAACTGTAATATCTGCAGTTTCTTTTTTTTCAAACAGCAGTGGCCTATAGGAATATTTTAGCGTACTTCATTTCACATTCATCAGTGAGTAATAGATTTCTCTTGAATCCCAACGGCCACACCTATTTTCTCTGGACATCATCCTCTTTTAGAAGTAAATGAGATTGATCGCAGTTAGCGAATTGATTAAAACATTTCACTCCTAGAATTTGCGAATTAAATATGCATGAGATGAGAATATCCCCATACCTCCCATTTCCGTATAAGCCTGATTAGAAACGTTTATTAGTCGCCATAATAACGACTTTAACGACATAGTTCCGAATTATGACACTGTTTTCCTATCTTATAAAATAAGACTGTTACTCTTAACCGATGTAATAACACTTTCAGAAGACGTTATTAAGTGCGTTCATAATTATACAGGGCTAAAGGTGCTTTCGCCGTAAAAAGGACATAGCACCCTGATTTTGATCTCGAATTATTTTAATTCATCTTTTAACTGAACCCTTAATGAAAAACAAAATCATGTGCAAAGGTCTCAAACTTTGAAATTTAATAACTATGTCAATTTATTGTAGTACAGATATCAAACTTTTTGTGCTATATCTGTTATGATATGTGTAACCTTTTACTAAATATAACTATAGGGATTGGGGGACCGTATAAAAAGTTAGATTTCGTAATTTTTATAAAATTGATTTTCTACTTTAAATAATGCCACAACATGAATATTTACCTCATTTGAAACGTTTTTGTAATTGGAACTATATGTCTGCGACAAACGGTTGAGAAATTAAAGGTCAGCGATAGATAACATATTGCACCCTGTATCTTTGTCCGCATAAACCGGGATTGAAACTGTATTAACATTTATATTAATTGAAAAAAAAAGGAAAAGAAGAAAATCTCGAGAGACTGCATTCGATTTTTCGAACACTGATGTACTTGTACAAAATAAATACAAACATACACACCATATATACAAGGTGTCCGAGCTAAAAGTACCCAAAAGTTACGACGTATTATAATATTTATACATATTATTATACATTTATTATATTACTAGCGAACTTGCCCGGCGTTGCCCGGGTACATAAAAAAACAGCAGGAATTACGAAAAGGCTTTTATTACAGAACTATCCATTAGAATATAATAGACTGATCCTCTGTGGATGGAAACACCTCCAAGATTTTTGGGACCCCATCATACTATCACAGAGATGTTACCGCGTTTTTTAATATGATATTTCCTGGAAGTTGGATTGGAATACGAGCCCAATTGCCTGGCCGCCAAGATCTCTGGTTTTGACTTTATTAGACTTTTTTGCTTGGGTATTCATTAAATCCGTTGTGTAGAAACAAAAAATTATTGTCGATGAGTTGAATAAGTGTATCATTCAAGCAATTCGTCTAATAACTACTGATACGCTACGAAACACTTGGAGAGAGCTGGTTTACTGTTTAGACATTTGTCTCTCTACAAACGGTGCACACATCGAAATCTTTTGATATTAAAACTTGGTGAGATGGTCTTTCTATTTAAATATATATTTTTTTAAATTCTAATGGGTAGCTCCGTAAAAATAAGTGATAACTTTCGGAAGCTTTTAGCTCGGACAACCTGTATAAATACGTAGCACCTATAGACGTCGTTTGGTTCGTTCGTCTATCAGCATAGAACAGAGCAAAAACTACCCAACCTAATTGTTTGAAATTTGATATATATGATCGGTGCAGAATTTTGTGGTGTCTTTTCAAATTTAACGAAAATAGAATCAAATCTTAAAAAAGATATTTCTAAAAGTTTTCTTCATTCTATTAAATCCTATCATACGTAATTCATTCAATGATATTCCATGATAGGTGATGATTCTAGGTTGCCGTATGTCCTATTTAAGAGGGAGTCCTACTGTTTCTGTATGACTGAATTTAATATAGATAATCGTAATAAATTTTGTCTTCATGCATTTTTGTGTAAGAATGCAACAGCTATTGCACCAAGATCTGAATATTCATAAAACTAGTTAAAGTACGAACGCTCCTCATTTTGCTACGTTTGATGTACAGCTTCCGACTTGCCTTTTACTTAGGCATGAGGGTTTTTTGCTTTAAAAATGAGCCAAAATTCGTGCGAAAATTATATTCTTTGTGGGAATATGTATTATGATTGAATATAAATAAAGAAGTATCCCAAAGAGTTTTTCAGTTAAAAAAATATAAAATCTTCCGCACGTAAACATATTATTTCAGGAACGAATATTTAACGTAAATCAAAAATTAACTAGTAAGAAAAATCATGCGTCAAGTATAGATTATGAAATATTTTCTAATACATTCAGAATACTGTATAAAAACTTACTCGTTTAATAAAATGAAAGATCATACCTAAATAAAATATTTGGAAAACAGATAACATGTATGAAAATCCACTTTCAGCAATTTCCATCTACAATTGAAAAATAAATCCATTTTGTAAAGCAATATATATAATCTAGAGATTTCTATAATATATGCTACTTAGTATGCTAAAAGTATCAAGGTCCATAAATCGCATTTTTGGTCCATGAAATGTACTAAAATTCGATTACGTTATACTGACTTAATTATTTGACTTTTTAATAGTAGAAGGTATATATTGTACGATTTTAACGATATTTTTTGTATTTTGTTCGGATTTATATAACCTGCACAATCTCAAAGTTCGTATAATTAGTAGTTTTGATGAAAAATACGAAATTTCTGCTATTTCTACACCTTAGTCATTTATATGAGAGCAATCGTGTAACACTTTCTTCTTAACATATATTATAAAACACATCAGAATATTTTAAAATAAAAGTTTTGCAAAGCTCATAATAAAATATTAAAAATAGAAAGTAAATTGATGGTAAAAATAGCAGAAATTGCGTATTTTTCATAAAAACTACGAATTATATGAACTTTTAGACTGTAAGTCATATCAATCCGAACAAAATACAAAAACTGTTGTTAAAATCGTACAATATATACCTTCTAATATTGAAAAGTGAAATAACTAAGTGAGTATAACATAATCGAATTTTAGTCATATGTCATGGGCCAAAAACGGGGCTTATGGACCCTGATCCTTTAGTTCAGTTAGGAGACTTGAACAAAACAGAGTTGAAAATGTCTCTTCAGCACCTCCCGTCAGTAAACGGAAATAAACTTCAATTCTGTACTCGAATTCTGCCCTGTATATGATGTATAGATATTATACACACCAGGTAATATTCAAACATTTTGTTAAATTAAAAGACGCATATCAGATCTGAAAATGCTCATCTTGCAGCTGTTATTCTGTTAAATTTGGATAATTAAAGCCCTTTATATTGCTTTTTCTATTGCACCACGTGCAAGGAGGTGTAAATTAATGCATTCCTATTTGAATAGGGTCCATATAGATGTTCTCTATTTTGAAATAATCTAAGAAATATATATTACAACTATGAGTGAAAATTAACCACTTCCGAGTTACCCATGAGACTGAAAAGCGTTCTTTATCTTTTGAAACGTCAGCAGCCAATCTATTTTCGAGATTTAAAGAAGAGAAAAGGAGAAATAATTATGAAATTTCCATGTTTGTTCCAGTCCTTAGTTCTTCTTTTCTACTTTGCATAACAGATGGCACCCTGAGTTGTTTTTATGGATTTTGAAAGTTTCCGTTGAAATTTGCCCAGTTTGAACTTAATTTTTAAGATGTAGCCTATAGATTGCTTACTGCAATTTATATTTTAGAATTTTTTTCTCTTGATGATGGTTTTAAAGATTAAACTGAAACGTTGAGATTTATTATATTCATGTGTTTATTTTAAATCATCTTTTAATTTGTGAATAAAATGTACGTTGGATAGCAACACCTATTTTTTTTAGTATTTAAAGAAGCATTTATACAAACAGTTTCCTTTGATGTCACTGTTTTTTGAAAACGTCCCGAGTAGTTTTTATAGTGTAATTATCAAGTTTTTAAAACCGGAATATCGTTTCTTAGGAAACTATCTCTTCCCTAAGAAACATTTCTAGTTGCCTAATTGCATTTATACATGCAAGAGTAACAAAATAAGATTAATTTTAATGTTAATGTTAATCATAAAGTTAATGCTGTTAACGTATCAAATTTGTCTATAAAATATATTTGTTTAACATGAAAATGCTTACTTGAGAATGTATAGCATCCTAAAGTTCTACATTCCTGGTTGAGGAAACTGTATTCTATACTATAAAAATAACCGTAAACGTTTCCAAAAATCCTTGATTGCAAATTAAATATTTTTTTTCTTTTGTAAATGCTTCTTCAAATTTTAAAAATATATTGGTTTCTCAGGCTGCTTAAGATAAAAAATGATTTTCGAAATCGTGGTTAACTCGTAAAATGTTATTGTATATTTTTGGTCGTGGGTATAGTATATATTTCTAGATTAAGGATCATTTATATTTTTTTAACGCTATATTACATTTATTCAGATATTGTTTCCTTGATTGAAATGTTTAAAATGTATTCTATCTCACAAAAATATGATTGTTTTATTAGAAAATGTTCAGACTTTTACCATTAGCCATTCACTCTCACTTACATTTGAATGGCACTTAATTCACAAAGATAAATAAGCATAACAGATTCTGTTATAATGTAAACATGTTACTGTAACGCTAATTCATTTTACAAGGGAACATGAATCTGGACATATTAATTTCCATTTACGTTAATTAAATATTTGTCTCTAGTTAGACTCTAAATATTACAGCTGTCTTTATTACAAAGAGAAATCGTCAAATAATTTTAGACATATTCAGACATACGTACAGTTCCAAGTCAAGAAATTAGAATAATTCATTTCATTTGTATTTGGAATAGCATTTAGCTTTTTTTAGTGTAGTACAATTAAAAAAGAACAACGGTTGGTATTTTAATAAATTTGCATGTTATGAAAGAAACTTAAAACTGGAAAGACATTAAATTTTGAGTGAATATTGTATTTTTGCAAAATTATTTTCATTTTTCAAAATATTAGAATGCTAAAAAAAGTGGTTCAAAAAATTAGAATACTTATGAATTTTTCTGATTGGTTTAGAAGGTTGCGTAAATGAAACATAAAATTAACTTCTGCGGGACTTCTTCTTAAGTTGTAAAAACGCTTTGCATCATCATTGTTTTAATTTTGTGTGAAGCATGGGTCGTTCGTCCGACATAACGGAGTTTGTAAAGCATCGTATTATTGATTCGCATAAAAAAGGCCGTAATCAGCAATATATCGCCAGTTACTTAAAATTTTCTCAACCAAGTGTTAGTCGAGCAATAAAGCAGTATTTTAACGACTGGCATTTTGAAAACAAGCATCTGAATAGCGGCCGATAGCCAAAAACCACTCTGAGGGATGATAGAAAGCTAAAGAGTATCGTTAAAAAAAGTTTTAAAAGTGTAAAATATTTTCATCGAAAGGAGAAAGAACACGGTGTGGATGTAGGTAAATCTACAACACGAAGATGTCGCCATAAACTTCGATTTCAATCTGGTGTAGCAAACATAAAGACCCTCATTATTATTAAACAGAAAAGGGAGAGAGTGATGTGGTGCAAAAAAGACTTTTATGTGGTCTGTATCGAAAAATATATTGTTTAGTGATGAGAGTGTATTTTGCGTAACATATTGTGATCGAGGTATTCGCGTATGGCCAATGAAGCAAGAAGCATATGACAAGGAGTGCATGAAACGATCAGTGAAATTTGCAGCCGGTCTAATGGTATGGGCTTCCATGACTGCAGTTGATCCTGTAAGGCTATGTTGAAAGGATGTATGTATGAAAGGATTAATTCTGAGATAAATCAAGAAATCTTTGAGCATTTCATGATACCATCGTCAGAAGATCAGTGTGGTGACGATTTTATTTTCTAGCATGATTTAGCATCTTCACACAGGTCAGTGTTTGTTCACCAAGAACTGACTTAGCCAACACCAAATTAACGTACTTCCCTGGTCGGCTAATTCGCCGTATTTAATTCCAATAGAGAAATTTTGGGGAATAATGAAGAAAAGACTGCACGATTTTGCGCCAAAAAAACAAAGTTGAGCTTCTTTCCAGCATAAAGTCTATATGGTGATGTCTGGGCAGAAAACATTGTGAAGCAATTATAGCTGGATTGGCAAAGTGAATTTGTGCTGTTATAAAATGTTATAGTGATGCTACAAAATATTAAAAAATAACTATTTTTTTTTAACACGTATTATTTACAATGCATTATTCTAATACTTTGAACAAGTAAATGGTTATTCTAATATTTTGATTATTTTCCAAGTGTGAATATTTTTGTATAGTATTTTCTTTTTACTAAAAGATCCTACAAACTATGTAGATTCTTACAATTAAATTTTATCCTGCATTACTTTTTGTACAAGTGATACATAAAAAAACCTTTTTTCACAATTCTTTTTCTCTATTATTCTAATTTTTTGATTTGGAGCCGTATATTTAGATATTACATATGCAGCCACTAAGATATTAATCCCTTAACTGTTTAATCTGTTTTTGGCAGCATAAACTAAAAATAGGTGCACAGTACCACTTTTTCCTTACTAAAATATTTACGTTATAAAATTGAAAAATGTCTGTTAATTAATAAATAGAAACATTACAGTTACAAATTTGTGGTATCCAAAAGCTTTTAGTAACGAAGCAAGTTAAGTCTTCTTTCCTGAAATGCGTTTGATCACAGTTAAGAGATTGAGATAGACATAGTGATAGACAGACTTTATATACAAAGATTATACTCATGTTTAATGTATTATATACAGGGTGTATCTGAAATGCTTCAACAAACTTAGAGGGATGATATTACTCATGAAGGCGAACAAAAAAGGAAATAGAACATGGGGTCGCAAATGACGTTTAAGGGATGAAAATCGAAAAAATGCGCCTGGAAATGGACAAAATGGGTCAAGAAAGAAACACTCCAGAAAATTATTTATTGCACAGAATAGGTACAACACAGACCGTGATGTCCACAGAAAACAAATATTTTACAAGAATTGTTCAAAGTGTCGTCTGCGGACATTATTTATTACACAGAGTACATCTACGGAGGAACGACTGGTGGACATGCTCAAATTTGCATACGTGGATTCCTGCTCACAGACTTGTTTGGCTTTCTTCCGAGTTTTTGTTATCTCTTTCTGACCGGATATGCACAAAGTGAAAGAAAAACCGGCTTCGTGCTACTAGCCAGTTCTGCAGAAAACCAGCATTCGAGATTTTGATATTTTTATTACTTTTACGATTTTCACCCTTTAAACGTAATTTGCGATCCCATGTTCCATTACATATTTTGTTCATCTTGATGAGTACTATCATCCCCCTAAGTTTTTTGAAGCATTTTAGATACACCCTGTATATATAGCTATAAGAAGTATATATAGCTATAAGATAAAATAGATATATATTATGTATTGATATAATACGAGGATGATCCAGAAAGTAATGACCGTTTGGCTATAAAAACTTTTCTTCAAAAAAGTTATTTCCCTACTTAATTGAAGCTTAGCTTACTTCTCCGCATAATCACCCATTACATTTAGGAATATGTCATATCTGCTCATGAGCTTTACAATATCCATTTTAAACTCGGCTGCCACCAGTGCTGTAATAATTCATATCCGTCTTCAACTCATCATGACTTCCCATTTTGTTGTAGCCAAGAAGTTCCGACAAAATTCACCAAGCAAAGAACATGAAAAGCGTGGTAAAGCGATGTGCCGCTTGTCGAGGATTACACCAACGAGCTGCAACAAGTATTTTTAACTTTTTTTAATTTTAGGAAAGATTTTCCTTTAAGGGGGTCCGGGACACAAAAATCTCCAAATTTTCTAAAAACCATTTATTGCATTTAAAAGCTCTGTTTTTTCTGCTTAAAGTGACGTTTAAATCATGTTTCTATCTTAATGAAAACAGGAAATATAAAATGTTTTATTTTCTAAATCTAGCTTTCAAGCAATGGTTGGCATGGAAACGACTTCTTGTGAAAATGCGTTTTTCTTCATGATGGCTTTTTTTCACCATTTCTCGTATTTAAATCGTTATAAGTCGAGAACGGTTAAAGATAAATGGTTGAAACTTGGAACATGTCTTTTTCAATTCTTTTTCTTTAATTTTGATTTAGCAAATTACAAGAAAATATATTTACTTTTGAAAATATGATTTTTTTTAAAGTTACACCAATTTTTTTATTTTAAATAATTTTAATTTCTTTAAACTAATGTTTTTAAAAATGCTGAACCAAAATTAAAACTTGTATATTTCTGTTTATTTAAATGAAAAAAAATTGAAATTCTACAAATAATATTTCGAGTTATAACGATTTTAAATTACTCCACATTTTTAAAGAATTTTAAATTATTACTTTTTAAATATATGAGAAGTTTTATCATGTGATTTTCTTTACAAATAACATGGTTAACCAACACACACACAAAAAAAAAATCAAAATTTTAACTCAATAAATAAAAATTAATTTAAATTGTGTCCCGGACCCCCTTAGTTAAGAAAATTACATGTAACTATCTAAATGGCATAAATGAAGATTTACTAAAATCTAACAAATACGTGAATAGCTATTTTTCGTATTTTTAATATTATTATCGAGACAGTAGAAGAATTTGTAGATATTTATAAAATAATGAATTATTACTGTAACAGGATTAGGTGGAATAACAACTCTCGAATATTTTTTACTTATTTTATAAAAAAATATTTTTTTGAACAAATAGTCTATTTTTAATTTTAAATGACTGCAACATGTATTTTAATAATACAATTAAATTTAAAAAATCAAAAAACCCGACTGCGAAAAAATAGAACTAATTAATTATTTGTCAGCAATGTGAATTATATTACTTACCTATTTTATTATTTACTTGTATTGATGACTTTTAAGTTATCTTTAATTGTTAGTTCCTATCTATAAACACTGTTTTGATGAGGTCTGTAGATGTTTATGAGGGTTAGAGTTGCAGTAAAGCTAGAGATCCTACCTACCCAACTTCCAGGTTGTATAATATTTTAACGGAGCTTTTGAGTGTAAAATAGTCAATGAAATATCGTCTTCATTTTGAAAGACTTATCTAATGATATGCCACTCAATAGGGTGCGTAAAAAAAAATTTTCGTCTCTACCGCCATTTTGAATTTATAAAAACAAAACTTAGCCTATAACGGATGGTTAAGACAAATCCACAGAGGCCTCATTCATTAAAATCCATCCAGCCGTTTGTATGTTTCGAGGGTATAAAGAAATCCACATACACACATACTCGTGAAACACATAACCCTTCTTTTCAGTCGAGTAAAAAAGGGTAACTTTTAAAAGTAACTTTAATAAATAACTTTAAGCGCACTCAGTGGCGTATCCAAAGGGTGGGCTGATATAGCTACAACCCCCTCCGAAATTTATAGAGAATGTCAAATTTAATTACGAAAGTCTAGAAAAATGCAATGAAACCTGCTAAGGTGAAATTTAAAAGGAACCAGAAAAATATTCCATCTTAGACAGGTTTTAATCTTAGAAAGTGTGCTATTTCACAGAGACCATTAAATTTTCCATTTCAGCCAAGTTTCCGTTATACAGAGGTTTACTTCGGGTTTATTTACTGTTTATCGAGATACATTTAGCAGAGAATTTCCAGTATTTATTTAAGAAATGCGGTATAACCATGGAATTACACTTGATAAGACAAAAGCCTGCTTAAAACGAAATTTTGTCCGGTCTCTAGCAATTCTATCTTAACAAGTTTGATTGCATAATCGATGCATTACCTACTATGATAAAAACGAGTTTGAAGAGGAATGTTTCCGGTTTCTTGTGTTCCATCTTAGAAATATTTACTGTATCTCAGCTCAGCCCCCTCCAAAATGATAAGTCTAGATACGCCACTGAGCGCACTTCTTTGTTTGTTTCAATAAGTGATGAAATATGAATGAAATGATAATAGTAAAAACGAAAAATACACTGTAGAATAAACAATTAAATTAAAAAAATCAAAAAACCCGGCTGCCTAAAAAGCGAACTAATTAATTATTTCTCATCAATGTGAAATTATTTTTTTTTCAATTCCCTACTATTAGCTCGCACTCTCGCTATATATATCTTGTTCAAATTTTCAATCGTTAATAAAATACTTATTATTCATCCAATCAAGCTCAAATAAATTTTTTTAAACTTGTAGTGGATGGCACTGATGTTAATCCAGTTTTTTTCAAGTATTAATTCATTAATTAAATTAAGTTAATTAATTTTCAATAATCGAGAGAGCCCTCTTCTTGATCAAGATATTTTAAGACCGAGAGAGCCCTCTTCTTGATCAAGGCATTTTAAGCGCCACTCAAGAGGAAAGAAGAATGGGAAAAAAATTTCTCTTATTGACTTAAGTAGGAATTGACTTAAAATATTTTTTATATTACTTACCTATTTTTTATTTACTTGTATTGATGACTTTTAAGTTGTGTTTATTTGTTAGTTCCTATCTATAAACACTGTTTTGATGAGGCCTATGATGGTTAGAGTTGCAGTAAAGCTAGAGATCCTTCATACACAACTTCCAGGTTGTATAATATTTTAACGGAGCTTCTGACTGTAAAATAGTCAATGAAACATCGCACGGTGGGTGATTTAGCGATTCTAGCTGGCCAAAAATTGTTTTTGGCGTCAATATAGTCAAAATATAGTATCAAATTGAAAAATGTTATTTATATTCACTATTGAATGTTAGGTATTGCAAAATGTAGCGTGTAGCAGTCATAATTTCGTTACAGGGACTTTCAAAAGTATTTCATAACATTACGGTCTATGGGGGGAAATGGTTTGCTGTGGTTTTTAATGATGTGTCACAATTTCAAACACTTTGAAATTTATATATCTATGAAGTGCAATACAAGGTGATTGCTATATAATATAGTATGGATAGCATTTATCGATCATTTACAGGGACACTAAAAAGAATTATGTTACATTACGGTCTATGGAAAATAATTGTTTGTGGTGTATTTTGTTCATGTTGCACTATTTCAAAAGTATTTAAATTGATATATATATCCGGGGTGCTCTATAAGATGCTTACTGTTAAATATGATGTGCCATTCATCTTTCATATACAGGAGCACACAAAATAAATCAGTTAGATTTTTCTATATATGAACAATAATTGATGGAAGCGCGTTTTCAGTTGTGAAACAGTTTTTTAAATTATATAAATTTGCATGCTATTTAGTGTGTATAAATTCTATAAATCACATACAGGGCTTCACAAAACATTTGAAGTACATTTCCGTTTATTGACGGAAATTGCTGACGAGGAATTTTCAACTGCGCTATGCGTTCACTACCTGTTCTAAATTTTAGCATATTGTGAATTATATGATAAATCTGTAGTTCATATACAGGGATGCACAAAATATTCAGCTATTTCTTTTTGGACTTTGGTTGAAATTGTGTTTTCAAACGTGTTATATGTTTTACAAATTATTACTTAGACATCGTTTTTCACGTTATTAAGCTATGAAGTTTTATTATAGTAGTCAGAATGCGTTGAAAAATGCTTCATAATCTGATTGATGCATGATTTTATGTTCTTCTTGATAATTTTAATCACACTTTCTTAACGGTATGGAAGCTAAAGGGATAAAACTATTTTTGTATTATTAAAACAAATCATAAAATTTCTTTTTCTAAAATTTAAGCTACGGGGCAAACATTCGACAGCTTTAATGAAAATTGCTGTGTTGTATATTCTGTTGTATATATATATTTATCTCTGCACAGAGGAACCTTATGTAAAGAATGGGAATCATAAGATATCACGAGAAAATGCATACATTATGTTTTGCATTATATCAAATCTGAATTTGGTGAATTTGTCTGTATCAATTTTGTAGCCACTCGAAATTTGAAGCCAAATAATATATTTTAAATCATTTTGTCTTGAGATATCTAAATGCATCTAGCAATTGTTGTCCAAATTTCATCATAAATTTAAACATTTTGCTCTTGCAAAACTTCATGTGCCCTTCATTATAATTTTCCTTTCTCAACAAAACATTTTCCGCCAAATCAAGTTTTTCGTTAAATGTGGAAGCTTGTTGCTGTTTTATAATGTTATAAAAGCTTATCGTCGATTGGCTTAAATTCGGATTGCCCTGATAAAAGAAAAATGTAGTAAGAATTAAAATTTTGAAATCTTAATTTTAGACTTCATACGATAAAAGGTGCTTTAAAAACTAGGGCTGGGAGGCCCCTAGTGGTAGACAAAAAAAACTTTTATCAAATAGCCAAGACTCTTAATTATTTATTAAAATTAAAAATTGAGATTAATCGAGCTTTATCATATAACTTTTCCAATTTTCAAAATGAAAAATTATAAAAAAAAAAAAAAAAATGTAAAGTCACTAGCAACATTAAATGTAAAAAATCTATTGATGAAATAAAAATTTATACACATAAATTAAAAAAAGTAAAGTACATACCTTCTTCTGAAACATTCAAAAAGTATTATTTCTCTTAATTTTACTTACTATTAGAGACTAAAACAGTATAGAAAAAAACATCAATTTGTTCTCCATTAAGTAACGCCAACTTCACACTAACCTACTGGTCGTACGGTTGGACGTATATCAAAAACATCTGCTGGGACACATCACCTGCACTTTTAAAATACATGCGGTGAAAAAATATTTCCGGTTGAATCAACTTTGAAAAATCGACTTTTGGCCAGCTAGAATCGGTAAATCACCCACCGTGCATCATCTTCATTTTGAAAGACCTATCCAGTGATGTGCCACTCAATAGGGTTAGTAATTTTTTTTTCGTCTCTACCGCCATTTGGGATTTTACGGCCGCCATTTTGAATTTATAAAAACAAAACTTAGCCTATAACCATCGGGCAGTTAAGACGAATTGATAGAGACCTCATTCATTAAAATCCATCCAGCCGTTTGGATGTTTCGAGTGTATAAAGAAATCCACAAACACAGATGCGCGTGAAACACATAACCCTTCTTTTCAGTTGGGCAAAAAGACGTGTATTAATTTACGAAAATATATTATAACCAAGTACAAAAATATATAATAACATTTTCTGAGTTACCTACGATTCTGTAAAGCGCTTTTTATCTTGAGAAACCTCAAACACCAGTGCATTTTCGATATTTAAAAAAAAACATTTATAAATACAAAGTTTGTTTAGCTGGCTCGGATTTTCGAAGACGTTCCCGAGTATTATTTTAGTGCGTTAATTACTTTTCTTAATTGAGAATTTCGGGTATTATTGTTCTATCCATTTACAATTAAACATTTTTAGCCGCGCAATTAAATTTTTGCAAGTAAGAGTAACAGAACAATATTATAAACTATACATAAAAATCACTTCAAAATATCAAAATATTCAATTATTGCTATAATTGATAAACATAAATTTAAAAAAAGGCAAAATCCCTTTATTTATTTCCATTTCGACATGTTTCATTGCATCCGACGGCAACATTCTCCAGAAAATAAAATGATAAAAATATTTTCGCAACAATTCAAATCGGAAAACTGGTAAACAAAAACAAAAACAAAAATCGCGCGAACACAGGGATAATGAATTTAACTGCAATATTAACTAGTTGGATGGGCCGATCCCAAAACTTTCTTCTATCTCATATCAATCTCTATCTATTTCAAAACGAATAGTTTTTCGTTATTCTCTTGTATATCAGCTGTTCGCGAATAGTCAGCTTATCAGGATGGGAAATTCCCGCCGATTCATGAGCCACCGGTGTACAATAGAACTACGAAAAATTAAAAAGAAAATTAGACAAAAATCGCTATTATAGTGCCCTCTTTTGGCGGAATATTCCCAAATTTAGGGAGGAGCTTCTTTCCATGGCCAAAAACATACACAAAAAATTGCTTCAATTCTATGCATAACTTCATACACTTTTCGATGGTACAATAGTGAAAATGCACAAAAATAGCTATTACAGCGCCCCTTTCCGGTGGAATTTTTCCAAATTCATGGAGGACCTTCTTTCCATGGCCAAAACATACACAAAGAAATTGGTTCGACTCTATGCCTAACGTCATACACTTTTAGATGGTACAGTGTTCAAAATGCACAAAAATCGCTATTACAGCGCCCCCTTCCGGCGTATTTTTTCCAAATTAAGGGAAGACCTGTTTGCTATAGCCAAAAACTTACAAAAATTGGTTCAATTCTATGCATAACTTCATACCCTTTTTGTTGGTACAATGGCGACAGACACACGGACAGACAGACATTTTCTATAAACATGTTTTTTGGGAACTCTGACCCCTAAAATATGTAAATCCGTCGAAAACCGGAAGTCGAAAAAAATTATTACAATACTTTCTTCTATTGAAGATAAGAGAAAGTAAGAATGGAAATTTGTGAACGTGAATTTCTTGAGAATGTTGCCATCTGATGCAATGAAATTTGTCGGAATGTAAATAAATAAAGGTATTTTGCCTTTTTAAAAAATTATGTTTACCACTTATAGCAATAATTGATTATTTTGAGACCAATATTAATTTTAATATTTATGTTAATGCTGTCAATTTATTATGTTTGTCTTTAAAACATGTTTGTTGAACAGGAAAATGTGCACTTGAGAATGAATAGCAACCGAAAAATTGTTTTTCCATTTGAGAAAACGGAATAATCCACTTAATAACTACCGGTAAACGCTACCAAAAATCAGTGGTAACAAAAGAAACTTTGTTTTTATAAATTCATCTGCAAATCTCGAAAACATATTGATTTCTGAGATTTCTCAAGGTAAAGAACTCTTTTTGGAATTTCAGTTACTCGGAAGAGTTTAGTGATATGTTTTCTTCTTGTATATTTTCCTACATTAAATAACTTTTGTTCTAAAAACTAAAAGTAATTGAAAGTACACAGTATGAAAGTATACATATAAACTTACATTAACTTACATAGTATACATCAACTTATATTCTTAAGGGGTCTCATTTCTCTTAAAATGGGGAAAAGGGGGGAAAAGGCCATTTTCAACATTTAATATCTCAAAATGTATATGATTTTAAAACACAATTTTTATTGGGATAAAAGACATAAGATTGTTCTTTCATTTCATGTATTAAAAAACTGCAAGATGCAGAATGAATTAGCATTTATAGGGGGCTCCAAACTGTACGACATTTTTCGAGCATAAAAATGGAATAAAAGTTTACGCGCGCACCGTAAAAAAAAAAAAAAAAAAAAAAAAAAAAAAAAAAAAAAAACGACATTTTTACAGTACAAAGTACTGTTCATCTCGCGCACAAACTCCATCACAGTGAATGAGCTGTATCTTTCTTTGGTTCCCTGACTATATTAACATGGAAAATACAGTAGTTGCGTAAAATTAACAGCACAATGTGCTGGCAATTTCGACGCCAGCAGTTCGTGCTGTAAAAAAAATGCGTCCAAATTGCCAGCACATTGTGCTGTTAATTTTACGCAACTACTGTATTTTCCATGTTAATATAGTCAGGAAACCAAAGAAAGATACAGCAGATTCACTGTGATCGAGTTTGTTCTCGCAAATCTACAGTGATTTTTTTACAGTGCAGGATTGCAAAATAAACTTTACAACTAGAATGAATTTTTTTGTGCCTAATTATACTTTAGATTAAAATAATTACTCTGAACCCAAATAATTTTTTATTTAAATCATTTTTATATTTTTAATACAAAGTTATATTTAGCTAATATAAAATTTTGACAATTTCAACAGGTTAATCACCGAAAAAAAATATTTTGTTGAACAATAAAAATGAAATGTTAGGTTCAATTTATACAGACTAACATTAAACATATGTTTTGAAAATTTTATGAAAAAATAATCAGAAGTTTTTGAGATATTCTGTGCGTTATGCCCAAAAATGTCATTTGGAGAAAAATGAATTGAAGGTTTCGGAAACGCCGCTTCAGCTATTGAGTCTGTATAATCCTAAAACTCAAAACTTCTGTTCTGATGGGAATTTCAAGGAAACAGTTATATCAAAATGTTCAGATAAAACAGGAGTTTAACTTCTAAAAAAATAAAAATTTCGAAAAATTTGAAGCTTTAAGAGTCCTGAGACCCCTTAACTTTTATATTTAAATAACGTATATACTTAAATATTAACTCACTAGAAATATATAATCTTAATTTAATACATGTGGACCTCTCACCAATATTGAAAATTTAATTTTTATTCAAAATATTCCAGACTTTTAAAGAGTAATTTACATATTATTTATTCACAGGCATTCGGTAATCATTTAAACCAAATAATGTCATTCAAACGTTACTGTTGATGTTTTGAGCAAAATAACAGGCTAAATAATTGACGAATACACTCGTCTCCGGTTAACAGAGTGTTAAGAAACGCCTCATTTTAAACAACACGTTTTTGGTGAAAAGTATTTTAGATTCAGAATCTACTTATTTCGTTTATAAAGTTTCCTTAAAACAACGTGATTTAAAAATATTAATAATAAACTTATTTCAATGATCTCAAAAGAAAATATCTGTATGTATCTTGAGAAATTTTTTTTTTTTTTACTATGTATTACAAATTGAAATTTATATTAATTTGTATTTTCAAAGATTGCACAACATGCATTTTGGGGCCCCCTAAAAGTGTAGGAACAGGGCACGTGCCCCATGTGCCCCTGTGATAATCAGGCTCTTTCATTTAAAATATTCCAAGTTTCCGACATATTCATAATTTCCCCCATTTCTTAATAATATCTATTATTTATTCCTATCTAATTTCTTTTAAATTAAAACGCTTATATTATAATTTTCTTATTCGAAATCTTAATCTAAAACTTTTAAGTCCTTCATAAATTTTTATCAGTTATCCAAGCTATAATATTCTGGGAGAAGCTAATTTTTATTTTTGAATGGTTTTAAAAGCCATTTTGTTAATTTTAATCTTAATTCCACGAATACAGCTTTCCAGCGCCCTTTAGACGCTAGACTTTTTACCTGGAAATCCTTACGTTACCAGATCGGGGATTCATTCTCCTATACCACTCCCTCTCTCGCGTCATTCGTTTAGCTGAAGTGGGCCTTTCACCGATTCGTTCGTTTCTATACCAGGGTCAGACTGGGCCAGGGAAAAGGGCGCAGACCTTGGATTTTCAGAAGGCGCAAAATTTTTAACAAACTCATGTTAATTTTATTTGTTTGTGTTGTATCTGGCTTAACAAGGTTTAGTACATTCGCGCAGTACCAAGTATGAAAATGGCTTGATATTAGTATATATCTGAGTCTAGATAGAAGACTTAGCTGTATTCTCCGTTCGTGTTTAAAGTTCCATTAAATCTACACAATCCTACGTAATTTTCTAAAACGAATAATGTGATATCTAAAAGTTCCAGCAAGTTGAACACAGATTAGCTTGTATTAGATAACTGATATCATATATTATTCTTTTGTCACTAGTTAATTTATAAGAGTCATGGAATAAAAAGTACCCTACCAATTCTGCAAATGACCGTATAACAGGGTTCGTACGCCTCCTGGAATTTTGCAAACCAAATAATTTTCGGCACCAGTATTTTCTTGTAGAAAATCTCTCCTTAAAAGAAGTCGAAATTTCGTGCGTTTAAACTAGATTTTTTTTCTATAAAAAATACTGGTAGTTCTCCTGGAAAAATTCTCTGATCCGTACGAACACTGGTATAAAAAGACATACCGGGTGTCCCAAAAAGGACTGACTGATTTTAAAATTCAATAACTTGCAAACGGTGACAGATATTAAAAAAATTCTTGCAGGAGGGTTATGCATAAGGTCAAAAGTTTTATTACAGTGATTTTCAATTTTAGTTCGATTTACAAACAATAGATGGCGCTGTAAGCAATAGTCGCTAAATTCAGGCTCGATTTTTGGTACTTCGTGGCCCGGATAATACATTTCCATCTCCTTTTTCTTCATGGAAAAAAGATAAAGGACCAAAAATCGAGCCTGTATTTAGCGACTATTGCTTACAGCGCCATCTATTGTTTGTAATTCGAACTAAAATTGAAAATCACTGTAATAAAACTTTTGACCTTATGCATAACCCTCCTGCAAGAATTTTTTTAATATCTGTCACCGTTTGCAAGTTATTGAATTTTAAAATCAGTCAGTCCTTTTTGGGACACCCGGTATGTACCAATTGATTGGGAATAATATATACTATTGAATGCTATTAATAAATTTTGCTTTCGGGTGTTGTGTACATATTAAAAAATGCACAAACGTTGATTTTTCAAACGTTAACATTCACGTTTGACATTCTATTTCAGTTCCTTTGCAGCCGGTAAAGAGATACAGTTTATATGTTTTTCTTAAATCTTAATACAAAGAGTGCTAAGGCAGGCCCCGATCATGACTAATTCGGGCCCTGGGCAAAAATAAATTGGGGGGGGGGGCGTTTGAATCGTTGGAACATTATCCAAGTAGAACTGATGGTCAGTCGTATGTGTAATGCATAAACAATATTTTTGCACCTTGGATTTTAAATAGAAGAAATTTCTTAGCCCCGTCAATTCTAAATTAAGTACCTTAACTAATAAAAATACTCTTTTTTTTTCATACTACAAAACAAAACTCTTTTATATAACTTTAGCAACTTGTTATATTACTTTAAGATGAATTTAATAACTCCAACTTAGTGCCAAATACTCTAACATATAAATATGAGTTAATCAAGATACTTTCTTTTGTATCTTAAGTTGTACTACACACAACATAATATTAAATAAAATACGTTCTACTTCACAAGTAGAAAGTGTTTTTTCAGTAAATCTAAAAAGATTTGCAAATTTGGGTTTGCTTTTTATATTTAAGTCAGAGTTAAAAAAAAAAAAAAAAAAAAAAAAAAAAAAATGAATACGGAAAATATCTAATGACAATTAGAACAGACTATTTTGAACCACTAAAGTTTAGATATGATTTAAATTCATTGCTAACACAATCTATTAAAATCAAAATATTTCTTATTTAATAGCGGTTGAGATTAGCTTTGCGAAAGCATCCAGCTCTGTGAGTTCAAAATGAAATTTGTTTTTCAGAAAGTTTAGTAGAATCTTTTAAAAATGAAATTTTAATTTTGTATTTGAAAATTTTCAGAATTGGAATTGGGGGACAAAAGTAAATAATTTATAAATTAATATATGGATTTGGGGGCCCCTTGAGGTCTGGGGCCCCTGGGCAATGTCCCGATTTTCCCATGCGATAATAAGGGCCTGGTGCTAGGGGTTTATTCAGAAATTTCGAAAAATAAAATGATCTTACAAAAAAAAGTACCGAAAACACTCAATTAGTCACCAGTAAAATTACACAGGAATTTTAAATTTATGATTACTTTACAAATTCTTTAAAGCGTTTCTGGTACTTATCTACAAAATTTTTCTCTGACTCTTTTGATAAAAGAAGATGGTCCTCTTAAATTATCGAAGGGCAAAATTTATCTTTATGTCGAAAACTAATTATTCAAATGAGCTGTAAGTTTACACATTGATGTTTTTAATGATTGTGTTTTGTTGTACGCAATAATTAATATAGGCCATAATTCATAATTTTTTAACATGAATTTAATAATAGTTTTCATGATTAAAAATGTTTTTAACACGTTCACGCCGGTGCGGTGGGTCACACTCGACTGTCTCAGACCTGCAAAGTCTCCGGCTTTTTGAATACATGTATTTTAATACAGAAAATGTTGTTTTATTTAATTAGAACAATTGGGCGATTTAAAGGAACAACATTTTCTCTAAAATAACAGTGGTGTGCAAAAAGCCGAGGACTTGACAATTCTGAGACAGTTGAGTGTGGCCCATCGCACCGGCGTGAACGTGTTAAGTCGCGAAAAAGGTCTGTAGTATGTTTGGTTCTATTCAGTGTATCTCTTAAACAAATTGATAAAAAATCAATCAGATGACTTTTATGAAGATATAAAGTATTTTTTCTCAAATTGGTTTCCTTTAACATCCTCAAATTTAAGCTCTTCAAACTCTATCAAGGTTTAAGATAATATAAATAAACAATGTCTTTTACCGGGCTGTCCCGATCAAAGAAACTTAAGATATCAAAAATGAGTGTTATTGTTTGAAAATTCAAAGTTGGTTACAACTTTTAATATGTAGACTACTTCGGGAACATAATTTATACAAAACAATAAGTAGTAGACATTATTTGTAGTCGATTGGTACCTATATATTTTGTTTGATTATTTTTAGCAGAATTAGTAATGGGTAACCACTTTTATTTCTCTTATCATCACTGTTGCACAGACAATAGGCAGATAAACTAACATGGCTTTTTGCACCAGACGCCAAATAGAATTGATGCAGTGCTGCTGAAGGGTTCATCCTTTTCTTAAAGTGTGTTTCTTTAATATTATATGAATTAGTTATAAGTCAGTTAAAAAATTGATAAATTCAATTTTTGTTACAATCTGGCAGCAATTACTTTTTACAGGTATTTTGCAGGAAGGGGTATTTTATATCCTTAAAAATTGACTTTATGCATCCATAAAATTCTGAATTTATATTGCACTATTATAGGGTCTCTACAGAAAAAGTACACAAAAAATCGTTTTGTTAGTATAAAATCTCCTAAATAATTGAGTAAATTTACTCTTCTCAGCACACTCTTCCCATGATTTGAAAAATTCTTATCACAATTAGAGATCAAGGGAAATATTTAAGTTTCCATATGCATGTTACAGGATCCTGGGGCCGGCGATTTTTTTTCTTTTTCAAAAACTTATGATATACTTTATTTTAAGCAGCAATTACTTTTTAGATGTATTTTGTAGAAAGAGGCATTTAGTATCCTTAAAAAACGATTTTATGCATACATAAAATGCTGAATTCATATTGCACTATGAAAAAGTTTCTAAAGTACGCAAAAAAAGTCTCTTTGTTAGACTAAAATCACTATAATTGAGTAAATTTACTCTTCTCAGCACAGTCATCCCGTGATTCGCAAAATTGTTATCACAATTAGGGATCAAGGGAAATATTTAATGCAAGTTACAGGATTCCGGAGCCAGATATTATTCAAAAAACCTGTCATATTTTTTTAATATTTTCTTTATTTGATAATAGATTTTTCGCGATTAGATTAAACAATTTTTTATTTAAAATAAATAAAAAAATTTCTCATTGTTATTTAACCATGAAAAGTCTGTAATTGAACAAAGAGAAGATTAGCATTAACCGAAAGTTGAGGTGTAAATGTTGTGAATGAAAAAGCAGCAATCCTGCAGCAAATGGCTGCAGGATTTCCCAGCTTGCAGGATTGCAATCCAGAAATGTCATCAAGTTTGCATTCTTCAAAAAGAAAGATCATGTTTTCCAATCAGCAGTAAAATTCTCACAACAGGTTTTTGCCTTCTGATATAACTTTCTTTCTTTTCTAAATTTGTTTTCAAAAAGCACGGTTTCAATTATAGGTGCATTCAGGGCCGGCTTTAAAGGGGAGGGAAAAGCAAGGTACTAAAAGCTGTAGGAATGAAAATATGCAAAATATTTGGTGAAAATTAAAATTTATTATATATCATTCAAAGAAGTGATGAAAAAAAAACTCACCCAGGGCGCCATTGCTACCAAAGCCTTCCCTGGATGCATGTTTTCTCTTTCAATCACATTCCCACTTTAATTTTCGATCCTAAAATTGTTTCGATGTATCTTTAATTTCTTTGTGGTGACGAAAAATACCTCTCTATGCTGTCTGTCTATTAATTGATCATTATTCCCTAAACGAGTTCTCGAAATTTAGTGCACCAGTCAGAAAGTATAGTATATACAATGAGGGTAAAAATATTGGTGCGGCTTAGGCATTTATGGCTTATGGGGGCGCGAAGTTTTTCTGGACGAAGGAGCACCGGCCCTCGGGCCGATGGGCCGGCGGGCCAGTCCGAGCCTGACTACGTCGAGATCTGTCATCCTACGCGAGTGCTAAGAAAACCCAGATGCCGTGACTTCGGAGTTCAGATTTCTGTCTTGTCCCAGTGCTTCAAACAATTTTACCCAGAGTCTAAAAGTCGCGTAGAGTTCTAAATTTGCTTTTTAAGAACATATAGCATCATGTAGCTATTCATACCCCAGCCTGAGGGCCTTACGAATTTTTTAATAATGTGGGATTTGTTTCTACGTATCCATGTTTTGATAAATAAATGACTTAGTGCGATGATTGGCTATGTTTTTCTGGAGAAACCACCGGATTTCTAAATCCATTTCCTTGCTACACGTACGCCTTGATCATCGGATAAATAATACGATTGCAAAAAGAATACTTGTGTCTCTATTGGAATTAGCTGATCACAGCTATTACCAACAATTTCATGTAAGTTGACTGGATTTGTCGACTGCAAAAATAACCCAACCTTTCATCAGCGCCAGTAATCTATGAAGTTAATGCACTCAACTACAATCTTTCTCTAGTTCGACACGAATTTGATACAACGTCTCATATATATATATATTACAAAATATAAATTTTTTTGCCAAGTTTAAAAGTATTTTATATAAATTTTCCTTTTTCAGTAATATTCCGTATTTTATATCGGCTTATTAAATTAAAACCCTAGTCTATTAATCGCTATAAGATCCTAATACATATAATACTATTTATTCCAAATTGCGTAAATTTAAAAATGGCTCTAACTATTTATATTTCTTGAATAAAATCTTTTATTATTTAAATTCCTATTAAAATCCGCTATTATTATCCAGGATATCATATTCCCTAAAATCTTTATTTAATTGCTAAAATATTATTATTCCGTCTAAAAAACCTACTTATTTCAATTCATTCTTTTATTTAAAATATCCAGGTGCCAACTAGAATATGTCAATGCTTTAAAACTTACGCAGAAATAAATTCATCTTTCTTTTTATTAAAAATCGTCTGTCGGGTGAGAGAAAAGCTATTTTTATCGCAGTCTCGACAACAGAGACTAAAGTTCGTTTACACCTGGCGCGTCTGGGGTCTAGGGTATGGAATATTCTGGAACAATCATTGAGCGAGGTAGCATAAATAGAATCAGCTAGCCGGATACAAAAGGATTCTTCGGAGAGATTTGCTGCGATTTTGTAGAGATGTTGTTGTTTTCTTGGAGCTTTTAAGAACTTTGTGATAGATTGTGAGATGCTCAGTATGGAAAATGACCGTACGTCTAAGACAGATATTTAATGAGTTTGCGATTGTAATAAGAGTCTGGTAGCATAATGAAACGAAAAGAATTTCGAACCGAGAGATGGAACATCTTTTAAGCTAATTTTGATGTGAGCGAACTTTATTCTTTTTTACCATCGGTGGAGTGGAGCATTTCCCCACTAAAGTCAAATTATGAGAACGTCAATAAAGTTGGATTACTTTCAATTGTGCATTTTTATGTTCCTCGAGTCTTTTATTCTCAACAACCATATCGGCCTGAACGGATGTGCTGTTTATTACAGGAAACCCCCAATAATTTCGATAATGCCTACTGCTTGCCGTCAAATCGTCACAAGTAAAGAATTAGTCGCCAGTATTTGAACCTGTGCGGGGAAACCCCAATGGATTTCTTAAAAGCTCCAAGAAAATAACAACATCTCAACAAAATCGCAGCAAATCCCTCCAAAGAATCCTTTTGTATCCGGCTAGCTGATTGAATTTATACTACCTCGCTCAACGATTGTTCCAGAATATTCCACAGCCTAGCACCCCAGACGCGCCAGGTGTAAACAAACTTTAGTCTCTGTTGTCGAGACTGCGCTAAAAATAGCTTTTCTCTCACTCAACAGACGATTTTTTATAAAAAGAAAAATGAATTTATTTCTGCGTAAGTTTTAAAGCATTGACATATTCTAGTTGACACCTGGATATTTTAAATAAAAGTATGAATTTAAATAAGTAGGTATTTTAGACGGGATAGTAATATTTTAGCAGTTAAATAAAGATTTTAGGGGAATATGATATACCGGGATTTAATAGCGGAATTTAATAGGAATTTAAATGCTAAAAATTTTATTAAAGAAATATAAATAGTTGGAGCCATTTTTAGATTTACGCAATTTGGAATAAATTTTATTATATGGATTAAGATCTTATAGAGATTAATAGACTAGGGTTTTAATTTAATAAGCCGGTATAATATACGGAATACTACTGAAAAAGGAAAATTTATATAAAATACTTTTAAACTTGGCGAATTTTTTTTTAATTTTGTAATATATATATATATATATACAGGGTGTATCTAAACTCTTGGGCAAAACTTTAAGGGGTGATAGTACACATCAAGACAAACAATATTAAATAGGAAACCAAGGGTCCCAAACTTCTTCTGAAGGTGATAGGCGCCTTTAAAGTTTAGGGACCAAAATTTCAAATGATTATAAAAAACGGAAAAATTGGTCGATTCGTTTGCGGTTTTCACTAAAACTATTCTTTATGTCAGTATTGTCTTGGAAATAAATTTTAAAGATAAAGTTAAAAAAATACCGATAGAGGGCGCTTTAGACTTTGGAGTAACGAAAAACTATTTTTTACCGTTATTTTTTGTATCTCATTGCATGCTTTCAAAAGCTTAGACTTTAATTTTGAACTCAAAATCTGAATCATTGGATTAAGGTGTGAGTACTTAGTGAGAGTGTACTTAAGATTCGAGTGGTTAAGTAGCGCAAACGGAACTGTGTTCAGGAGGGGGGTTCAAATTTCAAATCATGAATACAGTTCAGTTTGCGCTACTTAACCACTCCCACCGATTCAGATTTTGAGCTCAAAATTTAAGTCTAAGCTTTTGAAAGCATGTAATGAGATACAAAAAATAACGGTAAAAAGTAGTTGTTCGTTACTCCAAAGTCTAAAGCGCCCTCTATCGGTATTTTTTTAACTTTATCTTTAAAATTTATTTTCAAGACAATACTGACATAAAGAATAGTTTTAGTGAAAACCGCAAACGAATCGACCAATTTTTCCGTTTTTAGGTGCGTTCGTAATTATATAAATACGTAGCACCTATAGTCGTCGTTCAGTCCGTCCGTCCGTCCGTCCGTCTGTCCGTCCGTCCGTCTGTCCGCATGTAACAGAGCAAAAACTACCCAACCGAATAGTCTGAAATTTCAAATATATGATTGTTGCAAAATTTTGTCGAGCCATTTCAAATTTTATGAAAATCGGATGTATAGTTTAATTACAGGGACAGTCAAAATTTTTTCTTTACATTACGGCCAATGGGAAAAATTATTGGAAGTGGATTTTAATGATATTAGAGCCTTCCGAATGATCTGAAATTTTAAAGATATAATTGTTGCAAAATTTTGTCGAGCCCTTTCAAATTTTAGGAAAATCGGATGTATAGTTTAATTACAGGGACAGTCAAAAATTTTTCTTTACATTACGGCCAATGGGAAAAATTATTGCAAGAGCATTTTAATGATATTACAGCCTTCCGAATGGTCTGAAATTTTAAAGATATAATTGTTGCAAAATTTTGTTGAGCTATTTCAAATTTTAGGAAAATCGGATGTATAGTTTAATTACAGGGACGGTCAAAAGTGTTCCGAAAAAATTATTGGAAGTGCATTTTAATGATGTATCAGACTATGCACTTTATGAAGTGCAAAAAATTATACATTCAGTACAATATGGGGTTCAAAAAATAATTTTAAAACTAGTTATAGTACGAACGCACCTCATTTGCCACGTTTGACGAGCAATTTCCAACTTGTTTATAATTATTTGAAATTTTAACTCCTGAACACAGTTCAGTTTGTGCTACTTAACCACTCCCAATGATTCAGATTTTGAGCTCTAAATTTAAGTTTAAGTCTAAGCTTTTGAAAGCATGTAATGAGATACAAAAAATAACGGTAAAAAATAGTTGTTGGTTACTCCAAAGTCTAAAGCGCCCTCTATCGGCATTTTTTGAACTGTATCTTTAAAATTTATTTTCAAGAAAATACATAATACATAAAGAATATATAAGAAAATACATAAAGAATAGTTTTAGTGAAAACCGCAAACAAATCGACCAATTTTTCCGTTTTTTATAATCATTTGAAATTTTAACTACTAAACACAGTTCAGTTTGCGCTACTTAACCACTCCCAACGATTCAAATTTTGAGCTCAAAATTTAAGTTTAAATCTAAGCTTTTGAAAGAATGTAATGAGATACAAAAAAATAACGGTAAAAAACAGTTGATGATTACTCCAAAGTCTAAAGCGCCCTCTATCGGCATTTTTAAGCTGTATCTTTAAAATTTATTTTCAAGAAAATACTGACATAAAGATAGGTTTTAGTGAAAACCGCAAACAAATCGACCAATTTTTCCGTTTTTTATAATCATTTGAAATTTTGCACCCTAAACTTTAAAGGCGCCTATCTCCTTCGGAAGACGTTTGGGACCCTTAGTTTCCTATTTAATATTGTTTATCGTGATGTGTACTATCACCCCTTAAAGTTTTGCCCAAGAGTTTAGATACACCCTGTATATATATATATATATATATATATATATATATATAACTTTACTTCAATTGGAAGTTAAACTTCTTTAAATGAATTTAAAATAGTTTTATTGTAATGTGTATATTCCTAAATAAATAAAACTTGTCGTTATAGGTACAATAGAATTGTGACTAAAATTTCGCTAAGTGGTAATTATTTTCAATTCGAATTAATTTACAATTCTACGTACTACTTAGTTATCCGGTCGACTAAACATCTATCGCCAATCTATAAGATCAAATGCCAATAATGGTTGTCGTAAATGTCACATTCACTTTTCATTATGCAAGTTACACGTGCTTACGTCATCAAGTGATTTTTATTTCGACGTTTTATTTGTATTTTTATTAATTTTATAATAATTTATTTCTTCTTTCGTTATTTAAAATAAAAGTTATGTCAATTTGTATAATTTGGCGAACTTGGTCGACGGTATAACTAAGTAGTACCCAATTCTATATTATTATAATATTTTCAATTTAATTTATTTCATAAACACAGCAAAATTCCTATAATATTAAATCTGTCATTTAAACTTTGGTAGCTCTATTTTTGTCTGTCAGTTTTTATCATTGATCCTATAAAAATTTGTACAAGATTTTTTTTTTTTTTTTGCATAATGTTCATATCTTGATAAAAAAAAAAAAATGTAAATTATATATAATTAAGTGTTAAACTAATCTATAAATGGATTTCGTATTAAAAAAAAAAAAAACAATTATTTGTTTTCAAGAGAAGTTTTAGCAATATCATATTTAAAAGTGGTTTATTTAAAATTTAAAACATTTATATGATCACCGCACTCTGAATAATACGGCTACGCACTGACACAAAAGATTTTTTTCAGCATTTGTATGGTTCCTTGAATTTTAATACCAGCATTTTATAAAATTTTCTTTTGTTTATTTAATCTCAGAAAAATAGAACGAAGAACACTTTTATGAAATACTGGCATTAAAATTCAATAGACGGAATAAATTTTGAAAAAATGTCCCCCTACTATAGTCATCAATTTTGTGTCAGTGCGAAAGCCTGGTATTCAAGGGGATGAGATATGATAATGAATGATATATAACATTTAACCCCAAATTATTTCAATCATGTGAATATGTTATATGAGAGAAATTATGACAGAGATCATATATTGGTGTATTAAATTATTCGAAATTAATGCATTTTCTAAATGTAGTTTCCTTATTTCATTTAACACATTCTCTGCCTCTAAAAATAATATTCCACCCTCAGAAACCAGATTAAAGAACAGTGATTTCGTGGTTAAACTGTTCCTTATATTTTACTAGTAAAACCAGAAAGACGAAAAAGTGTGTTATTTTCATGTTTAGTGTGGTTCATGCTTCACTAACGTGCCTAAACAACTTGTCCCCTCAACTTCCAAAGTTACATTAAAAACAGAGCATATAACTTATCATAGTCGATCGACGATTTAGTGCGTCGCCGGCATACCAAAAGGTGCTGGTCGGACGAGCTAGCGCGTCGATGGCAGCGTACGTGTGACTTTATTCAAAAAGATATCTACACTGTAAAAAAAATACGACTAGTTTTCCTGTAGGAATCGGAAAAATAGTTGCCCTTATCGTACCGGAAAATTTTGCGACCAAGCTCGGAATAAAATCCGTATAATCGGAATAAAGTCCGTAAAATTGGAATAAAGTCCGTAAAATACCGTTTTATTGACTACTTCCTTTTTTTAAGGATTTTATTCCGAGTTAGGTCGGAAAATTACGATAAGGGCAACTATATTTCCGATTCCTACAGGAAAACTGGTCAGATTTTTTTTACAGTGTATTTTATTTTTAATCTAAGCGCGATTTTATCTCAGCAAAAATACTCCTTTATTTTACTTAATCCTTTCATTAACTTCGTGTTAACGCATTTATTTCACTATTTGTAATTTAAATTTCAGTTTATTTCACACAAATTCTCCGTTTTACTGGCCGCACTCTCTCTCCTGACTGGCTTAGGTACTTGTAGGCCGAATCTTTTCAAATTTTCTTTACTTTTGGTACATTTTCGCTTATTTTATATGTATTTTTTTTTTTTTTTACTTTAACCTTTTATTTAACTTATATTTTTAAATTGTATTACTACATAGCTCTATTGAGTGCTTTTTTTTGTAATGGATTGGCTTTTTGGGGGCTTTTCTTTCCTTGCCATTTACGTTCTGGACTAATTTTTAGGATGGCTGATTTTTAAACGTTCATTATTCATACTAGAGATATGGACTTATTGTCTCAAGCACTCTGCACATTTCAAGTTCTAAGTTCCCAGTACTCTTTTAATTACTCTTAAAATACTCCTTTTTAATTCTATGAAATCAACTTTTTCTCTTGTTGTATGCACAATCAAATCTAACATCTGCATCCGGCTACATCATGGCATGGAATAAAAAAACAAAAAAAAACACATTAAATGTATTTTTATAGCGTTGAGTAAAGATGTTGTGGATATATCAGTAGTTCTACTCCACATTCTGTAAACAATTCTAGGTCTGCCTTTTCATATCTCTTATTTATTTAATAGCCAAATATGGTCCCTCTTTGGCCATTCAAAATTTAATGTGTCTCGCAGCCTAACTGATAATTTGGGTCTTGGCTTCTATGCTCCATGCGTGTGCATTTTTGGCTGTTTTAAGTTTGCTAGTGGTTAATTTTTAAACACTCATTATTCGTACTGGAGATATGGATTTATTGTCTCAGGCACTCTGCAAATTTGAAGTTCTAAATTCCCAGTACTCTTTTATTTATATGACTAACGATCTTTTTTTTATTCTATGAAATCAACTTTTTCTCTTGTGGGATGCACAATTAAAACTAACACCTGCGTCCGGCTGCCTGGCGACATGGGATAAACAAAAAGCAGCATTAGATGTATTTTCGTATCTGCGAGAAAGGATGTTGTGCTGGATATTTCAGTAATTCGGCTCCACAAACAATTCTAGGTTTGCCTTTTCATCTCTCTAATTTATTAAATAGTCAATTATGGTCCCCCTTTGGCCATTGTCGAATTCAAAATTTAATGTGTCTCGCAGCCTAACTGATAATTTGGTGATTGGCATCTTGGCTCTGTTACAACTTCAATAATAAACCTTCGAGAAATAACATTCGCTATATCCAAATGTGATTCTTGTTGAATATTCCAATTTTACAATGTTACAGATAGCTGCAACTAGATCGAGCATTTTTTTATTCAAGTGTTTTAAACTTTAAATTGTGTTTATTCATTCGAGGACTAACTTCTCATATTTTCTTGGTCTATTAAAACGTTTACCACAAAACATAACATCTAACATTTAAATTAATTACATGAAAAATGCCGAGAAAGCTATAAAATTCGCATCTCAGCCGGGCACAAATTCTGTTAGTTCTTATTTCACAATTTCTAGCTTAACTGACAGTTTTTGCGCGGGCACTTTCGCCACACGTACCGAGTCATGTGGTATAGCTCGGTTATTTTTAGCTTTCCACCCCACGTACCCAGGTGCAATTCGTAAGAACATCCATGCGTGTGCATTTTTGCAGATTTAACTTTGCTAGACTGCGGTTCCCAGATCACCACTGCCCTCCTTATGCCTCTTTTTCTTAGAATAAATTTGGTTTTCCACGGAGATATTTCTCCCGACCTTATTTCATAAAGGTTTCACGGGAACCGAATTTCTTTTGAGTTTATGATTGCAAGGTCAGTGTGCTACTGCTATATTTAGATCACAAGGCAAACTTCGAATTTTTAAAGGCAAAAGGTATGCAACTTATCATTGATAAGGAAATAACTTCAACATCGAAAACATATACAGTAAAACCTCCCTAAAGCGACTACGTTCCGTTCCAATAAAAAAGTGGTCGCTTCGAGAGATGGTCTCTTAATGGAGGTCATATTTAAATCTAGATTTTAGTTGTTGAAAAAATGTAACAATGTTATTAAAATTTATTTTTCACATTGAAAAAATATAAAAAATTAAGTAACAAAACAAAAGTTAATTGCATATGTTAATTACTACAGAGTTAAAAAAATTAATACATAGAAGTTTGCTGTGATTTGATTTTACGGTTTTATCTTATTAACTTTTATTTCCAAGTCCTTTCGAAGTTCAGTAAATAAAGGTAATTTTTTTTTTTCTGGGCGGGAAAAAATAATGACGATTTCATTAGTTTATCTATCTCTATGAGAGTTTCCTGACAGAATAGGGCAGGGGAGTTTATCGACCGTCATTTTTAATTTGTTATCAGAGCCTAATAATCAGAAGAGATTTGCCATTCATTGTCTAAAAAGGCACAAAGGGTTTTAAACACTTAAAACTTACCGGAATAAATTTAAAAAAATAACTACCTAAACTTAGTTTAGAACTTTGATGAATAATGCGCTCTCCGGAATTATTTTTCTCTAATAAAACCTCCTTTAAGCGATCAGGAAAAAAACGGAATTTGTTTCATTTTCTTCAAAGAAACTGGTCGCTCATGCAGGGAGTTCAATTGGGATGGTCTCTGAATGGAGGTAAAATTAGTATTGAGCCTATGGGAATAAATTTCGTTCTATGAAAAAAATGGTCGTTCATGGTGGAAGTCGCTTTATGCAGGTGGTCGCACAGGGGGGATTCACTGTAAATATAAATATTTACTTGGCAAGAATACGAAACGATTCCCTAAAACAGTAAAAAGAAAATGTGTTGAAAATTGGTTTAATTTAGCACTTTTACTAATCTACATACTACCAAATAAAATTTCAAAGTGGGAAATGTGTTATTTATCTAAGCATTAATTATTATGCAGAAGTTAAATAGAGTGAGCTTCTAGGAATAAAAAAAGGATGATTTGAGCCTAAAGGTTACAAAAAACAATTAAAATATTATTTATTAAACAAACTTGAAAAACTTGTAATTCGTAAGAGATAATTTAACTAAGCATAGTATTTGATTAGTTCGTTCTTTGTATTTCCCGATATGTTTTACTTTCTTTGATCATATCAATAAATTATAGAGGAAATTTTCAGTAAGATTTGCTTTGTCAGTAAATACTTTACAGCTTCAATCTTTTAACTTTTTGAAAACAAATCTCTGAAAGTATAAGATTTGTTATTGAGCGATGTCTTTTCGTCATTGTATTTTGTTGTATAAAAAATGGGTAAAATAATTTAAGTCTGTTTTCAAGTGCTGTTGTAAGAATTTTTAAAGCAATACTTTTATTTAAAAATTATCAAGTTCATAGTTTAATTTATTATTTTTAATAGGTGAAAGTAATGATGATTAAAAGAAAATTACATTTCATCGTAACATTAAATATCGTACATTACGCCGCGAAATGTACACGGTGCATCAGTGGAAAAGGTAACGATCACGTAACTTGTTTAAAAATCCAGTTCATTTTACTCGACAACAGGAAGCTAAAATGAATGAAAACCCAATAAAGAAGATCCAATTCCAGTTTTTCTCAACATTGATTTTGAATGAGAATTTCGCTACATTAGTCAGCTATATCCAATTCATTTAGGCTTCATTTAGAACTATCTATGTTTCGTCACTAAATTTGGCGATATCTCGAAGTGCTCACTATTTTAAAACAACATGGCGTATGAAGCTAACCAATCAACTTGGTCGGCACCTTGTTATGTCCTGTACACATGGTAAGTTACAAATCGGTTAATATATACGAGTCTTGTCGCATGACAAAATCAGATTGTTTCAAAATGTCAGAAACCCCAGAATTTTAAACTTCTATATCAGCCAAATTGTAAGGTAAAGAAAGACAAAAAAAAATGCCAATTTTTTCCGTGCCAGAAATAAAAAAATAAAATGCGATTTTTAGTAAAATTTGACTAATTAGATACAATAATACTATTGTTAAAGTGAAAACAAGAATATGTACTTATGTATTAAAATAATTTTCAAAGGATACTTTTTTAATTTGATGTTATTGAATTTCTGATTTTAAATGATGTCTTAGAATATAAGTCTGTAACAAAAAAAATGGCTGTTTATAGAAGTAGCGGGTTTAGAAAAATTACCGGTTATAGTAAAATATCGTCAACAAAATAAATAAACCAGGAAGTAACTGTGTTGTTTACTTTACAGATTTATTCCAGTGCGTTTTTATGTTGTTTTTTTCTTTTCATTGTGGTATATGAATCTTTCGTGACAAGTAAATGTTTTCATATTTTAGGTTAAATATGGCTTTGCATTAAATTTTATTACACATACAAAGATAATAACTAAATAGGTATGACTAAATAATTTATAATTTATGAAAATTGACTCTACTTTACAAAAATGTTCATATTTCATTGCATAACATGATGATTTTACATTAACTGGACAGAGCTTTAAAAAAATCAATGTCGACTGTGAATTTGTTCCTTTTTTTATTCTTCATGTTTAGAAATCTGCGAAATGCAAACATTTATTCAATAATTCAATATGTTAATCCGGTAGAGTAAAGTTACTCAGATTTTTAACAGTATTCAACATAGCTGAAAAACTTTTATGCATTCGGGTTCTCCGGCCGTCTGTTTATGCTCTAATTCTCGTAACTATACTCGGATCGAACTGTAACTGTAATACGTTATTGACATTTACCATAGTATATTGTGACATTTCCCAATTGAAATAAGTTAATTTACAAATGCAGCCAAAAGTATTTCGTTACATTATGTCAATGGGGAAAGTTCGTTTCGAGTGCATTTTAATAACGTTGCATCATTTCAAATTTAATGAACTTGGTATGGATTTATGAAATGCACTAATACGTGCATTTTGTGAAACCTAGGGTGCAACGAATTTGTTATTTATCTACAAGGCTACACAAAGTAGTTCCATCACTTAATGGTCCACGGAGCTAAACTGTTTGCAGTGTATTTCAATTATATTACACTATTTCAAATATACTGATTGATGTATATTATATCAAGATATTTGCTGTAGAATTTGATGTGCATATCATTTACCGTTCCTTTACTGGGACACACAAGATATTTCGGATACAGTACGTTGTCCGAAGTATTGTTTATTAGTGATAACTTCTGGGAATACATTTTCTGTTATAATACAGGGTTATTGCAAATGAATCATCGGGTTTTGATACGTTACTACGTGCGAACTAGGAAACGTATGTGTTTCCATGACATCTCAAACGAGACGGCGTAAACTACAGTTTCGCGCTGCGTATGTGGCATGCGCGCGTGGTTGCCATGGTTGCTGCGCGAACGTCATATTGAAAATGGCGACTGGACAGCAGAAATTTCCCACACAGTTGGCTGTGGAATGGAAAGTTCGCAGCTTGTACGATTTGTTGATTTCTTCGCACTACGGATGAAACTCTCTCTAATTCGGTTCACTGTTTCTTCTGTAACGCTTGGTCGGCCGAAACTTTTGCTTTACATAAACAACCGGTTTCTGTGAACTGTCGATACCAGCGCAGAATGCTTTGTTGGGTTGGTGGTTTGCATTTGTATGTCTTCCGGAATGCTCTCTGAACGGTTATAAACGATTCACACTTTGAAAATTCCAGTACACAAAACGCTTTGTGCTGTCAAGTCGCCATTTTGAATATGACGTTCGCGCAGCAACCATGTCAACCGCACGCGCATAACACATACGCAGCTCGAAACTGTAGTTAACGCCCTTTCGTTTGAGTTGTCATTGTAACATATACGTTTCCTAGTTCGCACGTAGTAACGTATCAAAACCCGATGATTCATTTGTAATTACCCTGTACATGTTTTTGCGTTTAACTAACTCTTGGCTATTGCTGGGTATGTATAAATGCACTAGATCATATGCAGTGCTACATAAATGAATTCGTAAGCATCGGTGACTATGAGCGTGAATGAATTAAGTTGGTTTTTAATTGAGTTGTGAATTTTAAAGCTGAATTATATTTATCATACTAAGATATACTTGTAGACTATAAATAAAATCATATACGGTATCACACAAAGAACTGAACTGAATAAATGACTGGATGGATGACAATTTCTAAAAGTGTAATTTTAGTAATTTTAAACTTGTTTTCTCCAGAATTATATTTTAGCTTAACTCTTGGCATGTATAAAAATCAATAAGTAAAGTAGATAGTGTGCAAAATAATTCAATTATTTTTCCACAAAGCAATTGAAGTACATTTTCGGCTGTGGGCGGTAATTGCAGAATCCTGTTTTCAAATGCGTTATGTGTTTTGTAAAACGATTAATTAGGTATCATATTAACCTTATTGAACAGCGAAGTATTATTAAAATATTCTGGAAATTTTGGAAAGAGTTTCATAATCTATGCTTGGCGCATAATTTATCTTTCTTGTTTACTTTGTAACCCATTTACCGGGATGGCCTTCAGTTGAGTATTTACTTTGTAAAAAAAAAAGAATAGGAATATTTTTCCTTTAAAAATCGACGCCCTATCAATGACACTAAAGGCTGAAAACATATCTAGTTTTGCAAAAACTTTGGTGTTTGGAAACTGTCCACAGATTCTAAACCATACCTCAATAAATAACCAGAGTTTCATGCTTATTTGATAATACGTTTCAGCTTTTCGTTTGAGCTATAGCCTCTCGACTGCTAATTATGGGCAACAAGTTATGGGTAAAAATCACAAAATGTGAGATCTTGAAAACAAAAATTTTGAAAATTTAAATCGTTCAGAAGCTTCTGATTTTTTTATTTAAATATTGGTTGAACAGCTGAATAAAGGAATTTATATGTAAAACTGTTAAAGTTTGAAGAGCTTATGTTCATTTTTATGTAATTATAATTATGAGTCCTTTTCTTGGCATATGTATGCCAGGATAATGACAATTTCATTCTAAAACATTTTTCACATTTATAATATCTCTAACATTTTAACTTTCATTTAACTTTCATGATCTAACATTTTAATTTTGTTTAAAAGAACATGTTTCCTCCATAGTAACTCAAATTCAGCGTAATGTTCAGTTTTATTTCTAATTTAAAGAAGCCAGGAAAATGACGTAATAAAAGTCTACTCGATTTTTACAAAGCCTTTAAACACATTATTTTCAAAGAAATATCTAAAAGATCTTGCTGTTAGCAATGATTTTACTACTTCTGACTTGAACTATGTCAAGAACAAGAAGAATTACTCTGCAGCGCCATCTTTATACCTCATAAAGAAATCAAATGAGCAGGCCAGGACAATGACATTCATTGTCAGTGACAATCATATTTCAATTATGGAAAATTATTTGTAAAATACAGAACTTGTTACCTTCCACATATATGTGTTATATAAGGTATAATTATTAATAAGAAAATAAAAAAAAACTTGAAAAAGATATTTGTACAGTATAGCAGAAAGCCTTTTACTTTGCACACATCACAGTGTGACATGCCAGATAACTGACAATCTGAAATTTTAAGTCTTTTAATTGCTTTATTTTTGTGTTATTATGAATATATCTCTTGAAAATACTTCAAAGAATATTTGTTATTATGATATAAAAAAGAAAATTGCATTATATAACATTAAATAGAAATGTTATTGCCCGGACTGCTATTTTCGATTTTGTAATATTGACCCTTACAGTCTCTCTCCTGAAAGTTATAATTTTTATGTAAAAAGCTATTGCCTCTAAACAACGAGCTACCTCCTCTTTTATAACTAAATTTGTTAGAATATATCACAATAAAATAGTTTTTTTTTTTTTTTTAAGGTCATATTTTACCTTCTTATTTTTTACACATTTACCATATTATTTTGACTAAATTATTAATAGCAGGTATAGTCGAACAAAAAAAAAGAGTAAACATCCCCTACTAACTCGGGAACAATTTATCGTAGAAAAACGTTACTGGCACCAAACACTTGGAAATAAAGCCTGACCCCCTGACAGCCGGGCAAAAGGGCAAAATTGTAACGTTGTCTTAGTAACTTTTTTCAAATGCTAAAAAAAGATGTTTTTTCCAACATGAAATAAAAAAACGTAATTATGCATACGAATATAATTTTCGAGAGTATTAATCATGACACAATGTTTTAAAATAGTATTTAATCTCCAGAGTTAAAATTATTTAAATGATACTACTATTGCAGTGAAACCTGCAGCTCAGTGTAATGTCGTATCAGTTAACGGCGCTGAGAAAGTTAAATGATGCATATGACATTTGCTTAGGGGGCAATCTACATATCAAAACAAACCCAAACTTTGTTTTTTTCCAATGGCACTACCTAATTCTGACACCATGAATAAATTCTACACTCTTCAATTCGTCTAAATTCACACATTTTCATGAAATTCCTAAGATTAGATTCAGAGATATTAATTATTTAAAACGAACGTATTTTAGGGGCTGTATCCAAATTGAAGTTCGGTACTCGATTGTTGAAATGCTACTGAATAACTAAGTCACTTCTTTTAATGTAGTATTTCTTGCCAATATCACCATTTTCTTCACTTAATATGTTTCGACTATTATTATATACAAAAAAATATGCTAAAGAATTAGCATATCTAAAGAATCTAAATATATATATATATATATATATATATATATATATATATATATATATATATATATATATATATATTTAGATTTTGAATTTATTGCACACGCTCTGTTAATTTAATTTATTTGTCAGAAATGGGAAGAATATCAGCAAATACAAAAGTTAAAATAAAAACTATTATGAAGGAAGCAATGTATAAAAAACCGAGACAAGTTGCTTTTTAGTCTGAAAATAAATCCCAAGTCGATTGCTAAAGGCATGTTTCTAAACTTTTTTTTCCCGAGGAACTTTCAAAACTTATGTTTGAGAGGGTGTGTGTGTGTATGGGGGGGGGGGGGGTATGTATATCTTGTAAGATCTTTTTTGCTATGTTTGCATGGTTTATATTCCGGTTTATTTGATGTAGTAAAACGAAATCTATGTTAAAATGACATCAAAATAACTTTACATTCGTTATTCTCCTTTCAAATAGGATTAATAATTCTATGATTAAAATTATTCTGCTATTTCATTTAAAATTAGCTAGCTTTCAGCTTAGCGTAACATCGCGAGGTACTGAAATACGGTTTACGCTTAATTTACATCGTAAGACAGACTTGCACTCCAAGTTTATCTTAAGCTAAGCACCGTAATTCCCGTCGAAATGTTTCAATAAAATGAGTGAAATATTTTTTTCATATTATCCTTTTCTGCTCATCATAAGCGGCCTCTTAAACCGGCCTCTTGACGTTTTTTAAGCATAATTCGAAAACTACTCGGAAGAAAAATTTGAAATTATGTATGTGCATAAAGCAAGATATAGTAAATATATATCCATACAAATATTTGTAAGTTGCAATTCATGTTTTTTTCGAATATTAATTTCATAATTCATAATTAACACTACAAAACTATAAAAATTATAAACTCAATGTATTTTTGTTTGAGTTTTTTAGTATTATAACCATACAGAAACTTATCACGTTAGGATTATAATTTCAAGATATATTAATAAAAATAGGAAAATGTAATTTAATATTAGAAGTGCTAAATTTTGATTGTTTATTATTCAAAAACTTAATATTTAAATGACTTGAAATTTGGTGTCTAGGCATAATTTGAACCGAAGATGTAAAATATCTTGTCAAAATTGGGTGTTGCTATTGCAAAAAATAAATTTTGGGCTTATTTTTCAGGTAGATGGCCCCTTAAGCAAATTTTATATGCATCATTTAAAAGTAGACTTTATTTCCTATCGTTTGGTACCAGTAAATTTCTTCTACGATAATTTGTTGCTGAGTTAGTAGGAGGGGTTTATTTTTTTTCCTTCTACTGTACAATTAAAAATATTTGTAAAACACTTACATATTATGTTTATTTAGCATTATAACAACTATATATACATATGCATAAATAGCGGCAAATTGCAGTCATTGCCTTATAAAACACAAAACAGCCAAAATTAAATGGTCCATAAAACAAAGCAGGCTTATTCTCAAACACTTTCTGGAAGTTGTATAGTCTGACAGTTTTAAAAATCCCAAAGTTTTAATAACACGGAAAATTGTGCAGTCTGAAATATATTCCATTATGTGTGCCTTGAATCCATATTCTCAAGAAGAATTATTTTGAAGATCGAATGGACTCTGGAAATGTAAACTGACAATTTGGCGAGTAATAGGTGGTAAGAATTTAAAAAAGTAGTTTTAATTCGATAACTGTGAACAACTATTTTCAGAGCTCAATGAATCTTGTAATTTGAGTTGACACCTGTGGTAGGAGATATTGCATCGTCTTTGGTAAATTTGTGAGAATTAAACTATCCCATGGTCAGTCTTCTTTTCAAAAAATCTATTTATGAGGAAGTATCAGATATTGCCTATCACAGAATAATACGATTAATCGTAGCTTTAAGCTTATAACTGAGCTTATAGCGCTATAATAGAATTGTAAAGGTATTGATCAAAAGAGAGGCTTTCATCAAATATGTATAATGATATTATATGCTATTGCTCTTTTTTAATTGTTTGCTTCTTTAAATATTAAATTTGAAAAGCAAACTATAGTTATGAAACAAACTAACCAATAATAATACCATTTATTTGTTACCACATCTAATTATTATAAATATTATGAATATTGTTTCAGCTACATTTTATAAAACTGCTTTAAATGAGAATCTTGAAAAGTCACCGAATTTAATGTTCTGAGATAAATAGTAAAATATACCTCATACGGTTTATATCGAAACGGGAACGTGAAGCAGATGCGATTTAATCTCATGAATATTAAATTCGTAAATACCTTGTTCCGAGTAAAATGTGTTAATGAAGCCGTTAACGGAGACCCATTTCATTTATTTCCCTGCAATAATGTTGTTCAATGAAAAGGGGTGTGTCCGCTGGGACAAGAGATAAATATATTTGATGTCTGTATTGGTGAATTTTGAAAATGTTTTCACGCATATACAAGAAATGCCAATATTATTGAAAAAGTTCTTCTGACAAATGAAAAGGACAATTAAGAAGTTTTTAACTTGCATATATTAAAGAAAAAAATAGGGATTTTCTTATTAACAGATTTTATTTCGATATCAAAAGAGTTAACATTACTAAATATGTTCTTTATTTTATTTTAAAACATACGTATCCACAGGCAATATGAATCAATCGATTTTGTTTTCGCCAGATATTCATATGCAGCTCGTTTTTTTTTTTTTTTTTTTTTTTTTTTTTTTTTTTTTTTTTTTAATTAGATTGTTTTAAATTTTATATTCTATAAGTTATTTTTACGCTCTCGCGTTTTCAAACAACACGTATCTACTTTCTGAATATCGAACCGATTTTAATCTTTATAAAAAATATAATACATTTTCTCCAATTGTTGATAACAGTTACTTGGAAACCTTAGAGGTATTTTTCAGTTTTTTTACGATCTGAGTGTAAAATGTCCATTGAAACATGTAAACAAGTCAATTATTGCAGTCTGAAAGATCGTAGTGAGTAACTGTCTCGTAACTAACTCATTGAACTAGTCTTAATTGTATTTATATTGTATTGCGCTTTAGATGTAAGTGAATTGCGCGTGCAATAACAATATTTCTTCTCGACCTTGGTGCTTTCTCACAAATTTTTGTGTTCAGAGTCCGTGTGGTTGATCAGCTCTCTGTAGCACAAATCTGCTGATGGGGCTGAATTTGAATGTTTTAATGTTTCCATTTCATGATTAGAAATCCTTTAAATGATCGCAAACTTAAAGCGATGACCTATTAATTAGTTTAATAGGTTTAATAGTATTAATGTCTAATAGTATTAGTTTAATAGTATTAATGTCTAATAGTATTAGTTTAATAGTATTAATGTCTAATAGTATTAGTTTAATAGTATTAATGTCTGTCTGTCCGTGTGTCGCCATTGTACCACCAAACATTGTATGAAGTTAGGCATAGAAATGAACCAAATTCCTTTTCTAAGTTTTTGGCTATGGCAAGCAAGTCCTAACTGAATTTGGAAAAAATTCGCCGGTAGGGGGCGTTGTAATAGCGATTTTTGCGCATTTTGGATATTGTACCATCGAAAAGTGTATGAAATTATCCATAGAACTGAACCAAATTTTTTGTGTATGTTTTTGGCCATAGCAAGAAGGTCCTCCTGAATTTTGAAAAAAAATTGCCGTTAGGGGCACTGTAATAGCGATTTTTGTGCATTTTGAATATTGTACCATCGAAAAGTGTATTAAATTATGCATAGAATTGGACCAATTTTTTTTATGTTTTTGGCCACGGCAAGAAGGTCCTCCCTGAATTTAGAAAAAATACGCCGGTAGGAGGCGCTGTAATAGCAATTTTTGTGCAGTTTGAATATTGTACCATCGAAAAGTGTATGCAGTTATGCATAAAATTGAACCAAACTTGGACCCCACTGTTAAAAAAAAATGTAGAAAACTTACAATGATTTAATTTTATGAAATTGTTAAATTGTCATAAATATATGTAACATTGTTTGTGTGTGCGCAATGGCCATAGGATTTAATCGCATGAAGAGGTCTGATTTTTACCACCATATCTTCGTCTGCAGCTGGATCTCTTTTTTTCCTAATTTTGGATTAGATTGTTGACAACTTAATAAGTTGCTTTTACGTTCTCACGTTTCCAAACGATGTATGGACTTTTTCAATAGAGATCTGATTTCAATCTATATAAAAAAAAAAATATATAGTAAATTTTTTCCTATTTAAAAAAAAAATTACCTCGAAATTGTAGAGGAATTTTTCAGTTTTTTACTATCTTGTAAATATTTTTCTAATATCAAAAATAAAGTCGTTTCTTTTCTTATATTAAGTGATTTAAATTATAAATTAATCTTATCAGAACTTAAAATTCACGTATCCAGATGTAGAATTCACTATACAAAATGGTTGTTCCAGAAACATAAAAAAATACATTTCCATTAAGTGCTTTTTAATGAATTTAAAAAATATCACCAGAAAGAAATTTTGATTTCAGCCTTTTAATTCCATAGAATGAAGATGTCTAATTTGCACCCAACATTTTTACCTTTCCGAAAACTGCCAAATGATAGCATGAAATCACTGGACCTGGTTATTACATCTTTTTGTTCATTCCATGAGCATTTCTTCACAACGTGCACAGAAGAAAAATATATCTGCTGCTCAACGACTATTTTCTGTCGATTTACACTTTCCTATACGTTTTCATTTATTCTGGTATACCAATGGCAGGGAAAATCTTTATGTTCGTGATAAAATTAATGTATGATTAAAACAAGTCGGAATTTGCTCGTGAAATGTGCCAAATGAGATGCGTTTGCACTATAACTAATTTTATCAATATTCAGATCTTGGTTCAATAGCTGTTCGAATCTTTTGCAAAAATGCATGAATAAAAAATTTATTACGATTCTACATATTAAGTTCAGTAATACGTGCTGGACAGATAATTACACTTGTTTATCTCCTATTTGATTTTCACCCAAAATTGTTAATTAATCCAAATCACCCAAGCAACCTCATAGTAATTGGTATATAATTTTATATACCTTAAAAATATATCCAAATAAAATAAGTGATCGTAATTAACATAAATTCTAGTAGAAGAGCAACGCGAATAATTATCTTAAAATTAAATTAAAATTCGCGTAAAATTGTAATTATTAAATTAATTAATTACAAATAAAATTTAAAAGTTTGCGTTGTGAATTAGTTATGTGATCTCTTCCACTTATGAATTAAACTCAATTTAAGCTGTAAAATAAAATGACACACCTTAAAATTTTATCACTAAAATATTCACAGAGATTTTTAACTCTTGATTAAAATATTTTTATTTACATTAAACAAGATTATATACATATACACATTAAATGATAAAAAAAAAAGAAGCAAAACTTTTGTTTGCTGATCATTGTTACATGAATATTTAATCTCTAACCAAAATGATTTCAATTACTTTTATTATTATATTTTTCTTATCAAGAGAAATAATTTTTCTTTTATTTAAAATACCTTATTTATATTTAATTATTGGTTTGTTGGATCTCAGATAACCATTTTACCATAAAATATCATAAAGGGATATTTTCAATTTCTAATATAATTTATGTGGTTAAAGAAAGATTAAAGGAATACCTTGAATTTTGTACGGGTCGGAGGCCTTCGTTCAACAGCTTTCAGAGTCATCGTGGTGCTAAGGATAGTTTCCGTTAATCATGCAAATTGATCTCATCACACGGGCGGCAGGATCGGCATGACTGGAAGCATAGTTCCGGGACGCTGTAGGCAGGCTCCATTTCATCTTTGGCATTCGCTTTTAATCAGGCTTGATCATTTAGCATATATCCTTGGCCTTTCCCTCTCTTTACCATGGCTGTCAGGACTTCTCAGTAATTATCAGGGTTCACAGGACCAAGTAGAAATCCCCAGGACTATCAGGCTTGCTTAGGCATTATCAGGTCGGCCCGGCTTGCTTAGACATTATCAGGTCTGTCAGGCTTGCTTAGACATTGTCAGGTCTGCCAAGCTCTCTTAGGCATTACCAGAGTAGTCAGGATCGCTCTTGCATCTTTTGAATATTTTCTTAGACTGTTTTCTTGAAACTGTTTCTCTCGCACCATCCTTTGGTAGTGGGCGTAACAATTTTGTTGTAGCCCTACCTTATTGGTTGTGAGAAAACTTTATAGTATGTTTGGCTAGACCACTTAGCTGCCTGTCCTCCAAAGCCCCTCACATATACTTAATTTTATTACATGCCATAAAGTTTGGGTGGTCTAAAGCCCTATATTTATTCCGACATTTTTATTATTTTACGATGTCTTGTTATAAATAACTTTCCTCATGCTTGTCCTAAAACGACGCCATCGCGCCTGGCTATTGTTGTTATCTGAGATCCGAACTATACACTCGACATTATACATTAATTTTAATATAAATCAATTTTTAAAAATATCTATTTAATATTTAAAATAAAATTAATAATTTTTGTATGAACTTACACTCCTATTTTACTCAAACATATAATTATTACTCATATAATTACTCATATAATTATTACTCAAACATATAATTATTACTAATTTTAAACTCATAATGATATTTTATAAAAAATATTTGTACAAACAGAAATAACAAATTACGCAACTGTACTTTGACTTAACCAAAATGTTGCGGGAACATATTATTGTTATATGTTTCCCAGCAATACGGAAATAATAGGTATCCCCTTTTATAGGACGGCATCACCATGGCAACCTAGAATCATTACCTATCGTGAGGTATCATTGAATTAATGACGTATGATAAGATTTAATAGAATGAGTAAAACTTTTATTAATATCTTTTTAAGTTTTGATTCGATTTTCATAAAATTTGAAAAAACTCCACTGAATTCTGCACCGATTCAAACATTTCAAACAATTCGATTGGGTAGTTTTACTGCTGTTCGATGTTGACAGATGAACGGACCAAACGACGGCTATAGGTGCTACGTATTTATATAATTACGAATGCACTTAATAACATCGTCTGAAATTTATTACGATTACATACAGATTAAATTCAGTAATGCGGAAATAATAGGGCTCTATCTTAAATAGGGCGTCATCACCATTGCAACTTAAAATCGTTACATATCATGGGATATCATTGAATTCATTGCGTATGATAGGATTTAATAGAATGAGGAGAACTTTTATATAATTAGGAACACATTTAAAGTAATAGATACAACTTCTATAATGATGGACAATGCAGACAGACGAACACTAAGTCAGGCGTTCGTAGCAGACGATGACTATGCACTGTAAAAAAACGGAGATTCTACTGGCAATCGAGACACCAGCACTATTTCCGTATTTTAACGGACATCCCCCCCCCATAAATTGCAGATATCCGTATTTTTACGGAAATTTTCCCCCATAAATTACAGAAAATTTTCCGATTTTCTGGAATTTATTGGGTGTGTGTTGTGGGGGGGAGGGGGGATTTCCGTTAAAATACGTAAATAGTACTGGCGTCTCGATTGCCACTAGAATCTACGTTTTTAGCCCGTTTTTAGGTGCGTTCGTAATTATATAAATACGTAGCACCTATAGTCGTCGTTCAGTCCGTCCGTCTGTCCGTCTGTCCGCATGTAACAGAGCAAAAACTACCCAACCGAATGGTCTGAAATTTCAAATATATGATTGTTGCAAAATTTTGTCGAGCCATTTCAAATTTTATGAAAATCGGATGTATAGTTTAATTACAGGGACAGTCAAAAATTTTTCTTTACATTACGGCCAATGGGAAAAATTATTGCAAGGGCATTTTAATGATATTACAGCCTTCCGAATGGTCTGAAATTTTAAAGATATAATTGTTGCAAAATTTTGTTGAGCTATTTCAAATTTTAGGAAAATCGGATGTATAGTTTAATTACAGGGACAGTCAAAAGTGTTCCGTTACATTACGGGGAATGGGAAAAAAATATTGGAAGTGCATTTTAATGATGTATCAGACTATGCGCTTTATGAAGTGCAAAAAATTATACATTCAGTACAATATGGGGTGCAAAAAATAATTATAAAACTAGTTATAGTACGAACGCACCTCATTCGCCACGTTTGACGAGCAATTTCCAACTTGTTTTTTACAGTTTGGATGCTAGGTATTTACATAATTACGAACGTACCTGAAAATGAATACCGAGTCTAGTAACTTTTCAATACGCCTTTAAATATGCAGTCTTTAAGAAAAAAATGAAAATGAGAACAAATTTATGATTCTTTTTAATGTTAGGGTGACTTGATATTTCTAAACTATTAATGTAATTTCGGATACAAGAAAAAAAACATGCCAACGAGTATTTAAAAGTTATTTAAATTCAAATAAAGTAAATAAATATAAGTTTAGGAAGAATTACGGTTTCATGCTTCAAATAGAATTAAAAATACATCCGCCTGCATGATATAAACATAGTTCAATAATTAGTTTATGTTTCAAATTTATTTATTCAAATATATTTTTATATTCTATACTTCTATTTATAAGTATAAAGGTATAAAAAATCGAATGCTATCAAAGACTATTCGTTCGTCATTCCACAAAAAATATACCGAATACAAAATACATCAAACAAAGCTTAAGTCATACTATAATTAAACATACACTGTAAAAAAAAAATCTCTAAGGATACTAAATGTTTTTTTAGGAAACTGGGATTTCTAGAACTTTTCATGTAACGGCAACAACAAAAATTCATTAACAGATACAGTAGTATATAGTGTAGTATATATTTAGTTATTTTCGTCGAGGACAGAGTTTCTCGTATTTGAAGAAGACAGATGTTTTCCCAAAACTTCAACGAAGCAGTTAACGAGGGAGAAAAAAAGAAGAAAATATTTAGTTTTAAAATATCGAACAAAGTCAGCTGTGAAGTAATATAGTTTTCAACAGACTTAAAAAAATAAAAGTGTTGATAGTAAAATGTAAAAAAGGTTTGCTACAAAATCGTGTAATACATCTTTACAGTCTTTACCTCATCCAAAATAAGGATACGAAATTATGGATTCATCGACTGACACTACGTTATAGTTTATGCACTCAGTATTGGAGTTATTTAGTTAGAGTTATTTATTAATGCCATTACTTCAGAATAAAAAAGAACTCTACAATTTTTTTTTTCTCTATCGATAGAGTAATTGCAAAGTATAGGTGATTTTAGATAGTGGACTTACGGAAGTTATTAATTAAATGTTGATTTTAGTGAAAACTGTAACTTTGACGTGTTATAAATGAATTTTAGTATGTTTTAGTTTCTTTAATACATATTTTATTTATAGTTAATATTTTTTAATGTTGCATTAATCTTCAATGCATTTTGTTACCATCAAGAGATATTTAATTGTCAGTGCTTGTGTAAGTGCTTAGAGGCGTAGATCAGTTGATTTTCAGTATAAAAGACACGGGCTAGTATAGTTGAGTGAGTTGTGGGGTTTGGAGCTGTCTCATCTCGTCTAATGACCTGCAATGATAATAAATATTAGATTCAGATGTTATAGTTTAAAGAGTACTTTGAATTCAGTTTAACTTTTGTTGAGCAGATTTGTGCTTGTTAATAAAATAGTTTAAGTGCAATATATAATGTGATACTGCGAAACAGTTTCTTTGCATTGCGTTTGTTAATTTTGCTGACCTTTTAACTGCGTTTGAGTTTTACCAGAACTGTAAAATAGTCATTTTTGGAAAACCCAAATGGGATCACGGGCATAGTCGAAAAACGAGCCGTTGTTTATTTTCTTTATATTCTTCTGTAATTGGAAATGACGCAATTCTTTAGTAGTGGATCCTAGAGACCTATACAACCAAAAAAAAGCGAATTACGAATTGTATGTTTCAGACTTTGTAAGAAGCAACTTGAATCAGGAATAAAGCAGCAGACCCTATCAGTGTGACGTCACAGGCAACTCAACTCAGCATATCAACTGAAAAGGGGTGCCAAACAAAGCCATAGAGTGCAGAATTCTTAGAGATGCACTATAATGTCAAAATTGCTTTCAATGTGAAGCCAAATATCGCTCAAAATAAGACAAGCACGTGTAACAAGGCTGAATTTATTGGATAAGGCGAACTTTTCAAATCGAGCCGCGTTTGTGCCGAATTGTGATCCCTTTTAACTTATTCACGGTTGCAATTTAAGCTTCACTCCAAACCAGCACATTTCCTCGCTATCTTTCTCTGAACTCTGTTGTTTGATTGGAACCAATTTGCCTTTGATATGCGGAGTTGAGTTGTCTGTGACGTCACCACTGATAGGTTCAATTGGTGGCAGCCAGTGTTAGCCTAAATGATTCATCGAGTGTCAACAGACTGTTTATTACAAGTATACGACGTACAAAGATGGGTGATACATGAAAAGATACCTACACTTACCAAGTTTCTGGTACATACTACAAATGTTCAATATGTGCGCTCTTAGTCACCTAGCACACACACCAACGGGAATCCAGTTCTGTCCATGCTTTCAATAGCATGTCAATGTCCATCACAGCAGCAGTGATGCGTTCCAGCACGCGAGCCAGGAGGCGGACTTTTAAACTTGGTGAGTGTATGTATCTTTCCGTGCATCACCCGTCTTTGTAGGTCGTATACCTCTCAATACACGATGTTTTGAAACCTGATGAATCATTTAGTCGGACCCTGTACTTCATCCCTTATTATTAGTGGAATAATTTCTTTATTCACATTCGTACCGTATTTAGCATATTTCAAACACTCTGCCTTATAACTTCATTACTAAATTGATAATTTGCACGAACTTTGAAACGATTATCTTTAAATTGGTGCTGATAGATTTTTATTAACTTGCTTAGAACATGGATTATTTTTATTTATTTTCAATTATCAAAATTCTTTAAGGGGTTTGGACACTTGTATCTTGTCAATGTTATCTTTGCCATATTGATGATCCTTTATCTAAGAGACTGTTCCAAGGAATCAGCTGAAATTTTCAAAGATTATATATATCCCTATATATTTTTACATACTTTAACGCAGTGATTTCTTGAAATTGGCTGTAATTGTAATTGTATGGTTTTACTGCAAACTACTAAAAAAATTAAACGATTAAAATTTAAAAATTCATTAAAAAAGATCGAAACTTCAAATTGAAAAAAGATTGTGTTAAACTATGACCATTTGACAGAATTACAGGTGTTAAAATTTTAAAAAGTGTATGTACAACTTTGAAATGCAAATCTATATATATTTTTCTCCTTTAGGGGAAAAAAAGTACATTTTCAGAAAAATGTAAATAAAGTTTAATATGTTAGTATAAGTCGTACATTAATAAATTTAATGCATTCCACCATCATAGGAACATGTGGTAAAATGAACCTTTGTCCTCGTCTTAAAGGAAAGCCTCTTCAAGCTTTATTTCGCCACTTGCACGCGGCTGTAAAAAAAAAAAAATCAAAAGTAAAAAATCAAAAGTAAAAAGTAAAAAAAAAAAAAATCAAAAGTAAAAAGTAAAAAGTAAAAAGTAAAAAAAAAAAATGAAGTGTCCGAACTCACTTAATGAAACTATCAACAGTAAATTTAATATAAGTTCAAACATGAAAGAATCATCATTGTATTTACTGATTTAAAATGAATATCGGTATAGTTTATTTAGAACTATTTTCGATGAGAGATTGTTTACATTCTTATGATTAATAAGAGTAATTCTCATTAATTGAAATGTGTGCATTCGACGAAATAAGCAATTAACGCGAGACTCATTCAGAAATGAGAAATGTACTCTCCAGAGAGACATTTAGAAATTCTATTTATGTCTATGTTGATATAATTCTGATTCATTGTAGGTATATCTATTGCAATCCGAACGAAAGTTAAAAAAAAGGATTGATGCGAAATTGAATTTACATTTAGAATAGTTCAAACTAAAACACAAAAAGTTGAGAGTACATATGAGAAAGTGGTATTAAAAACTCTACTTATCACCCCCCCCCCCCCCCGCGAAAAAAAAAAACATGTTTTCTCTATCAATCTATTCTATTGCTAAACTTGTATCGAAGCGGCGTACAATCTGCAAAAAAAAAAAAAAAAATAGTTTTATCCTGTATTTCTGACATTTTAAAATCTTGCTTTACAACGAAAACCAATGCACGAAGTTTCAGGTTTTTAACGATTTCTTAAATTTTGATTATCTGGGTAAGGCGAGTTTTGAAACTCATGTCCCCATATAAATAATTTGTTTGTAAGTAAGATTAGTTTAAAGTTACTAAGTTATTCTTTAAAATACGTTTGTAGAAATTAGAGGTCTGAACGGGCCGACATTTCCAGGCCCGGGCCCGGCCCGACTCAGAGAAAAAGAAATTGGCCCGGCTCGTACAAAAAATATTGGCTCGGCCCGGCCCGGTAAAAAAGATGATAGTTCGGCCCGAACCGGGCCCGGCCCGTAGAAAAAAAATTATTGGCCCGGCCCGGTTAAAAAGTTAAAAGTTCGGCCCGAGCCCGGCCCGGTCCGAATAAAAAGTTAAAATCTCGGCCCGAGCCCGGCCCGGCCCGGCCCGGCCCGAGTGAATTTCTACAAAACATTGATTTTTATGTCGATTTGTTAAAAGTTTTTCTCGTACGAGGAGATCAAGAAAAAAATATTTATCTTAACTTTTCTTTTCATGTTTATAATCTTCATTTTTATAGAAGTGCCGCAGGGTGCGATATTTATTTTTTTAACGAATCTCTGTTTCTTGTATGTAAATGTTTCAGTTATCATTAATATTGTTAATCCATATTCCATGTATTGAAGTGTTAAATATCTGAAAAATGCTATACAGTAAAATCTAAGACTGAATTGCATAGAAAAGAAAAAAAAAATGCGTTATAGACAAGTTCCCTTCTTAGCAAGTGTAAATGTATTATATATTATTTTCTTACGCAGTATATTAATTTTGTTTGTTATTAATTTTTATAATTTTCTTACGTAGTATTAAGTAGTATATTAATTTTGCATGGATCAACACGTTTTTTAGTTTAAAACAAGATTCCGTCATAGACAGGTTCTTTTTCACACGTTTTACTATATTTTAATAAGTGTAGAAATCTACTACTCTTTAAAAAGAATGAATTTGAATGTTTAGAATAATGGCGATTTGAAAATGTATACATTTTTTGACAAAAAAATTGTGCCAAGCCTAATTTTAATGACCTTTGAAGGGACCAGACCATTCCGAGACAATGATTTTCATACGGGGTGGGTGAAAACTAGGAATGAAAATTTTGGGCCATGAAGATTAGGAATGAAACCAGTACCCGGGTGTGTTTAGAAAAAAATAAGTTAGGCCCGGCCTGGCCCGAACCTTCAGGAAAAAAGTAAGGCCCGAGCCCGGCCCGGCCCGTAAAGAATAATGACTAGGCCCGGCCCGACCCGAGACTTCAGAAAAAAGTAAGGCCCGGGCCCGGCCCGAGTACCGTGAATGAAAATAGGCCCGAGACCGGCCCGCGGGCCGGGACAGCCACGGGCTTCGGGCCACGGGCCGACCCGTGCAGATCTCTAGTAGAAATATCGTTTTATTTAGATTAATACGTTGTAATATTTATAATTATTGGATCAGATATTTTACTTTCATAAGTATGGCAGCGTATGCTTAATAATTATATCTATAAAACTTGGGGTTTTTAAAATATTTTATATTATATAGCAGCAGAAATTTTTTTTCCATTTAAAAAAATGTGTTAATGTATAAAAAAAGTATATTTCTTATGAAGAAACAATAAAACTATAATAGAAAGCCTAATTTGACACAGAAATCTGTTAGTAGCTTTAATGATACCTGGTTTAATTCTTTTTCGATGCTGAATATTACAGAAATTATAACATAAATTGTAATTTTTTTTTTCCATAAACTATGTTAATATAAAAAAAACGTTAGTTTTTATGTCTGTCTGTTTGTTTATTAGCGACGGTAGTGAAATCTACCTCACTTATAGATCTGCAGCTTTGATTTCTGATAAACAATGGCAGATCCAAATGTTAATGTCACTTTGTAGTCCCACTTTTGAAAAGTAGGATCCACAATTAAAAAAAAAATTGACACATTACTTCAACATAAAACGCTACTCTTGTATTTACTTAGAAAACACCGTTTAACATATATTTCTGTAGTACATGACATACATCTATTTACACTATCAACATATTTACAAATATATTAAATTGTGAAGAAATCCTGCTTGTTTAAACATTGTTTCGCGCGGGGGAAAATGCAACAAGCGTTCTTTTTACAACCTCTTCATCCTAGCTTCTAATGAAGAACTCGTGCGCAAAAACCATGAGGACACGCTTAATAATGAGAATGAGCAGAATGCCGGTTTGTGCTGCCACCTATAGTAGTAATCTTTAATTATATTCCCGTTACAACACTGATTTAGTTTAGTAAATTTTTACGGATATCAACTTGGTTACGGACGAAGCTTAATATAAAACATCTCAATATTTACTTTCCTTTACTTAACTCGCATAAGCTTCAAAAGCGTATTATTATCAATCTACTTTGGGGAGAATAGAACATTTCTTCACGATACCTATCTGAAAAACTGGTGTCAAATTTTAAAATCTGATTTTTCAATAAGCCTTTTTTGACATTTTTTGCATCCATTACCGAAAAATAAATTTCTTGCATTTAAAGAGAGTATATAATACAGTTTTCTTAATGCTGTAATTGTTTTTCTTCTTGCGAAATACATTAACAGCATCATTTATTTAATTATCTAATCAAAGATAATATGACACATTTCTTATATTAACAAAAAATTGCTAACAAACAAAGTAAAATATCTTTTTTCTTTCTTCATTTTATTATTTTTATCGAAAATATTTAAAACATTAAGGATAAATATATACAGAAAATAAAGAGTTATAATATTTTTCTTCAAATCTATAATTAAATATATCTTTCATTTTTGTTTATTTGAATCTACTTGTTATTAACCCACTGCATCAAATAAAAACCTTTTATGTAAAGATAAATATAACAGATACCTTTTAATAGTACTTTATCTATAAAAGAGTAACAATTTTCGTAGAAAGTATTAAGGATAATATCAAGGGGCTTTATAACAACTTTTTTTAAAGCAGTAATATTCTTATTAATTACGTTTAATTGCATAGTTACGATGAGATTATTCTGAAATGTAGTAAGTTTACAGGTACATATTATCTAGTTTTTTTTCAGCAGTTTAATTGCGTGAGTTTTTAATATAAAAATATTATTTCTAATCTTAATTGAGATCTTAAGAACGCTTTATTTTGTAATTACATAGTTTAAAAGATATGAAATATGTATAAACATAGCACGTGTTTGTTAAAAAGTATACTTACACTAAAAACAATAGATAGTTGTTCCTTAATCTGGCTGCTAAGTCTCTTAAGGTCTAACTCATTCGCAACAATATTCCTTTACCGAAATTTTAACCTTTTTGTCAACGTTTCACAAAATAGAAATCCTTGACGAAATCAGCAGCATAAATGCTTTCATTAAATAAGGGAAAAAATTCCATTAAAAATTCCTGGTAGTATTAATGAAGGATACTGAGAACTTTGCGACGGGCGTCACGTATATGTGACATGTAAAGTTACCCGGCACGTATCACACGCTCGTCACAAAGGGATTAAGAAAATGTTATTCAATCGCTTCCGATTTACCAATGATTCCGGAAAGCATTCTTTTATCTTCAGAAACCTCCGAAACCAACAGATTTCAGAGATTTATAGAAGAATTTCTGGCGCAAGTCACTCTTGTTGTTACACAGCTGAAAATGTTTACCTGAGAATTGACTGGAAACGTTTCCAAATATTACTGGCAAAACAAACTGTTGTTTTAGAAATATTTCCATAAATTTTGGAAATATATTGGTTACACTGTTATCAATAGATAAATGAACGCTTTTTTGGATTCTTGGGTAACTTAGAATAGATTTTGCTATACAGGGTGTCCCAAAAGTCCTTCACCTCATTTAACATGTCATTTGAAATTTTATGAAAATGAAACCAATACTTAAAAAAATATTAATAAAAGTTTTCTTCATTTATTTCATCCTAATAAATCCTATCATACGCCCTTAATTTAATGATATCGTGTGATAGGTCACGATTCTAGGTTACCATGGTGATGATGTCCTATTTAAGATAGAGCGCTATTATTTCCGCATTACTGAATTTAATCTGTATGTAATCGTAATAAATTTTGTATGCACGCATTTTTGCATAAGAGTCTAGCCGCTAATGCACCAAGATCTGAATATTTATAAAGCTAGTTATATGATAGTAGGAATGTACAGTTGTGGAAAAAAAAGGAAGCACCCCCTACTAACTCCGCAATTAATTATAATAGACAAAATTCACAGGAACCAAACGATTAGAAATGAAGTCTACTTTTAAATGACGTATACAAAATTTGCATAGGGGGCCATCTACAAATCAAGACCAGACCAAACTTTGTTTTTTATGACAAAAAACAATATTATTTTATAATGCCATCAAGATATTGGTAGAATGTTATGATTTTTCATCATTCTGTGTTACAATTGAACTAAAAATATATTTATAATAAATTTCTCATACTACAATATATATTAAAACACACATACACACATAAATAACGCCTGCATTCAACAGTTAAAGGTATACCTTTAAAAATATATTTGTTTATTCATTATTGTATTGTTGTCATCCATGTATTGTTTAAAGAACAGCGCTCCCAACGTAGGCAGATGCCTTAATATAAGTTATTTTTTCTATCCTTAATTGTGACTTTCAGATTCAGAAGTGATTTTATGTACGATATCTAACCTATTATAACTAATAAAATATCCTGCTATATATAAAAAATGAAAACGCTTTGGAAATGGACCAATGAAAATCTGCGTAGATACCGCGAAACGTATCTGATTGGTCAGAGCTTTCTGAAGCTATAAGGGGTTTACCAAAAAGGGGGTGGCACAGCTCTGTCACCTAACGTCGCCAAGTTTGTCGCCAACTTGGCGCTATTTCCAGTATTTAGCCAAATTTCCATAGACCCCCATTGAAATCCAATAAGGTTTACTTGCTTGCAGAAAATCAACAAATTGAGTTATTTCAATGCAACAAAAACTAATATTAGCTTATTAATAGAGCTTAAATGAACTATTTACATTATTTTTAAGCACAAACACTAACTATTTACAGTATTCGTAACACTATATATATAATTTTATGTTTAATAATTATCATAATTATGAAACTCTGTAAGCTCTAATGATTATGTGCTTGGAGATAAGGAAATAAAATTGCCAGAAGTTGGGGAGGAGCGCGTTTTTACCAAGTGGAATCTAAAAATTGATTGCATAGAAAATAGGGGATCGCGAAGCGATTGAGAATGGAAACGGGAAACAATTACCTCTGAGGTTGGCTAGAAAATAGGGATTGCTTGGCAATACCGAATGGAATCGCGAACCGATTACGCGGGTGGTTGGTGAGCGTAGCGAGCAGAGGAGCGCAGCCCCCTTAGTTATATAAATATAACATTTTATAAAATTTTATAAAGCATATATTTTAATTTGGAATGTATTAGATTTGAGCTATTAACAACAAGTAATCATTTACAATGAAATTTTTCCATAGGTTAAACAGGCTATACGAGATGAAAGGATCTATAAGTGTAGAGTGTACCTACCTTAATTGTGAAAAACTGGTTTTACAGTTAAAAATAAAACAGAATTTTTATCATAAATAGTGTTTTTTCCCAACTGACGGATCTTATCCACGAAATTTACAGATATCTTTCCAGTATATCATATTAATCTTATGTCCTTTCTATCTTTTAGGGCTTTCATACTTAAGGGGGCTTAACACTCTTAAAATGCAGAAAAGTGAAAAGCATTGACCAAATTTGTCATTTTTTATCTAAAAAAACATAGAATGCAATTTAAATCCAGTAATAGACGCACATTTCTTCTTCCATTTCATTTTTTTTCAGATCATAGTAGGAGAAATTAGTTGTATACGGATTTTTAAACTTTTAGAAATTTGTCGAGCAGGAAATCGGGTTCAAAGATGCTCTTGGTATCTAAAAATTGGTATCTAATTATACTTAAGAGATCACTGCTTAAAGTTAAAAAACAACAACATTTATTTATAGCATTTTTGTGTTCCAAAAGCATAACTGCATCATGCTTATATCAAGGTTTCAAAATTTTAACTATATAACACCAACAAAAAATGCATTACTTCAACAAAAAAGATGAAAGTTTATGTTCTATTTATAGAAACTATCATACTCTATATATCCTGAAAATTTCATGAACAAATCTTGAAAACTGTTTCATTACCTTACGCAATGCTCCAAAACCGTATTTTGAGAAAAGGGACTTTAATCTTCTGCCATTGAGAACAATGCTTGTGTAAATATAGGAGTTTTTCACGGTTTGTTTTACAATCTTCAGAAATAAAAATATCAACAAATGAAGGTTTTGAATGCTTAAGAGCCTCAAAATCCCTTAATTATTGAATTAAAAAAATAAAATTAAACTAATTTCAAATGCACTTTTTTCATTTTTTGTGACTGTAAAAGCAGCTTTTACAATTTTTGACTCATATATGATCTTTTTTAAAACCAAAATTTAATTTTGGTTTTAATTTTGGTTTTACCCTCTAGACGTGAAATAATTTTGGCTTTTATTTTTAACGTTTTATAAAATACTAGCTATGCAAAGCATCGATATGAATTTAAATATTTTAACAAGTTACATACCTACCCGTAATCGTATGCGCAGGAAAAAGATATCGAAGTTAATTTAACAACTTTATAACACGATCTTTTAAATTAAAAATTACATGATGGAAAAAAACAGCTCAAACGCTTAGAGAGTTTTAAAACATTATTTAGCTATAGTTTAAAAATGTCATTGAAAGCTAAGTAATAATTTAAATTTTATAAACGATATAATTTTAATATACAGGGTTATTCTAAATGATGGATTCATTTAAAAAAAAAAAAAAGTATTTATTAAAGTACAAATCCAAAACGTACAATCTTTATACGAATGAAAAGAGGAAGTTTTAAAGTGTTCTTTAAGGCATTATAAATGTTCAATGTGCCCACCGTTAATACCGAATTTGGCGCGAAATGACCGCTGCATTGCAATTTGCGACTCACTTCTTGCGAACTCAAGAACGCAGAAAACCTTATGCTCCACAGTAGCCGTCTCACTCACAACTGACAGTCAAGCAAAATCGCGGCTTATTGCCTCTACCGGCCGCTTCTGAACCATCACCGCTTTGAAAGCCGTGCACGCAGCAACAGAAGATACACTTTCTCGTGTGTGGGACGAGTTTGGCTATCGCGTAGATGTTTGCCGTGCAGCAATGGTGGGCGCATTAAACAGTTATAATATCTTTAAAAAAAACTTTGAAACTTCCTCTTTTCATTGGTATAAAGATTGTTCATTTTGGATTTGTACTTTATATATATAAACTCGGTTTATGGCGTCAGATGCCGCCATCCGAAGAATCTACAAGAGTCTTTTTCCATTTCTTCCGGTCAAGAGTCTATTCCTCTTCCACACCTCTATCCCTCATTGCCTTTGAAATATCATCCATCCAGTTCTTTCGTGGTCTTCCCCCTTTTCTTTTTTTGTTTGTTTCATAATTGAATGTTATTTCGGGTAGTCTTTCCTCATTCATTCTTTTGACATGACCATACCAGATTAATTGCTTTTTTTTTAATATCATCTAATATGGTTCCCTTTATTTTCATCATTTCCTTGATTCTGTCATTTCTTATTTTTTCTATTATGGATATTCTGCATGATCTTCTTAGGGCGTCCATTTTTATTGCCGCTAATTTCTTTCTTTCCGTCTCCATAATTCTCCATCTTCTGCTCCATATAACAATATGCTCTTTACAATAGAGTTGTATATATTATACTTTTCCTAGCGATCTCCTTACTCCACCAAATGGATTTGTACTTTAACCCCTTAACAGTGTGGTCCGAACTGCATTCGGACAAGAACACTTTGCTTGCTTCGTTATTAAAAGCATTTTGATACCACTAATTTGTAGCAGTAAATTTATCTTTATTGATTGTCAGATATTTTTCGATTAAGTAAGGTAAATATTTTAGTATGGAAAAAGTGGTGTCCAGCCCCATTTTTAATTTTTTTGTAAGAAAACAAATGTCAATGTTAAGGGGTTAATAAATACAATGTTTTGAAAATAGGTCCATCACTTAGAATAACTCTGTACATACAAAGTTTTAATAGCGGTATGATACCTTTCTGTTTATTAACACATATTACTTGTGACGAAAGTTTTCAAATAAATTGATTAAACAGCAGAATGGGATTTATATTTTGCATTTGGAATTTTAACACTTTTGTAAACATCAACACTAAATATGTGTCCAAAAGAAAAAAGAAACAAGAAAGATTGTATGGAATTTGTTGACGTGTAATAAATATTAACCTAGTTCATTTAGACCTATTTTCGAAGCGTGATTGATTACACTTTTATGATTGATGACTGAAAACCCATTTAATTGAAATGTGAGCATTCGATGAAGTCGCTTGGCAATTAACGGGATACTCATATGGAAATGAGAAAGGAACTCTCGGAGGGAACATTTAGAATTTCTATTTACGTCAGTGATGATTTAATTTCGATATTTATTATAGATACTTCTATTACACATGCGAAAAATGATTTGCAAATATGACTCGAAACTGTCTTTGACATTTAGAGTTATTAGTTCATCCTAAACACAAAATTAGAAATCGTAATAAAAAAAGTACTCGAAAATCAAATTATCATAAATATATATATTTATGATCATTTGTTACTATAGTAACCCTATTTAAAAAAATAAATTTATTGAAATTTTCACTTTTTTAGTAATTAATATTTATTATACTTCTAATTAAAAAGAGAAAAAAATTGAAATTATAATTATTTGCATTTATAAATTTCAAACATGATTCTAACGTAAAAACTTACTGATTTGATTATATGAGTATCACACCACTTAGAAAATGATACCCTGTTTAAAGATATCAACACATTTAAGAAAGCAATATATAACTTTAGAAAAAGTATAACTTAAAATTGAGCACTCATATATAATTTTTTGTACATAATTGTCAGATATTTTTTAAATAAGCATAAAAATTAGTAAAATTGCAACATGTTAAAATATCTATTACCTATTGTTTTAAATTAATGCATAAAATGATCCATAGTTAACTGCAGGCAGTGCTGCTATTATTGTTATTTTTCTAGGAGAATAGTTGAATAAATTTCTGCAAAACAACAGTTGAATTTTAAAATTTGACTTCTCAGTACAGCAATTTTTGATTTAGGATGAATTTTACGCGATTAACAGGAAAAAAGACCAGTCTAATGAGTATAAATAAAAAGGTGTAACTGTTTTCCTTTGAAGTACTTTAATAAAATCACATGGATTATATAAATAACTAATATATCCGTCCGGTGTCGCTAAAGTCTACCGATAAAATTAAAATCCCGGTCAGACTGAAAGTTTTTTATTTCTATTATTTTTATTCCTTTCCTTATACAGAGTGCAAGGTGTTTGTAATACGCATTGATTTTGAATTGTGTGTATAAAATGTATACTCTGAAAAAGGATAAAGACAATAAAAGTATAAATTTGTAGAAAAAATAACGTATACTTTTCACTATCACAAATTTACTATATTAATGTACTATATATTATCTTAAATAAGCATGTTATAATGATATAGTTGCTAAAGTTTTGTAGAACTCATATTTTTTATTAAATTTTTTTTATTTAATCTTTTATGCGACTTTTAGCGGTTTTTTTTTAATGTTTCGAGTCGATTTTTCTACAGTAATAAAAATAATCCGGTTTCAATATTTTAGCTAAATGCAGTAAATTTTGTCTTCTTTCGAATAACATTTATTTCGTAAAAATCAGCCTGTAATCAATTTATAACCTGGGGAAAGGACATTAAGGGGTCTCAGGAATCTTAAATTCGGAAAAATATGAAAAAAAGACCATTTTCAACATTATATATCTTAAAATTCATACGATTTTAAAACACAATTTTAATTGGGATGAAAGATATAAGTATCTTCTTTCATCTCAAGACTTTAAAAAAATGCAAGATGCGGAATTAGCATTTACATGGGCTCCAAACTGTCAGACATTTCACGAGCAGAAAATTGGTATAACAGTTTACACGCAGGTTTACAAAATAAGTATTGCAACTTAAATAAAAATTTTGGTACCTACTTTTAATTCAGATTGCCCTAATTACCCTGAACCTAAATAAATTTGTATTTAAAGCATTTTTATATTTTTAATACAAATTTGTATTTAGCTAATACAAAATTTTGAAAATTTCAGCAATATAATCACCTAGAAAAATATTTAGTTTTTGAGATATCCTGCGCATTATGCCGAAAAAGGCCATTTTGAGAAAATGATTTCAAAATTTCGGAAAAACTGTTTCAGCTATTGAGCAGGTATAATTCTAAATGCGATAACTTCTATTCTAATGGGAATTTCAAGGAAACAAAAAGTCCAGATTAGATAAGAATTTCACATCTAAAATATAAAATTTTGCAGATTTTGAAGCTTTAAGAGTCCTAAGACCCTTTAAAAAAGCATTTTTGGCGAAATAGCAAAAGAATCGAACATCTGATGGACTTCCTTTCCATGTGGAAATGAAAGATAATGACAATTTTCTTAAATCGGCTAAAATTAAGAAAAATAATCAAGATATCAATTTGAAAATTTCATAGCATATGCACAAAATATTTTTACATTAGACATTCAACATACAACAACAAAAAGATTTAGAACATTCACATTATAAATTGATCTGTAATTTTTCTTAATTTATAAAAAAGCACTAACAGCGACGAAACAGAAATTCGGAGAAGGAACTACACAGAGAAATGTATTCATTAAAAACTGAAGTATAAAGTGATCCGTTTCGACAGATAAACCGACCCCTTGTCTAATTTGGAATATGAAAGGAAATTAATTATTAAACGTTGTCAAATGCAAAAAACATCATTTAAAACGGTTTTATCATTTTAATCGAAAATTTTCAGTATGCTCTGTGAAAGAGAACCTTCATATGCGTTAAGAGTTTGTCTATAAGGCTTTCTCCTCCTTTATTTAAATTATGAAAATACGATTTCCTAAATATAGACTTCTGCTAACAGCATTTTCGAGCATTTACCCCTTAATCGTAGCGGCCGATACACAGTTCGATTCGGTTTTTTTTTTCACAAACAGTCTAATCGTGAAGGTACCGCACTGTTAAAAATATTTACGGGCAGAGGCTGGCATCAGAGATTCCAGTCATACCCCGTAAAAAAACAATCCGTGCCCATCATTTTGTGTCAACGTGTACACACTAGCGGAGTAAAATGTATGGGGTCGTACCGTATTTGATGGTTTTTGATTTTACCCTTGACGTAACATATGGGCTAGAACTGCAAGAATATGTGGATTCCCCTTAATTTTCTAAGTATCTAAAATATCCCTGTAAAATTACGGGAAGAGGCCGGCAGCAGAGATTCCAGTCGTATCCCGTAAAAAAGTTCCATGCCCCTCATTTTGTGCATCCCGTAATTTTACGGGGTAAAGATATAATGAACTTCAAAACACAATAACACTTTACTTACTGTTCCGTAGCATGTGGCACATTAGGTAATCATCACAGAATCGCTTTTTTGGCGGGTTAAAAAATATGTTACGGTCGCGGTTAATTGACATTATTTTTCGAAACACGACTAAAACGAAGGGTTACACCCTAGCGGGGGAAAATGTATGCGGTCCTACCGAATTTTTTTTGTGGATCAGACTGTTTTTCATCAAATAAGGCTGTTGTCTGTGAAAATTGAACAGCAAAGGCTGATAAATTTACATTTTTTTCTGACAGGGCGGGCCGGTAGATTACTTGGGTTCTATGGGTCCGATTTCAACAGCAACTGATTCGTTCAGCTTAGCTTACGAATCCCTTACACTTTTTAGAGCCACCTTTCACAACTAGGGGGATTCTTATCTCGTGTGTTACGGTTCGGAATTCGAGGGATTTTGTTTACTTTTAACTCAGCTTGCGTTTATCTTCAGATTTTGCGGCGCGTGCTCTGCACGCCTAGTCTACAGTGCCGTAGGCAGCAGACCGGTGCCGGAGGTTCATTCGGAAAGACGTTTGTTTGAAATACACTGCATAGCACGACTAGTGTACGCGGCCGAAGTCAGCGGGTCCCAATTTCAGAAGTTCGTTTTGAGCGATGCGGTTCTTTTTTTGAAAATCTTCCTATGAATCGAGGATTTAATCATTCTCGGTTCGTTTGGATAAATTGACGTGCACGGGCAGTACCTGCTGAACCAGCTAGTAGAATATAAAATGAATTATTTCATGGCAAATGATTATAGTGTTATACTTATTAACTGCATTTACTTGATGTTGCATATATTTATGAAAACCATTTATGAAATATTTGCATTTTTAATTTTGCAATTAACATTTTCCTATGATTTGAAACTATTTTATATTTTATTTATTTCTAATGCGAAAAAATAGTATCTACATTATTTATATGATATTTACTGTATATATATATTTCTTTTTTATGATAAAAGTACTTTTAAAATCACACTTGAAAATAAATAAACTTATACGCAAAAATAACTTTATTTTTCTGCGTTAGGAGATCCAACCCTGACTCCCGGGGGGCAGAATAAAGAGAAGACCATTTTTTTTATATTAGTAAACTTTTTTAGATTTTCCTTTTATTTTTAAAGTATAAAATTTTCATCCAAATAAATTTTTGGAATTTTATTAAAAACTATACTTTTGTATGAGTTAATGGCCTACGTAATGAAGTTTTAACTTCGTTATGGAATATCAGCTAGAGACAAATGCGAATCTATTTACATTACGTACAAGCGACTGTATGTTTCAAAATCGTCTGCACGTGATAGAGATCGATTTAAAAAAAAATTCATGTTCGAAAATTATTAAAAAAAAAAAAAAAAAAAAAAAAAAAAAAAAAAAAAAAAAAAAAAAAAAAACGGATCAAATAAGTAAATAGAAAATTGCAATATAATTTTCAAACAAATTGCATTTATGAATGCATTTTTTTCTCTTCTTTTTCACGGTGTAAAATTGCAAAATGTGTGATGTTTAGAAGTTTAAATTTTACAGTAAAAACGAAATTCAATCGTCAGCTGTAGATAATATAAAAAAGACGTAAGTGTTAAGGAATGTACGGAACGCATGTTTGTCCTTTACAATATAGATAAATAACTTTTTAAATGTATCGTTTCGAAAGTAGCATCGCCTTTAAATTCTACTGCAATACATAATGGAAATATCAATAGTAAATTTTATGTAAGTTGAAACATGGAAAAATACCAATACCAATTCTGCTGATTTATAAGAAATATTAGTACGGTTTATTTATAATTATTTTCGATGCGTGATTGATTACACCTTTGTAACTAATTACTCCAATTCTCATTAATCAAAATGCGAATATTCACCGAAGTCGCTCGGCAATTTACAGGAAGCTTATACAAAGGAAAACTCCCCAGGGAGACATTTAGAAATTCAATTCTGCTAACATCGATCCCATTCCGAAAGATAATTGTTAATCACACACATATAGGAAAGGTATGAATAAATATGGTTAGAACTTTTCATTTACAATTATAAACTTTTTATCAACAAGTAAAAATTAAATTAAAAAAATCCAAAAACCCGACTGCGTAAAAAGCGAACTAATTAATTATTTCTCATAAATGTAACTATTTATTCTCATCAATTAAACTGTTTTTTATATTACTTACTATTTTTTATTTACTTGTATGGATGACTTTTAACTTGTGTTTAATTGTTAGTTCCTTTCTATAAACACTGTTTTGATGAGGCCTATAGAGGTCTATGAATGTTAGAGTTGCAGTAAAGCTAGCCATCCTACCTACACAACTTCTAGGTTGTGTAATATTTAAACGGAGCTTCTGACTGTTGAATAGTCAATGAAATTCATTTTGAGAGACCTATCCAATGATATGCCGCTCAGTAGGGTGCGTCAAATATTTTTTGTCTCTACCGCCATTTTGTATTTTACGGCCGCCATTTTGAATTTATAAAAACAAAACGTTGCCTATAACCATCGGATGATTAAGACAAATCGATAGAAATCTCATTCATTAAAATCCATCCAGCCGTTGGGATGTTTCGAGGGTATAAAGAAATCCACATACCCAGATACGCGTGAAACACATAACCCTTCTTGGCAGTCGGGTAATTAGTAAAGTTCCTCCTGATTATCTTTGTTTACAAAATTATCAGGGATAATTATAGGATACAACAAGAAATTCATGCATATTTTTTTCTAAAATTTACATCTTAATATTGGTAATTATATTTAAAATCTGAGCTGGAAACTGCTATCAAATAAAATCCTAAAAAACATAGCCGTCTTCAATAAATTACACTTTTTTAAGGAGTATATTTTTGTTTGTCCAGCTTTATTCATTTTTTTAAAGAAATTATTAATTAAGGAACAAACAGTAGTTTTTGATAAAACCTTTAAATGCTAATTAGGATTAAAAAATAATCATTTTTCGCTTTTGTATTTTGTTTCATAAATTTATCACAAACACTTAATCATTATATCTCGTTAGTTTAAAGTACAGCATTTAAAATGAAAACACTGTTTCATTAAATATTTTCTGTTTAAAATGTAAGATGTTTAAAATATTTTAAGCTAATATAAATATCTCTTTATTTATAAATTACACATGTTTTAATCTTAACTATTCATATTAATGATTTATCGACAAAAGTATTCACTATTTTTAAGAAATAATGAAAGACGAACATAAAGCTTGCTGAATAAATTTCATTTGTCATGATGTTTAAAATATAAAAATACATATTTTTTAGTAAACAGTTCTCTGCATTTTTGTTTTTCCTTATTACTTTTCTTATATAGTGTGCCTGATGCTTATAATACTTATTAAATATTTTTTATACAGTTTGTGTCTTAAATTTTACATTTAAAAAGGCATTACGTTTAAAAGAAACAAAAAGATTAATATTTTAACGTTTAATATGAAATTTTCTAAAAGTAAATAATTATTACTTACTTCTTTAGAATTATTTTGGAATATCGCATTGATTTCAATAAAATTTGATCAAATAAGTGTTTTTCGAGTTTCACATCTTTTCTATTAATATTAAAAATATATAAATAAATAGATTATGAAAAAAGATTAACGATTCGTAGTTATGCAAAAAATGTAATCAATACCTGGAAGTATGAATTACAACAGCTTTCACATCTACAATATACCGGAAAACGTAAATACATATTAAAATTCTTTATGTTTACTTTAAACAAGTATAGAGTTATCCATAAATACATCAGCAAAGTTTTTGCTTTAGTAATGTTTTGCTAATATCCTTATATAAATAAATTTTATATCAAAATAAAATAAAAAGAGATGCACGAATTAAACATATATATAGCAATAGGTGAGATAAAGATTTTTTTTATGTTTCGTAATTTTATCTTCTTGTTGTTTAGCTTCCGTCAAAAATGGATGAGTAAAGAAAACATAAACTAGGGTATTATTTCGAAGGTTTATTTTAAAAATTTCTCTCGGAAGACGAAAATTCGTTATTTTTTGTAGTGCAGGATAAAATTCTGAAATTTGACTGAAATTAAAGAAATTGGTCCAGTCACTATTAACTTACTAAATATCAGCCCTTTATTGAAATCCATTATAATTTGAGAGAAAACTTTTGAGAAATACATGACCCCTGGCCGCCAAGTTAAAGGCTACTGTAGGTGTAGAAGGTACTTGCATAATAAATGCGTGATAATACTTGAGTTTAATAAAAAAGAAAAAAAAAAGGAAAAAATTAGAATAACCAATAGTTTCACAAATGTGGCTATCGAAGACATACTGTTCTATAACTTCTCATTTCCAGAATAAACATTCATTATATTTCACATAAAAATTAAGTTTGACAAACTTTAAAACTTCCAAACAGAAAACAAGTATTTTTTTTTTCAATTCGGTTTTATGTATGTAATGTATTCTACAAATTTTATTATTATTTTAATGTAAATTTTGTAAATGTAAAGACATTGATTGAAATATAATAAACTCTAGAAAGACCAGAAATATTACTCAAGTCGAACAAAGATACTTTAAACAATAATTTTTAGCTTAGTTTATAAACGTGTTTGTGTAGGGCATATATTTGATTTATTTTTATGAAGCTATATCTGGTTAGAATCTAATTATATTTATTTGGTACCTGTCAGATTGACCGCTATGGTCATTCAAGACCAAAACTTGCTCGTATGTTGATATCAGTATAAGCACGTGCTTACCAGTGTCAGTTTATATAATAACTGATTGTGATTTTTGGAAGCGACAACAACTTCGTAAATTTTTGAATGAAGGATGAGTATATGTATATATCTGGGCTGCCACTAGCGATAATTTTTAAATTCTATCTCGCCCCACTTTATCAAAACAAATATAAATTTACATGCACTTTGACAAGATGTGCAAGAAGAATGTGCTAAAAAATTTATCTTCTTTAAATTGTGGAGCGAATTGAATATAAAAATAATTTCCAGTGGAAGCCCTGATATGTATTACCAAAAGAGAAGAACGTTTCATTTTTAGATGTAAGTAAGTACATCTATACAAGTAGTAAGTAAGTTAAGATGTAAGTGTTGACAAGTAAGGAGGAATTGAAAAATGTTATTCACTTCGTAGTCAACAGTAAGCTAATAAGAATGTTGAATTCAGACATTTTCCCCCGGGAGGGATTTCTGTGGCTCCGTGGGGGGGGGGGGGGGTGGCATTATAAAGTTCCGGGGAGGGAATTGCACTTTTTGACCATTAAAAACATAAAATATCAAATCTTCCAGGGGGGGGGGGTGAATGCTCCGAGGGGGAATGTCCCTCCCGGGCCACCCCCTGACTTCAACACTGATGTAAAAAAAATGACAAATTGTTCTTAATATAGAAAAATATGGTAGATCGGGACTTGATGGCTCATTGTGTTCAATATGTATATATATTTTAATTTTATTCAAACTTTTATTTTTTTTTATTTGTAGAATCAACGCATCATAAAGCATAACTACGTATGAGGAAATTTTGAAAAATATTAAATTAATAGTTTCTATATGAAGCTCAGCAGACCATCAAGTCACTGGCCTAACTTGCCTCATAGCGCCGGGTACTTTTAAATCGATTGATTTTTCCTTGTAAATTGTTTTGATTTTACTCTCTAAACTGCTTTGAACCTTTCCCCTGTTTTTTTTTCTAACATAATTACGAAACATCTTGGGAGCTAGAGATGAGGCAGAAGCTCTAGCAGGCCCTAGAAAAAATTTTCATTTCGACTCGCATGAACGCAAGTTGTTTTTCAGAAATCCTAAATAACGTTACTTACAGTTTTTATTAATTATAGAGAACAGAATAAACTAACGATAAATTTATAATAAAGTTTCTGGAAATAAACTTTCATGAACTTCCTAGCTTTCGAGAAATAACTAGTCTTCGGTTGGTTGTATTTATGTTGGCCAATTATCTGCACGTGGGATATGGGCCCTAAGGGGGGGGGTGCCTTCCGTGGAGGTCTTTCTAAGGGAACCTAACCCGTATTAACGCTTGGAGAACCAAGGTTCGAAGAAAACCACGAAAACTCCGAACGATTAGGCCGACGGGCGCGATTGGGATCGAACCCAGCACGTCCCGTCTACCAGCTTCGAGAGCAGAACCTCTCAGCCACTGGTGGGGCAACTAGTCTTCGAGTCGCTTTTACATTACAACGTTTTTTCGTCAGCTATTTAATCAACAAAAGAAAACAAAATATTTTTAGAATTTAGATATGTTATAAATTTGAGATTATATAAAAATAAGATTTTTATGGATTATTATTATTATTATTATTATTATTATTATTATTATTATTATTTTCCGTTAATTCGGCGGATAAGGCATATTATCCTCAAATTTTATGCGCGTTAGATTTCATGTTTGCATAACATGGGGAATATATTGAAAAAATTTTGAAAAAATTTGAAAAAAATGTTGAAAAGGCAATTAAATTAGGTGGAAAATATTTCCTATGGAAATTTAATATTCAGTAAATATTTCTAGTTAAGACTTAATGTAGTATTAAATTTATAGTCTTATTCTTTCAGATGTACATAAAAAAATACAGTGTTGATATTTTAGCATATCATAGCACAAAATGATGAACAAGCTGTTGCTTAATGATGGAGTGTATGGTTAGAAAACATCCTAGATGTGAAAAAAAAAATTAAAAAGTAAATCATCTCATCAAAATATAGTTAACCTGCATAAAAGTCTAATGAATATAATGCTGGTTGGTCCGTAAATGCCAAACAAACCTGAGGAGTCGGTTTATTGTTAGAAAGCCAGTCTAGCGTCGACTAACTCGAGAAGTCCCCAATCACGGACAATTATTAGTTCGTCTCGATTGAACTTGTATTAGCTATATACAAAGGTGATTGTTCTGTTAGCATCGTAACCCAAATATGACTAAAATGTGAAAACACTCTGGCTGTAATTTAATTCTTACTATCCACATCATGGTCGTGTGGTGTAGAAAATGTTTTATTCGCATAAGTGTGAAGTCGATATGTTTGCCTTTGAATGAGTTACAATAGACTCAGATATCGGCCACGATGACTTCACAGTGAAGTCACGAAGTGATTGTTCCAAGTTTTACACTATCATGAAATAAAGAATATACTTTTTGGTCACCGCTGTGATTGATAAATTTTGACGATTATGACGCTATAGTAACCTCACATAGACATTCTCTGCCATTAGAAGTAAGTGAACGACTGGCTCACAAAAGTACATGTTCTGTGGTAGGATTTCTTGAAAAGATATAGCTCTGATTTTTTTTTTCAATTTGTTTCTGCATCTAAAGTTTCGATTCGTAATCTTTTATTTCAAAATACTATACTAACAATAAACGTACTGCTAATTATATTGTTTCTAACACTATTAGCATCTTTACTATTCATCGTGTCATTTATTTATAACTTTTTACCTGTGTAATTCATTGCATCAAATGTTATTTAAATTGGACATTGAAATGTAAACAATTTTTAGGTAGCTTTCATAACAAAAAGCTACCTATTGCAGCCGTTCGGAGGAAAGCGATTTCAAAAAATTTTGGTATATTTTCATCGATCATGACGCCCAGACCCCGAAACCACCCTCCGTTCAAAATTGATGGCACCTTTTTTTTTTTTTTTTTTTTTTTTTTTACATACTTACAGCTTTAATTCATAATATTACGGTTTTTGATGGTGGTAGGTTATGTATAATTAATGGTTATATATTAGCATTCAAATTATTATGATGCATTTGCGCAAGTAATTATGAATGTACGCTTTTTATGATGTTTCTAAATATATCTTTTCATTTTGAATGTCAACAATTCAGTTTGAAGTATTTTTTCCTTTTGGTATCTTATATATATTTATATATATTCCTAGGTCTCTAAATGATTTAGCAATCTTTTAAATATTATACGCTTAGATCATTGCTGCAATAGCGCACTATCTATGTGTATTATCAATATGATTTCTACCATGTAGTTATCTGATACCTATTTTAGGAAATTCCATTATTTTTTTCATTCCTATCATTGCAAAGATTTATTTAATGTTATTTAATTTTCTAGTTATCATTTTATATGTATTTTCTTGTTGTTAGTGTATGATATTGTCCTATATATTCTCTATTTAATTTTGCTATAGCTTTACATAATTTATTCTGTAGAGATAATCATTTTATATATATACATCAATATAGTAGCAATAAATATTTCTATTAATAGAATATGATTATATGATAATATGATAATATGATAATATGTTAATATGATTTAGCAGTTTAAATTCATATTACTTTGATCTGAGAAGTTAATTGGAAAAGCGTTTTGGTTGTCTTTGCAAGGTTAGTTGATCTAGGTTTTGGTTGTTAGATGCGGTTATTTTTGACTTATTTGTTATCAAAAAGTCCAGTGGTTTCTTGCTTTTTTAGTCTACGTATTTAGGGTTATCATTATTTGGTTATGGAATTTTTGAGGTCGTTTTTGAGTTCTGCTTCTATAATTGTAAATATTGTATATATTTTTTTCATACTCAAGATTTATTATTTAATCAAGACTAATTTAATTAAATTTATTATATTATTAAATTTTCATTTTTTTTTTTTTTTTTTTTTTTTTTTTTTTTTTTGCAATTATTGCATTTTCCAAACATAATTTTTACATGGCAGTTCTTAGTAAACATCTCGATACTGGCAAGATACACTTAGCATCTATGCAGTGTAGTGCCCGGTACAGGAACAATAATTGGTTTGTTCCTGGATCGTCATCCAGCGACCATTTATACTCCCCCCCTCGTCCATTATTTTTTCGTAAGTGTTATGATGCTCGGTGCAAGACATGTCCATACGCTTCTCAGACACAAATTGTCTCAGATCCTAATTATTCAAGTTTTTGTAAAGCATTTAATGTTATATATTGTATAAAGTGCAACTTATGTAACATGAAATATATTGGTGAAACATCAGGTCCAATTCATAAACGTATCAATCATCATCGTTCAGACTCTAATAATAACAAAGCAAAAAATATACAATCTACAGCTGAAATTCAACATTTTCATAAACATCGATTTAAAAATACGACAATTGAAATCCTTCAAATTCTAAAAAATAAATCAGAACGTCTTTATATGGAATCATCATACATGAAATATTACAACACAGTTTATCCTTATGGACTTAACAGTGAAGTATTTAACAGACCTGTCAAAGTCTTCACATCTATAAATAACAATATTGATTATTCTCCAATTTATCCTACTCTTAATCATAATTTAAATTGTAAAACAACACGAAACAAACGTGGAAAGGGTTCATCATCAGTTGTAGTTTCCAAAAGATCTATCACTAAACAAATAAATGATCTTCAAAGTACATATTTAGAGAATTATAACTGGTTGTTAATTCGAAAAACATCTTTGCTATTAAAAAGAAACAGATTGTACAACATTTAAATGTATTTCTAAGTAAATCTTTCTCTAAACATTTCTCTGATATATATTTTGACCTCATTATGACTAGGGTTAATCTTTTAAATATTAATTTACAAAAAAACATAAAATTCAAAATATGAATACTCAAATGATAATTACTTTTTCAAATCACATATTTAATAAAATTAATATCAATTCTATAATTAATGATAAAAATTGTTATTTTCCCATTAATAATCTTCATATATCAAAAACCTTTAAATATCCGAATACAATTGGAAGAAAGATTTTTAACTACAATACATTTTCAAAAAATACATCTGCTGCAAGTAATTTTCCGTGTAAATGACCTCACTCTAAAAAAATACATAAACAATGATCATGGACATATAATCACTGGAAATCTTGATATTGTTAATGATTTTAAATTGAAACAACTAATGGGTTGTGGTACTAAATATAGACTTCCATCTAAATTTAATGTTAAATCTATTATCAAACAGTTTACATATGATATTGATATATTTATTTATAAAATTTCAATCTCTTATAATAAGCCTATTGAATATTTTAATCAATGGAAAATATTAGTAATTGAAAAATTAACTATGGCTTTAAAAAATAATATTGCTGATTTGGTTTCTATTAATACAAAGCAATTTTTCCAACAAATTATTAAATTACAAAAAATAACTACGTTATTACATATTTAGACAAATCTCCTAATAATTATGCTGTTATATGTAAATCTTATTATCACAAACTTCTTACAACTTGTATTTCTTCTAATAAGTCATTTCAAAAAACTAATGAAAATGTAATTGTAAATAATCGTAAAATTCGAAGTTATTATAAACTATTAAATATTTTATCTACTAACTTTAATTATCCTTATTTAGTTCTTATTCCCAAATTTCATAAAACTCCAATTAAATTTAGGGCTGTAACTATTGGTTGCAATACATATAATAATAAAGCCAATAAACTTCTCTTAAAAATTCTTAATCAATTATATGTAGTTACTACAAACAATGATAATACACATTGTATAAAAAATAGCTATCAACTTGTCAATATTTTAAAAAATCTTCATTGTTTATATAATATAACGACATATGACTTCAAAGATCTTTTTAATAATATAGACCTCTTAGATTTACATAGTATTATAAATGCATTATTTAAAAAGTATTATAAAAAACTGGAATTACCATCTAATATAGATATTGCATATTTTAAATCTTTAACAAACTTCATTATCTATAATAATTATATATTGCAAGATAACACTTTATATTTACAGCATGTCGGTATACCACAAGGCGGTTGTACATCTAGTTTATTATCAGACTTATACTTATATCATTATGAACGTACTTTTACTAATAATAATCTACATTTATATCGTTATACTGATGACATAATTTTAATTGAAACAGATCAATCTGTAATTACTCAATTTCCAGTAGAATATCCCACTAATTTGGAATTAACGGAAAACCTTTTATCTAACAATACAATTAACTTCTTAGATCTTAAAAAACAATAAAAGACAACAAAACAATCACAGATTTATATGACAAACGTAAAGAATTTAAATTCAAAGTTAATACATTTACAAATTTTAAATCTTGTCTACATCATTCTGTATTTCGAAATATAATACTTAATTATTTATATAGAATAAAATGTTTATGTTCTTCTCCTCTAATTAACAATAATATTAAAAACTAATTTATGATGCATTAAATCATGGTTTTCCAAAAAAATTCATATATTCATTAATATACAATTAGTACTTTACTTACATGATCTTTTAAAACAAATTAACACATGCGTAAAGAAAATTACAAAAAAATATATAAAATAAAAAAATATCTATAAAAAATTTAAAATTGTAAAATAATATAAAAAATAATTATTATAGGTTGGATGGGTGGGTAGATGTTAGAGTACGGAGAAGGGTGGTGTTGTCTGGATAATACGCAATGGTTAATTTATTTTTAAAAAAATGGGGCTTTTGTATTATCGCTATTTTTAATACGTATTTTATAAGGATGTTGATTTGATATTTTATATGTAATTGGTGACTTTCATTAATATTATATTTATCTTAATTAAAGATTTATCTAATTTACAATCATTTGTTATTAAATTTTAATTTACTCAGGACAATATCATATTAATTACTAATAGTACGCCATTTTTATAGTGATTAATATACATATACGTGTATTTAATATAACTAAAGTTATACTGTATGTATTAAAATTGGGTAATTATTTTTATTATTATTCCTCTATTCTTTTTAATATTGATCTATTTTCATTTTGTGTTATAAAATTTATTATCGGATTAATGTGTTTGAATGTCCCATATTCATACTTTATGGATTTTTATGGCTGTATGAAAATAATCCACACACTATATTTGAGATTTTTAGGTAATGGGAATTTAAGTATCTGCTAATCTTCTATATACATCCATATGTTTTTTATTTCCTGTTCATTTTATAAATATCTTATATACAATAGTTATTATTAACGAATTTTTAATATTATTTTTAATACATATTTATATCAATTATTATTGAATTTATTTTATAGCATATAGCTATATGCTATATATTATCAATGTTATAGAATTACTTAAATTCTTAGTGTAGTTTAAATGAGTAAGATAATAGAATATTTTGAATGCTTTTTTTTTTAAATTTATTAACAATAGTTTTTTAAAATATATATAGTGAGGTTTATATTAGGTTTATAATTATCTATATATAAGGATTTGTTTGGTTTTGCTGTTGATAAATTTTACATTCAAAGGCTTTCAATTGTTCATCTTGTGACATTTGAATAATAAAAATACTACTAGATGGCAGCACCAAAATTTGTCTTTTGACGATAAGTTATAAATTTTGTCTTTTGCAGCTCCTTTTCAGTTGTAATTTCCTACACCAGGAGGATTTTTTAGCTAAATTTTGACGATATTGCTGAATAGTAATTAAGTAATTTAAAAGTGCATTTTAGTTATTTTAAATAATGTAATTACTTTCTATTATTTTATTTTATATTATATTAATTGTATTTATCATGGTATTTCAAAATGTATTAACTGCATCCTTTGGTATCAATTACTGTGATTTCTTAACTGTTTTATTCACCTTAATCTTTACGATATTATGGTAGCCATGTGCGTAGCCATGTGCGAGTGGATATATTGAAAAAACTGAAATATTAATCAGTATGTTGTGTAATATTTCTATTTTATATGCTATAAATATTTAAATTGGTTTTATTGATTTTTCCATTTCATATTATTTGATTCTATTCTGTTTTCATTTTTAATCTATTCACTTGATTATAATGGATGTTCGGGCACAGAGAAAAATAATTTTTAGCTTTAGCTTTTTTTTCTCACAGAAAACAACCATTTTTTTTAGATCATTGAATTCTGTGCCCTTGAAAACGTAATTCAATATATAAGCTTTTCCATTATTTGTCGGTGTCCACTTTCTTCTTTTTTCTTCCATAATAATTCTTATAACAAATTTTTTGGCACTTTTTTTTCATAATATTACGGTTTCTGATGGTGGTAGGTTATGTTTAATTAATGGTTATATATATATATATATATATATATATATATATATATATATATCTGACTTTTGTCATACTGTAACTATCGTATTTATGAACCGATTTAGATGTAATTCGGTGTGTACATAGTACATACAAATGTCTCAACCAAGTTTGGTGGCCAGCTTCATCCGCCATTTTGTTTCAAAATGGCGGCCATTTAAAAATTTTAAAAAAATTTAAAATTTGAAATGTGGTACCAAAAAATTGAAAATGAAAAATATTTTTTCCTTATGTATTTGACCTTTATACAAAGATACCGGAGCAGTTTTTGTTTCGTCTATATCTTAAAAAATGGCTGAGTTATAGTATTTTGAATTTCTAACGTGGCTGACATTTTGAAACGTCCTGAATTTCGTCACGCGATAAAAGGCGTATTTATGAACCGATTTGGATGTAACTTCGTTTATACATAGTACATACCAAAGTGTCGACCGAGTCCGTTGGCCAGCTTCCTCCGCATCCTTGTTTAAGAATGGCGGCCATTTAAATTTTTAAGAAAAATTTAAATTTGAAATGTGGTACCAAAAAATTGAAAATTAATAAAATATTTTTTCTTGTGTGTTTGATCTTGATACAAAGATTCGGGAGCAGTTTTTGTTTCCTCTATATCTTACAAAAATGGCTGAGTTATCGCATTTTGAATTTCTAGCGTGGCTGACATTTTGAAAGTCCTAATTTTTGTCACGTGATAACAGGCGTATTTATTAACCTATTTGGATGTACCGTGGTGTGTACATTGTATATACAAATATCTCGACCGAGTTCGTTGGCCAGCTTCATCCGCCATCTTGTGTCAAAATGGCGATCATTAAAAAAAATTTTAAAAATTTTAAATTTAAAATGAGATACCAAAAAATTGGAAAATGAAAAGATTTTTTTCGTATGTGTTTGACCTTAATACAAAGATTCCGGAATAGTTTTTGTTCGTCTATATCTAAAAAAATGGCTGAGTTATAGCATTTTGAATTTCTATTGTGGCTGACATTTTAAAACGACCTGATTTTTGTCATGCGATAACAGGCGTATTTATAAACCGATTTGGATGCAACTTGGTCTGTACATAGCACATACTAATGTCTCGACCGGGTTCGTTGGCCAGTTTCATTCGCCATCTTGTTTCAAAATGGTTGCCATTTAAAAATAAAAATTAAATTTAAAATTTAAAATGAGGTATTAAAAAATTGGAAAATGAAAAAGATTTTTTTATGTGTTTGGCCTTGATACAAAGATTCCGGAGCAGTTTTTGTTTCTGAAAATTTGTTATTTTGTTTATATCTTAAAAAATGGTTGAATTATAGCACTTTGAATTTCTAGCATGGCTAACATTTTTAAACGGTCTTGTATTTTCACGCTATAACACACGTATTCGCCTATTTCGATTTAAGAAGGCATGTGGATAATATACATCAATATCTCGACCAAGTTCGCTGGTCAGCTTCATGAGCTATCTTGTTTCAAAATGGCGGCCATTAAATTAAAACAAATTATATTTAAAGTGAGGTGCAAAAAAATTAGAAATTGAAAAAGGTTTCTTTCTTAAGTATTTGACCTTGATATAAGGATTCAGGAGCATTTTTTTTGTCTTTATCTTAAAAAATGGCTCAGATATAGCAGTTTCAATTTCTAATGTGGGTGACATTTTGAAAAATCTGATTTTTTGCCTGCGACAGCACTCGTATATATCAACCGATTCCGATGTGAGTGAGCATGTGCACAGCAATTACTAAGATCTCGACCAAGTTCACTGGTAAGCCTCATCCACCATGTTGTCTTAAAATGGCAGGCACTTTAAGAAATCGTCGAATTTAGCAGCCAAATATAAGTTACTATAAAAGCAGCTTGGATAAATCTGACTAATTTCGCGAAATTCTCATTCATAATGATTTAGTATTGATAAAAATTAGTATTGAATCTCCTATATTCGGTTTCCACTAAATTGAGCTTCGTGTGTTTGAATAATATAAGTTGGCTTTTTTAAAAATAAGGAATATGAATGCTACCTCTTCCTCCTGGCACTAGCCGGAAGGACTTTTTGGTACCCCAAGTTATGTAAAATTATTTTCAATGCTTAAAAAGAGCCTTTAAATATTCTTAATAATAAAGTTCATAATAATAACGAAAGGATCTGTTAAATTTTAAAGAAACCCAAATGCTTGAAAAGCCTTATTTATATGAATATACTTCCAAACAGCTTTCGCTTTGCATTCATTAAGGAAAATAAGTACAATTTTCCATTGAACCGTAAGCCTCATGATCTGATAATCTGAGCCTTAAAGTTCCTCTTAATATTAAGATACAATTTTAATTTCTTTTTCATAAAAACGGCATTACATAAAAAAATCTATGTACGTGTTTGCTTCATATCCATTATAATTATTTTGCTTTATATCCATTGATAGACTATAACAGGAATGGAAATAATCTGTTAATTCCGTAACTTACAGCTTAGTGCTGAAATTTTCATTATAAAAGCTAAAAATACGTTTCCTGTTAAATAGATTAATTTTCTGTAGTAAATAAAAATTTACTTTCGAAAAATAAATAATTCTCTTATCTGAAATCGTGAAGGAATTCTATGAAAAGTTTCGTATCAAATATTCCTGTTCTATAAGTTAAAGATTACGTCTTTACTAGTTGGTAGTAAGCTTTGCAGAGTAAATAATCCGTTATTATATTTTTCCTGATAAGGTCTAGCAACTTCTGAACAAAATTTACATGATATTTTAATCAGTTTTACAAATCTTTACATATTACCTTAGTAAATGTTTCGAATTCCAATAATATAAATAAAACCTAAATACAATAAAGGTATAATAGTAAATATCATTATGATTATTAAAAAAAAGTAAAAAAAAAAAAAAAAAAAAAAAAAAAAAAAAAAAAAAAAAAAAAAATAAAATAAACAGCTGTTGAGATTAAAAGTTTTTGCAAAATTTTATTGAGAAATTTATGAAAATCTTTTTATATTATTGATGATCTTGGTTCGTTTTAAATTTTATTAATCAATTATGACATTTAGGATATGTTTTTTTTTTAAATTGGGTAAGAGTTTTGTTTTATTATTTTTTGTATAGAAAATAAATGATTTTCCATGTTTTTTCTAATTGTTTCGAAGAAAATGTTTTAAGTATCAGTCAGTCGTATGGTTTATTGATTGATTCATCAATAGATTATCAATGATGAAACAATTGACCATAAAATGACTGAAATATATATAGAAATCAAAATTATCAATAAAGTTTCTAACGAACTAAAATATTTCCAATTATTACCAAATTTAACCACTATAATTACGCTTTATAAACATTAAATATAAATCGTGAAAATACGCATGCTTAAATTTTCAAAGTATGTTTCTGATTTTTAATGCGTTTTCACAGGTTTTGAAAATATCTCTAATGCAAAAATTAATCATTTTAAAGAAAGCATCCTTTATAATGGAATATTACTTCTAAAAAGTCTAATAACAGGGAACCTTCAAAAGAGCGCCAAGGAAATTTTCAAAGGACGCTGGCGAGCACTGTGCTGGCCAGCCCTGCATTATGGTATCCTGAAATGTATTAAATTGATTTCAATATTACAGTTAAATGTCAACCATTATAAGCCTTTCAATAAATTGCTCTTCATCTAAAACTATAAAATTCGAGGTGCGTTTTGTCTTTGTAATATTTTAAGAAGCATTTTCAGTAAAATGTTATTAAAAATAGTCATTATAAAGATCAAATAAAATATATTCTATTTATTAAATAACAATTACTTTAAAAATCATTAAAAATCCCGTTAATTATTAAATATTTGCTGACCCATAATAAAAGTGACACATCTCGACAAAAGTAAATTTCACGGGACAGGTAAAAGAAGTTTCGCATGTTTTTTACTGTAACATGAAATTATAGCATGGAATATAGCCCTACACGCAGCAGTAAAAACCTGCATAAAAGCGTAAACTTTTAGAAGTGAGGACGTAGATGAGGATTGGAGGTTTGAATAAATTTACGTCCCAAACAAACAACAAAACAATTTGCTTGCCTTCTGTGATCACGAATGGACATATAACGTAATAAATCGATTTTCCAGAAGACTACACTACTTATAAATCTTTTTACTTTAGCAAGACGCAGATATAACAGACCTATTAATGGAGTAAAATGCAAAATGAATTTTAGGGAGTTGTGTCACTTTTATTCTGGGTGAGCGATAAGCAAAATTAAAAATGTAACGTTCACTAAAATTGTAATAATAGCGATTAAAATTTTAACTTGTTTTTTATCACCCCGATATTCACGATAGGCATTATTATTAGAATTTGTTATATATGCATTGTTAACTATCTAATAGTTATAAGAACTGAGGGAAAAGTCTTTTGAAGTATCTTATGTTTTAAATAGGGAATTGGTAATTGGTGTCATATAAGAAAATTCACTATTTAGAAATATTTGAAGAAAAATAATTTAACAGATTTTACATGATTGACTGTGTCATATAAGAAAATTCACTATTTAGAAATATTTGAAGAAAAATAATTTAACAGATTTTACATGATTGACTGTAAAGGCGGTTGATTTTTATTCAACCTGACATAATAATGTAATATTTAAGTAGTTAAAAAGAAAAAAACTGAAATAAAAAGAATACTGCCCAGTTAAACTGATGGCATTGAACAAACAGGATATTCACACTAATTGTACACGATACTCTTATTTCAAAGAATAATACCCCTCGAAAAATAAATTAAGGGTATATTAGACTCTCCCCCCCTTTCCCCTGTTTATACTTAAACAATGAGCCTCCAAATCTCATCAGGTAAGCGCCTTATCAGAATAAACCAGTATACTAATTTTGAAGCAAATCGGATAGAAAAAAACAATTATCTAAATTAAGGTGGGTTTTAGACCCCCGTTTCCCCCTTTATACTTCACAATGAACCACCAAATCTAATCAGGGAAACACCTTATTAGAATTAACCGGTACATCAAATTTGAAGTAAAACTGATAATTCTGCATGAAAAACCCATTTATCTAAGTTAAAGGGGGGATTAATCCCCATCCCCCCGTTTATACTTAACCAATTAACCCGAAAAACTAATCAGGGAAGCGCCTTATCAGAATGAACATATAAAGAGTTATCGCGTTACTTTCATACGTACATACTTACGTACATACATATATAGATATCTACATACATACAGAACCTGCGGACACATTAGCTCTCAGGATTTGATAGTCTGTGAGCTAAAAATGAATACTTTATTCTCACATTCTTATTAGCGCCACTAATAACACTGTACAACAATGACATTGCGTCTAAAGTGAGAGTGTGCAATTCTGTATGAAATTAACCAACTGAGCACAATTATTATCACTATTAAAAACCTTCAATGGCTCTTCTTTTGGAAATACATGCCAAAATTATTCAAACAAGGAGGCTTTATACGAAGCTCTTAAAAATGAGTGGGACCGAATTTCTTTAGCCCGAATAAAAAAGTTAGTCGACTCGATGCCCGCACTTTGTGAGGCCAGAGGATATGCTATTAAATATTGACTGAAACATTACCATATTTGATAATTATTGTGTTAAAACGATATTCTATTATAATGTCAAAATACTTTTGATTGATCATTTTTTCTGAATTTTCATGGGTTTCACGTTATTTTCTAGCGAATGATAAATAATTTACTAAAATTCTGTAAAACATTGAATATGGTTAAATAAAATAAATGATTGTTTTTTGTGTTTTATTATTGTTTTTAGTTAAGTTTATTATAATCTTTGTCAAAATACTTTTGAGCGGTACTGTATAAATTAAGAAGAAAAGCGTCTTGGATCAAAATGTGCCTTTAATGAATCCCAGCCAGAATTACCTTTATTACTTTCTTCTATCTTTACAAGAAGAAAGTATTGGATTCATGAAAATTTTCGACTTCCGATTTTTGACGGATTTACACGTTTTAGGGGTTTGAGATTCCGAAAAACATGTTTTTGCAAAATGTCTGTCTGTGTGTCTGTGGTTCTGTGAGTCTGTCTGTCTGTCTGTATGCAGTACAAATTTTGTGGGCCCTCTATCTCAAGAACTAATGCACGGAATTTAATAAGAATTTGTATTCTAGTAGTCCCCAATATAAATCGGTGCTGATTAGTTTTTGGTGTAAATCGCTTAACAGGTGGCGCTGCTATGCTGCATTTTTCACGATTTCTGTAATAGCTCTATCTCAAGAACTAATGCACGTTTTTTCACCAAACTTCAGATTTAGTTATTCCTTGATATGAATTGATGCTGGTAATGTTTAGATGTAACTCGCCCAACAGATGGCACTGCTATGCTACAATTTGCAGGATTTACACGATTTCTGTAATAGCTCTATCTCAAGAAATAATGCACGGATTTTCATCAAACTTCAAATTTAGTTATTTCTTGATATGAATTGGTGCTGGTACCGTTTTGGTGTAAATCGCCCGACAGGTGGCGCTGCTATGCTGTAGTTTGCAGGATTTACACGATTTTTGCAATAGCTCTATCTCAAGAAATAATGCACGGATTTTCATCAAACTTCAAATTCAGTTAGTCCTTGACATGAATTGACGTTTTGTACAGTTTGGTGTAAATCACCCAACAGGTGGCGTTGCTATGCTGCATTTTTTTGCGATTTCCGCAATCTATCTCAAGATCTATATCAAGAACTAATGCTTGGGTTTTCAAAAAACTTCATATTCAGATATACCTGGATATGAATTAGTGCTGTTTATGTTTTGGTGTAAATCGCTCAACAGGTGGCACTGCTATGCTGCATTTTTGCGATTTCCGCAATAGCTCTGTCTCAAAAACTAATGCTTGGATTTTCAACAAACTTCAGATTCAGGTATACCTCGATATGAATTAGTGCAGCTGCTATGCTGCATTTTTCAGAATCTCCACCATAACTCTATATCAATAACTAATGCACGAATTTTCAAGGAACTTCAGATTCAGGTATACCTCGATATCAATTAGTGCTGTTTATGTTTCGGTGTAAATCGCTCAACAGGTGGCGCTGCTATGCTACATTTTTCAGAATTTCCCCTATAGCTCTATCTCTAGAACTAATGCACGAATTATCATCAAACTTCAAATTCAGATATATTTTGATATGAATTTGTGCTAAACTGATGTAATTTCTTGTTGTAATTTCCCCCCTTCCGTAAAGTGATAACGTTGTATATGCGCAGCCCGTTAAATTCGCCGACCAATTTGTAATAAAATCGTATGACAGTTGTTTATAACATATTCACAAACCTTTAAAACCTTAAAAATCATTTTTTTATTTTTTGTAAATGTCACTTTAAAAATTATTGAAGGGTACATTATATGCATTATGGCAAGCATTTATCACAAAAAAATGGAAAAAAAATTTATTTTTGAGAAAAAAAAATTGCATTTTACGCGTTGTCTTAGATGTCTTCGAAATGCGCCTTTTCCATATCAATGAAAGTCCCCAATATTTTTTATAAAAGTTTGCTTTATATATATAAATAAAACAGTACATCGAATTTTATATATTGGAATATAAAGGTTAAAAAAATTATTTTTAGAAAAATTTTCAAAAATTTTTGATTTTACTTTTATATTCCAATATATAAAATTTGATGCACTGTTTTATTTATATATATATAAGCTAAACTTTTATAAAAAATATTGGGGATTTTCATTCGCATGGAACGCGCAAGGCGCATTTCGAAGATTTCTAAGACAACGCGTAAAATGCCATTGTTTTCTCAAAAATAATTTTTTCTATTTTTTTGTGATAAATGCTTGCCATAATGCATATAATGTACCCTTGAATAATTTTTAAAGTGAAATTTACAAAAAATAAAAAATTGATTTTTAAGGTTTTAAAAGGTCCCTTGTCCCCCTAAAATACTCTTATGAACTTAACGTGTTCACTCACGCGTACATACACAAATCATAATTATAATACTTTACCTACACCATGTTTTCGAAAAGTAAAACTTAGAAATGTTGAAATTTTTACATAGGAATAGAATTTTAAACTACTGATATTTCATTTTCTGATATTGTGCAAAATTTCTGTAAGAATTTAAATAACGAAAATAAGTCGGAAATATATCGTAGGTACCAGGATTTTTTATAAGCATAGAAATTTAAATATTAAAGTAAGCTGAACATCGTTCTTGGTGCTGTCCTGTTTATTTTACAAAACAGCCCCAACAGCGGTTGATAGGATCGGTTGTCAAATTTGGTAGATGAAAGAAGGTGCTAAGTTCGAATCCTTGTCGCACTTGTTGACCTAAGCCGGCCGATATTTTGCGTGGTCTTCGCAACGCCACGGGTTATTATACTTTATTATTACTCCACAGAGTCTCACTCCTCGTTTTACATTTTTCGCGTAGATATTAGGTTGTAACAAATACCTTTTGAAAAAGTATACTATTACGTATAATCATTCAAAACAATCATTTTATTGTAATAAAATAAAATATAATAACATTAGTATTTTCAGAAGCAATTTAGAAAAGTTTTTGAGGAAAATATTGTACAAGAAAAACAATATAAATTGTATAATCAAGCATTCTTTTTACTTTATTCTATCTTCAATATAAGAAAGTACTGTAATCGATTATTTTTTCCACTTCCGGTTTTCGACAGATTTACACGTTTTAGGGGTCAGAGATCCTCAAAAAACATGTTTATAGAAAATGTCTGTCTGTCCGTGTGTCCGTATACCCGTGTGTCGCCATTGTATCATCAAAAATTGTATGAAGTTATAAATTGAATTGAACCAATTTTTTGTGTATGTTTTTCGCCATGACAAGGAGGTTCTCCCTGAATTTGGAAAAGTACCGCCAGTGGGGGGGGGGGGGGCTGAAATAGTGATTTTTGTGTCATTTTGAATATTGTATCATCGAAATGTGAATGAAGCCATGCATAGAATTGGACCAAATTTTTTGTGTATGTTTTTGGCCATAGCAAGAAGGTCCTCCCTGAATTTGGAAATATTCCGCAGGTAGGTTGTGCTGTAATTGTGATTTTTGTGCCATTTTCCATATTTTGCCATCGAAATTTGTGTAAAGTTATGCATAGAATTGAACCATTTTTTTTTTGTGTGTGTATGTTTTTGGCCATCTCAAGAAGGTTCTTC